>JALIGW010000007.1:33795919-34163419 GCA_023053685.1 Diadophis punctatus similis | reverse complement strand
AAAATAATATTGAATTGGATTGTGCTTTGAGTATTGGTCACACGACACAGTTTGCTTCTCTACAGAAGTGAAGATGATGATGAGTCTAACCTCTAAATGCCTAGATAGGTTAGGACATCCAGTTATCTTAGGTACTTCTTGCTCCCATAGCATTTGTGGTCTCTCTAGAAGCTCTGTTGAAAAGTCTGCAGGTTGAAATGAGAGAGATATATATAGAGAGAGATAGACTCTTTTATCAAGCCCCCCCTATCATTAGGTAGAACAAGGAGAATTCTAATGGGATTTTCTGTCTCAACTGCTTAATCAGGTGCCGAGTTGTGCATGTGTCATTGCTTGACTTACGGTAAAAGGCAGAAAATGGTCTGCTTCAGGCATTAAGGGATCCTTTACCGCAGTCACGTTATACAGGTAGTCCTTGATTTGCGATTGGTTGCTTGACCATTGAATGTTATGAGGGACCCTGAAAAATTACTCTTGAATTAGATTTGAAGTTCTGGCAGCCAGCCTCCTCTGCACTTAAATGACCATATTTTGGGCTCATGGCAATGGGTCCACATTTAGGGCCATTTGCACCAATCCATAATCAGAAAACCACAATTCACAATGTTTTTGCTGGAAACTGCCAAAGGACTTTGCTTAACAATCATGGTGTTCATTTAACAGCTGTGACTGTGTCTTTATGACCACAGCGTTCACTTTATGATTGCAATTGGACATTTGATGACCTGCTTAGCAACTGTCATGACTTACAACTCAATTACTGTTGTAAGTTGAAGACTATCTGTAGTTACAGAATATGTCATTTGCAAAAACCCAGCAGATTCCCTCTATTTGCCTTTACCTTTAGAAACTGATGGAACAACTGCTGGTTTTCCATGTGTACCATCTGTTAACTTCTGTTTGTTTACTTAATTAAAATCTATGTTTTAACAACCTAAATTATGGTGTTTTTATAGCTGTATTATTTTTATTGCCCACGTAATTTTATGGGTGCAATAGCAGAAATTCAGCACATAAAACCCCCATATAAATGTTCTCTTAGCTCTCCATAGTAGGAAATTGGAATATTTGAATATGCAAAAGATGCCTCTATTTAAGACAAAAGAAGTAATTTCTTGAGATAGTTCATGAAAGACTAACAGAAAATTTACTTCATTGTTTATTTTTTATTACTTTTCGGCATGTTGCAGAAAAGGGGTAAGGAACTTGTGGGATTTATTTATATTTTGGCCTCATAAACACATGGGTGGGGATTGATTTGATACTTTTCCTCAAGAACTGTGTTTTATCCCTCTCAAATAATAAATAAATTTGAGAAGAATACAAAATAGCCAAATTTCAAAATATATATTTCTGTATTCTCACATGAGATCACATGAGGTTTTGGCTATTTTAATTTCATTTATTTTTTTTTCAAACTTTAAAATGATAATTTTCAACTGTCTGTCTTTGCAACTTTGCATGAAATCACATGCTGGGGCCTTATGATAAAGCCAGCTGACTCCAGCTCTGCTTTATCCCTGCAGCTAGTCTTGAAAATCCTGTTAATAGTAGCCTTCTGTAACAGAATCTGTAGCTTCACTTCATCCAGAATTTATTTGCTCTTTCTTGCGTAGTTGTAAAACAGTTCAAAGATTTTTTCAAAGGGAAGTGTATAGAAATGTACTTTTTAAAAAACCAAATAAAAGCAGTCTGGTTTATGCAGATAAATTTGTAGCGATGGTCTGTATGTGGAAGATTTCTCTGATTTCAATAGGAACAACAATTCTTAGGTACCTATTTTAAACTGGGCCTCTCCAAGCCACAATAAATGCTGTTAAGTTCTTGGTGCTCTCCGAGTTTGGTTGTTTTCTTGTAGATGTTTCATTAACCAGCTAGGTAACCTCACCAGAAAAGGCCTGCCTTCTAGGCCTGCCAAATATAAGTCCATAACAGATGAGATCCTTGCTTAAGGTGACCAGATTTTATTTTTTGTAAAGTGGGACACCATTGACCGGGGGGGGGGTTTTCTAGGGGAACAAGACGGGAGGGGTCCGTCTCTCTTATCCTGCGGCTTTGTGCACCCCCCCAAACACCCCCCCCCTGTTCGTCGCCGCAGAGGGGTGAAATCCTGCCGGTTCGGCTGGGCCAGTCGTTCGGCGTAGAGCCGATGGAACTGGCGGCGGTCGTGGCGCGGGGCTTCTCCCGCCCGCTTCCCCCGCCCGGCTGGGCGCCGCCATTCGGGTTATTTTGTCCTCTGCGCATGTGCAGAACTTGCGTGCCGTGACCACCGCCAGTTCCATCGGCTCTACGCCGAACGACTGGCCCAGCCAAACTGGCAGGATTTCACCCTGCAGGGCAAATTCAAATTAAAAAAGCGGGACTTTTGTGAAACGCCACGGGACGCGGGACAAATTATTAAAAAGCGGGACTGTCCCGTCAAAAGCGGGACGTCTGGTCACCTTATCCTTGCTATATACTTGACCCACCATTACCTACTACCTATTAAAGTGAAATGCAATGCACAAAGAAGGGAAGTTTAACTCAAGCTAAGAAGGAAACAAAAAGATCAAAGCACAGCCGCCAACATCTAGATAAGCATGAATTAAGACCAGATTAAAGAAATCAAATTAAAAACAATATCTTAATTAAAGAATTACAAAGGACAAAATCATACCTCTGCCAAAACTGACAGGACAAGCTATTTGGGGAGCAAGTACTCACTTGTACAAATGATGTTATCTAGCTGGGTAATGAAACGTCTGCAAACAAACAACCAAACTCAAAAAGCTATCAATATTCTCTTCTATTGGAGCCAGCACAAACACATCAGATTTCCACCAGTCTTTTTCATTGCTCTGATCCCAAGTGATCTGCTTTACTGAGCTAATGCCATCCAATCTCCCCCTTCACTATTTCTTCACCTTCTCTCTCTTTATTTCCTTGCAGTTTTACTCCTAGAAACATCTGCTATGAGGTGTGACAAACTGTGAAAGAATAATTACCGTTGCTTGCCCTGTCAGTGCATACGTTTAAAAAGCTTGGCATTAAACAGTCAAGGTTGTAACAGGGTAAAACCAGCTCCAAATTGCATCGGCCTAAGAGCAAATGCCTCTCTCTGCCACATGACAGAGGCTCTCTTGTCAGCTCTAAACAAAACCAATCAGCTTTAGCGAGTTCCTCCTCTCAAAAGCCCATGGCCTCCCAGTGAAGTGCCAGTTTGAAAGAACTTCAAAATTAATTATGTTTTTTATGCAGCATCGTTGACCTGCCTCCTCACCCCCCCCCTCATTCCTCCTCTTTCTCCTGCTCCTTTATTCTCTTTTCCATTCTAACTAGGCTTCTAGGTTGTGTGGGATAATCTGGTGGCATCTGATCAAAGAAAAGAAAAATCCCCAATGCAGCTGTGGCTTAATATCACAAAGGGGTGAAGGAGAGTTGGACCTGTTTTCACCTTCATCTGAACTCTGGGTGCTTTGAAACAAAGCAAGAAGCTATTGGAGAGGTTAAATTTCGGGAATGCATAAGCAGACTTGCAAACACACACGAAGTGTGCAGACACACAGACGATATTTTATCCTCCATCTTTCTCCTTGGATAAAATGCGATGGTAGGCCTCTTTTCTCCTTGCTGAATGAAAATATAGTTGGCCTGTCAAAGAGCTGAAGCTTGTTTTATTTCCATCAGATTTTTGACAAAGAGCAGATTTTAGAAATTAACTTGGAATGAATCTGACATTAGAGCATTTGGCTCAACCTCTAAGAATTGCAATAAATTGTAATACAATTTATTTAAGCTCCTAGCCCGATTAATCCTTAGAACCACCTCTTTCTATTGCTTGTGAGACTAAGAGATACTGGCTTGTCTAAGCCAAATTAGGAAATTCAGAGCAGAGATAGAGCTAAATAAGTAGATAACATTTTTGACTTCTTGTTTGGAATTGCTCTAAAGTATTAAATGCAAGCAAGTCACTCTCTCTATCAATTCGGACTTGTGAAGCCTAAGGAGGGAGAGGTTTAACAATATTCTCTATACTGTTTCCTAGAAATGGACTCTATAGATGAGTTAATTATGGTGACTGAAAGAATGACCAGGAGGCGTGTAATTGTGGAAGAAATCACTTTATCTCAAGAATTCCAAGGGACTAGGATTTAAATTGGGGTGAGGTTGAAGCAGGGATCCTGTATCGATTTAGCCATTCCAAGCATCTGATGAAGTCATCTGTACTTCCCAAGAATGTATGTTTTTAAAAAAATATGCTGGTTTGAAAAAGATATTTTTAGAATTCTTTTGATTTTGGCTACTATAGATTAAGGTGGCTTTTCTTCTGCAAAGATTTACTTTGTGTCCTGTCTTAGACCAGTGGTCACCAACTGGTGGTCCATGGACCATTGGTGGTCCGTGAGAAAATTTTGGTGGTCTGCAGAAAAATTATTTGCATTTTTTATATTGCACTAAAACACGGGTCCTCAAACTACATCCCCTGGGACAGATACATGCAATGAACATTTGTGTTGCTGCAGAGAGTCTCCCCCTTCAGGGTTTTTTTGTGTGGGTCGGAGGAAGGCAGAAATTCCGATTTGAGGTCTGCTTCAGCCTCCTGGTGCGGGGCTTTGAGCGAAGGCTGGAGAGAAGCGCCGCTGGTGGCAAAGAGACAGAGGACTTTGTTCCAGTGGGACTGCATCATGGCCTGGAACTGGCTGACCATCTCAGCCTGCTGAGCCTCCAGGTGCCAGTACCTGGCCTTGCACTCCCGCAGGTCTTCCCTCTGCTTGGAAAGCCTATGCTCCTAGTCCTCAGTGAGATGCTTCTGCTGAGCCTCATTCTCGGTCAGATCCAATTTGAACTGAGCTGTTTTGCCAACTCTTTCTCATGGTGTCTGCTTAGCTCCAACAACTGCTTCCTATTGGAGCCCTTAGGCGCCCGGGCGGGCAGGCGAGGAGTGGCTGGGAGGGGAGGGGCGAGTAGAGGCTGACGAGGCGCCCCTCAACTTGAGTGACACTGAGTTGGCCACGCCCACCCAATCACATGACTACCTAGCCACACTCACCAAGCCGGTCATTAGGCAGATCATATTAGTGGTCTGTGGGATTTAAAATTATGAATTTAGTGGTTCCTGAGGTCAGAAAGGTTGGTTACCTGTCTTAACTACACACTCCTACACATTGGCTCTTTGCTAATTTGAGAATACAAGGAGTCCTTGACTTACAACTATTTGTTAAGTGACCATTTGAAATTATAGCTGCACTATATATATGCAGCTATATGCAACTATAAAGACAGGTCCCTGCACTTGTGATGATCATCACAGCATACTCATGGTCACGTGATTACAATTTGAGCACTTGGCAACCCGCATGTATTTATGACAGTTGCAGTGTCCTGAGGTCACATGACTGCATTTGCGACCTTCCCAACCAACTTCTGACAAGCAAAGTCAATGAATAAAGCCAGATTTGCTTAACTACCATGTGAGTCATTTAACAGCTAGAGTGATATACTTAACAATTTTGGCCAAAAAAGTTATAACAATGGGCACAACTCATGTAATGACTGCTTTGATGGAAATTCTGGTCCCAATTGTGGTCATAAATCAAAGAGTACCTTTGCTCCCCTTCTATCTTGCTTCCCAAATTCACACACTGTATACTCTTCATTTTCCTTCTTGCAGGATCTAGATGTCTGGGTGCTAGGCTTTGCCTGTTCCCATAATGTATTTCCTGTAAACACATTTCCCTTCAGTGATAATTGCCTAGTTTTACTAATCGTTGGTCTGGTTGTGTTCCATTATTTGGGATTACTAACCCTCATACACAGAATGCCAAAATCTCCAACATTTCGTGCTTTTCCCATCACATGACAGCTGACCCCCAAAACATTTCATGGGTCATTAGTCCCTAACTTATTTTCTATCTATGAATATTTTGAACACACACACGCACACAAATAAAAATAATTAATGCTATTAGTGCTTAAATATAAAGCTCATCACATTGAATTTTTCAGGAGCTGCTGCAGTAGTCAATCCTTAGAAAAGTTATGAAAAATTCAAATTGTAGTGCTGGGTTTAACTTATGAAATCCTATAGATATCCAAGCTAACTAAGGAGCTAATTCTTCCAAGTTCATTGTGGCCAGCCTCTTCATTTTTGCCTGTAAGTGGATGTTCTGAGTTTGGGTGATGGAAGAAACTGAGCACAGTTCCTTCAATTTCAGAAGAATTAGAAATATACAGAAATAAAACACTCCTCTAATTCACATGAGTATACTGTATTTTTCGGAGTATAAGACGCACCTAGATTTTAGAGGAGGAAAACAAGGAAAAAAGTATTCTGAACCAAATGGTGTAGTAATATATTATTTAATAAAATACCAGTATAGCAGAATACTTTTTACAACCATGTATACTTTTTACAACCATGTACACTTTTTACACATTTTGGCTTTGTCATTTTTCTGCAAGAAAGAACAATAATGTTTCCTTTATAACAATGCAGAACCATATTCATACATTCATATGCACACGCCCCCGCCCTAAACTTCAAACTTGGCAAGTTTAAGACTTGTGGACTTCAACTCCCAGAATTCCTCCTCCAGTCATGCTAGCTCAGGAATGGGAGTTGAAGTTCACAAGTCTTAAACTTGCCAGGTTTGAAGACCCTTGCATCCCTAACCCCTAACTCAGGGGTCTTCAAACTTGGAAGTTGGTCTTCAAAGCTGTCAGGTGGCTCGCTTTGGGCAGCAGCAGTGGCAGCGGCTCCTTAAGTGCCTCGGGAGCAGTCTTCGGCCAGCAACGGTGGCAGCGGCTTTCCCGTGGTCTGGCGGCGGGAGCGGCCAGCAGCGGCGGGAGCAACTTTGCTGTGGGGCGGCTGCAGCGGCGGTGGCGGCTTTGTTGTGGTCCGCTGCCGGTGGCTTTCCCGTGGTCTGGCGGTGGTGGCGGCCAGCAGCGGCGGGAGCAACTTTCCTGTGGGGCGGCTGCGGCGGCTTTGCTGTGGTCCGCTGCCGCTGGCTTTCCCGTGGTCTGGCGGTGGCGGCGGCCAGCAGCGGTGGGAGCGACTTTGCTGTGGGGTGGCTGCGGCGGCCACGGCAGCTTTATTGTGGTCCGCCGCCGGCAGCTTTCCCGTGGTCCAGCAGCAGCGGCGGTGGGCAGCAGCGGTGGCAGCGGCTTTGCCATGGTCCGGTGGAGGGGGTAGCGGTGGTAGCCAGCAGAGGTGGCAGCGGTTTTGCCATGGTCTGGCGGTGGCGGCTTTGATTGGCAGTTGGTGGAATACCGCCAATCAGCTGTCTGTTGCCACCCATTGTCATCGTTGCCGCCATTGCCGCCACTGCCACCATTGCCACCTTTGCACCAACTCCCTCCCCCTCCCCCTAATGTAACATACAGAGTATAAGACGCACCCAGTTTTTGACCCTCTTTTTGGGGGTAAAAAGGTGCGTCTTATACTCCGAAAAATACGGTAATTAGGGGAGGGGGCACAATCAAATTTGCAAGATTCTGTTATTATAGCCAACCTCTATAAAATAAATTTTAATCTTCAGGTGGAATTGATTCCTCTTCTGGTCTGCCTAGTGACAGCTGTTCAGACACATTATTAGAGATAAATATAACAGTTTTGTTACCATCTGCAGGGTGCTATTATAAATTTATACTGATCATTTGAAAAATTGTTAGAACGAAACTTTATGTAGTCTGCGTGCCAACTAGAGGTGGCAGTATTCAAGTAATGGAAATAAATAATGGAAGATAATCTGAGCACTGAAATGACATATATCTAATTTCTAAAAATTAAAATTAAATCAACAAAATATTTCACGTCTATTGACTGTATGCATTTCTAATTTAGGAAGAAATTAATGAGCTGATCTAATGGCTGGAAATATGGTGTTTGAAAATCAATATTCACCATATGATGAATGTTTTAGTGTCTTTCGTTGGACTGCAGTAATTTCACTATTAGTTTTGTTTAGGAAAACACACACAGATCTTTGAAGATGCTCATGTCTTTGGTACTGTATTATATACCAATGGTTTGAAAATTTAGGGGAAGACAGTGAAAATGTATACTGCATATTATAGTTGCAAAAAAAATTGCCCTGAAAGAATACCCCTATTCTATCATGAATTGTGTCTGAAAAACTCACTTCATTATTATATCCAAAGAAGGGTTTTAATTTTTAGAAGTCCTGTTTTGAGGATTATTTTGAAATGTGGACTCCAAATACTAATGCACATGCTTAAGTACATGACGTGAACATTCATGTATTATATATACCAGTGATGGCGAACCTTTTTTTCCTCGGGTGCCGAAATAGTGCACACGCGCGCTATCGCACGCGTGCGCGTGCCCACACCCATATTCAATGCTCCCCCACGCACCCCTGCTCCCCCATTTCCTGACTTCCGGTGGATCCGGTAGGCCCATTTTTTGCCCTCCCCAGGCTCCAGAGGCTTTCTTGGAGCTTGGGGAGGGCAAAAACGCCCTCCCCTGCCACCCTGGAGGCCCTCTGGAGGCCAAAAACGCCCTCCCAGAGCCTCCGTGCGAGCCAAAATCAGCTGGCGGGCGCCCACATGCACGCTGGACCTGAGCTAGGGCAACAGCTCGCGTGCCAGCAGATATGGCTCCGCGTGCCACCTGTGGCACCCGTGCCATAGGTTCGCCATCACGGATATATACTTTTGTAGGCTTTATTTTAGGGAATTTTTTTGCATATAATAGAATAATTTAAAAAATGAGATCTTTAGTTAAATCTATGAGAGAAGGAGACCCATTCGTTTAGAAATAGTTACAGATCGAAGCTTCCCAAAAGGATGTTTTAAGTCATGTTTTTCAACACCATTGTAACTTCAATGGTTACTAAACAAATAGTCGTATGTCAAGGACTAATATAAGTGTCTCTGAAAAATCTGTCTCAGAGGAAAAAAAATGCTCTGCTGCATTTGGCAATCTCTTATAAAACCCTCCTGTGAAAAATCCACTGGAGATCTTAGCCATCCCCAGCTGAGAAGATAATCTTGCTTGTCCTGTAGGAAACTCTCCCGAAGTGATTTGAAAAGCCTCTCTCTATGACCCTCTTTGAGCTTGGTGAACAACTGAGGTGACCGGCTGACAGTCCTTCAAATAGACAGGCAAAGATTGGAAGCTATGTGAAGCTGACATACGACTGCCAACTGCAAGGCAGAGGGACCATGTCAAACGTCTTGGTGTCATTTCCTAAAGCATTGCTACCACCAAGGAAATAACCAATGCCATGTAGCTGGGGTTTGAGAATATGTAGCAAGATTTTGTGTTTTATGCACAGAATACCCAACTGGTCAACAGCTGATAGTATTAGTTTCAATCCAGTTCATAGCGTAATGTTTGGCTGAATGCCCAGAACCAGCTAAGCAAAAATCTAGTCATTTAACTCTGGCATACAGTTCTTCTGTCAACTCCCGATGATATATGTATGGCTTTAGCGTGTTCTGTCGCCTTTATGATGCTTTGCCAAATAACGTAATTAATTCTGATTCTGTTCCACGTGCATAGAAAGTGAGTGGTCTGTATTGATGATGGGCCAAGCAGAAAGTGCAGATCAGCTCTTTGTCAGCCCAGGTTGAATCTAAAGCAGCTTCTCAACACGGAGAAGTGAGAAATGAACTTTTTAAATGCCATAGTAAAGCATTGGTGAACTTGTTGAACTTATTAGTTTCCAAAAATTGATAGAAACTAATAAAGGAGAGGAGCGACCTAGAACTAAGGAGAAACTTCCTAACAGTGAGAACAATTAACCAGTGGAACAGCTTGCCTCCAGAAGTTGTGGGTGCTGCATCACTGGAGGCTTTTAAGAAGAAACCAAACACTTATCTAGAATGGTATAGGGCAGTGGTGGCGAACCTTTTTAGGTTCGCGTGCCAAAAAGGAGGGGGGTCCGCTAGCGCGCGCTCGCATGCCCACACCCATTCCCTCCCCCCCATGCATGTGCACAACACCCCCCATGCTGCTCCCTGTGCATGCGCACACACACCCACCCCCGTGCAAAGGCCTTACCGGAGCCTGGGACGACGAAACGGGCAAACCAGAAGTGCGGAAAAACGCACTTCCGGTTTGCCGGTGAGCTGTTTTTTGCACTCCGGAGGGTTCAGGGAAGCTCCCTGAAGCCCCGGAATGCAAAAAACTACAAAACGGACAAACCGGAAGTGCGGAAAAATGCACTTCCGGTTTGTCCATTTTGTAGTTTTTTGCATTCCGGGGCTTCAGGGAGCTTCCCTGAACCCTCCAGAGTGCAAAAAACAGCTCACCGGCAAACCGGAAGTGCATTTTTCCGCACTTCCGGTTTGCCGGTGGGCAACGCTGGCGTGCCCTCTGCTATGGCTCTGCGTGCCACCTGTGGCACGCGTGCCATAGGTTTGCCACCACGGGTATAGGGTCTCCTGCTTGAGGAGACCTCCAAGGTCCCTTCCAACTCTGTTATTCTGTACCATATAGCTAAATGTTTCTATATACAAAAATGTAATAGAGGAACCCCTCAGTCATCTTTTCTGTAGATTAAACATTCCCAGGTCCTTTAAGCATTCCTCATGGGGGTTGGTTTCTAAACTCTTTCCCTTTCCTCAATTGGCCTAATTTCTGACTGTCTGGTTTGAATTAGGCACTGCAGGTAGTTCTCTACAGGTAAGTGTTTTTTTCCGGTGAGACCGGTCTATCAGGACAACCTGGTCTACCCAAATATGGGATGAAGCAAACTGCTTCTGCTTTTGCTTTTCAGCCCCAATCCAGGAGCCTTCACAGGCAATTACTTTTGCAACAAACTATATTTGTATTGAATTTATATTTTACCGACAAAGAAATAAAGGGAGGCTTGTATAGATCTATTTCAAGCTATTTAGCTCTCATCAGCTAGCCATACTCTTCTGGGATTCAAAACTGGGCTACTTCTATATGTTCTGACCTAGGCTTCCTGATAAAATCACACAGCACAAACAGCGTCTCACAAATCTCTTTTTATTGTTAACGGCTGCTAATTGTTTGCATTAGCAGTTTTCCTAAGTCCAAATAAAGTAAAGTACAGTAAGTCTTTTCTTTTCAAAGGCTGCTAATTATTGTCATTAGCAGTCGGTATAAGTTAAGGTGACCAGACGTCCCGATTTTGGCGGGACAGACCTGCTTTTTAATGCTTTGTCCCGCGTCCCGCCCGTCCTCTAAAAAGTCCCGATTTTTTGAAAGAATGCACGACTAGGGCATTCTTTCAAAAAATCGTCCTGAAAGGGCGGCGTGCGAGATTGGGGGGAGGAGTTAAACTTTCATCGGGCACTGGAGGGCGGTGAAGAGGCACCTGATGCAGCCCCGCCCTCTCGAAACGGCCGGCGTCGCGGTGGGCGGGGCGGCCCGAGCAAAGGAATCGCATCCAAGATGGCCCTCGGGCCGGCGCTGGCTCAGCCGGCCGGGGCCGCCGCCGCAGCCTTCCCGCCACCGGGGTAGCCGGGACTGGGGGCCCAGCCGCAGGAGCAGCGGCAACAGCAGCAGCAGCAGCAGCAGCAGCAGGCCTCTTAGCTCGGGCCGGCGTGGGCGGCGGGTGGGCGTCCCGCGTTGACTCCTCCGGCGGCGGCTGGAAGCTGGCGGAAGAGCCGGTGTGAAACAAAACAAAACAAAATTCCAGGTAGGCTGGCGGTGGCTGTTAAGGGTTGTTTTAAGAAAGGATTTGAAAGAGGCAACTCGCGGGGCAAAGACGGTGAGGAAGGAGAGAGAGGGGCGGGTCCTGTCCCCAGAGCTCTTCGGAAGCGGGGCGCAGCGCGGGCAGGAGACACCCGGGGAACTTTCCTCCTCCTCCCCCTTTTCTCGCTGGCTCACACGCTTACAAGTTACTTTTTTTCTCCTCAGCGCGCGCCCTCCCTCCGCCCGTGGTCCAACGTCCCCCCCCCACTCCCGCGCGCGCGCACCCACCCCCACCCACTTCAGAGGCTCCTTCGTCCGTCCCGTTCCCCCCCCATGCCGCCGCCGCCGCCCTCGCTCCCCACCCCCTCCGGTGCTCAGCCAGCCAGAGGGCACGGAGAAGGAATTCGAGCACTTCAGGAAGCCGAGCCGGCGGGACTGTGCCGGGTTTCCTAGATGCCTCTCTTTGGCCAGCAAGGACTGCGAAAGCTTCTAGGAAGAAGGGAGCCGGGGGGGATATCCTCGGGAGAGGTTGCTGACAGCTGTTTGAAGGATTGGCGTTCTTTGCCCTCTGCGCATGCGCAGAGGGCAAAACTCATGGCGGCTCCCCTAGAAACCCACCCCCCTGTCAATGGTGTCCCGATTTTTTTAAAAAAATCTGGTCACCTTAGTATAAGTCCAAGCAAAATCAAACAAGTCTGACTAAAAGTCTTTCATGTAAAAGCAGATAACACACACACCTTGCTCTTCTTTGGCAAGCTGCCAAAGAACAGTTTGCAGGAAACTTTGCCAAGTTCAAACAGGAACAAAAAACAGAGGCTTGAGTTGCAAAGACAAGATCTGGAAATGAACGGAGTTGCTTCCTGCAACTCACCCATTCGTGTTCTTCACTTAAATAGTCTATGGGAGGAGCCAATTATCTCCAAGACTTACTCCCAAGTAGACCTTCTTCTCTGGAACCATTCTTGTCTTTTGGCAGCTCTGCGCATGTGCGCATTGAGAACAGGCTCCTCCTGTTCTTCTTCCTCGCTCAGCCTCCAGAGGTTCTGGAGACCTTAGCTGAATCCCTGCATCTGGCACCGAGCCTTCTCCAGACTCCAGGCCTGGCCCAGGTTCCTCCCCAGCCTAATCGCTGTCCGATTCTGCTGCCAGCTGCACAGGCCGCTGGCGGACCACAACACCAGCCTCCTTGCTGTCTGACTCTGTTGCCAGTTACATAGGCAGCTGGTGGTCCACAACAATATATTAAGTAGATGTATTAACCTCAAAGCCACGGACTCTCCTCGCTTTGTTGGCCATACCAGGAGAGAGATTAAGATTAATTCTCTACAGGTAGTTCTTGATCTATGACCATAATTGAGCCCAAAATTTCTGTTGCTGAGAAAGGCAGTTATTAAGCCCCATTTTACAATATTTTTTTTGCCATAGTTGCTGATGAAATCACAAAAGTTCTTAAGTGAATCATGTGGTCGTTAAGCAAATCTGGCTTCCCCCCCATTGACTGCTTTTCAGAAGCTAATTTGTAAATGGCAACCCCAGGACCTCGGGATGCTGCAACAATTGTAAATACATGCTGGTTGACAAGCACCTGAAATCTGATCACTTGATTGTCGGGATGTTGCAACGGTCGTAAGTATGAGAACAGGTCATAAATCACTTTTTCAGTGCTGCTGTAATTTTGAATGGCCATTAAATGAATGGTTGTAAGTGGAGGGTTATCTAAGTGGGGGATGAGCAGGGCAGAGAAAATAGTTATTCTCTGCCTGTGCCTGATTGTCTAATTTGGTTTTTTCCCCTTGTATTGTCTCCTCCCTTTCCCGCAATCTCAGAGTTTCTTCCCTTGCAGGAGGAAAGATGGCTTGGGCAAGGTATCTCTTCCTAACCTGTTTTTCTTTGCTGCCTTTCTCAAAAGATTTTAACTGCAAGTGAGCTCATTCAGGGTGGGCTTCAAAAATTTTAGCAAAGGGTTCTCTGCCCGGTTGCTGGAGTGTGTGTGGTGGGCATGGCCTAGTCGGACTCCTGCACCATGGTAGGGGAGCATTTTTGCCCTCCCCGGGCTCCAGAGGCTTTCCTCGAGACTCCAGGAGGGCAAAAATGTCCTCCCCAGGCTCCGGAGGCCCTCTGGAGGCCGGAAACGGGCCTGTTTCCGGCCTTCCTGAACTTTGGATAGGCCCGTTTTTCGCCCTCCCCAAGCCTCCACACGCACCCTGCACTTACCTGCATCCAAAACGGGCCACATGGGGACTGCTGGGAAGGGCGGGGTGGGCGGGGCCAGCCAGGAGTGGGAATTGGGGGTTCTCCAAACTGCACAGAATCTTAGCTAGAGGTTCTCCCAAACCCCTGTGAACCCCCAGCAGCCCACCTCTGAGCTCATTTCTGCAACTTTGCTTAATTCATTAGCAGCACCCAGATGCAGCTTGCCCTGCCCTCTGAAACTGGCATGATCTTAATCAATTTCACCCCAAAGGTAGGACTGGGAGCAGGGGCCAAGGGATTCCTTTCAGTGTGTGTTCTCCATTATGTGCTTGCTCACTCCCTTGTAATATCTTCCTTTCCATGAGTGTAAAAACAAATATTGATTTCCCCCTTGCCAATTATTCAAAACCAAGGTAATGATTCTAAAGGTGAAGAAGTGGGTAAAAGGGCTGTAAGATTTGCCACCTTACTCCGCTTCTTCCGGGGTAGAGTTCTGAAACATGAACCTTCCCCAGACTCACCCAGCTGATTGGGGTTGTATATTCTGACATTGTAAGTATTTATGAGTAATTCCTTAATAAAACTTTTTAAAGCTTTATTCAAGTTCTGGCGTCTCTCTTGGTTCTCCTTCTTTGGTATCCATCCTGCAATTCTAAATTAAGTGTCAAGACGGAGATTAACAGAAATACTCCCCTTGAACTCTATATTCTTGTTAATCTGCCCCAAAATAGCATTTGCCCTTTTAGCAGCTGCATCACTCTGATTACCTGATGTCTAACTTTAGCAAGGACACCCAGATCCCTTTCACGTACACTGCTACTAACTAAGCCAAGTCTTATCCAGCCTGTACTTTTTGCTTGCATTGTTTCTATCCAGATGCAGAATGTAATATTTTTTTCCTATTAAATTCCATCCTACTCCTTTTACCCTGCTTGGGTCTTTTGAGAACTTTTCGAATATTCTCTCTTGGATCTATAGATAGTCCTCACCTTACGACCACAATTGAGCCAAAAATTTATGTTGCTAAGCAAGGCAGTTGTTGAGTGAATTTTGTCCCATTTTACGAGCTTTCTTGCCACCGTTGTTAAGTGAATCCCTGCAGTTGCGAAATTAATAACACAGTTCTTAAGTGAATCTGCTTCCCCATTGACTTTGCTTGTCAAAAGATCACAACACTGATCACATGACCCTGGAACACTGCAACCATCATAACTATGAGTCAGTTGCCAAGCTTCCAAATTTTGATCATGTGACCATAGGGAAGCTGCAAAGACAGTGTGAAAAACAGTCATAAGTCAGTGCCGTTGTAACTTTGAAAGGTCAGTAAATGAATGGTTGTAAGTCAAGGACCACTTGTATTGCATTAGTTGCTCCTTCCAGCTTGGTATACTCTGCAAAATTTGTAAGGTTTCATTTTCATGGAGTATCTGGAAGATTGTATCTTTTCATTTTCCCTTTGTGTCAGGTATATTTAAAAAATATACCTTCTTCCAGTTGTTTCACCAATTAGTTCTTATTGTATGAGTAACATTTTTTGTTGTTTGAGCATAAGCCTCCACTGCCCTATGCTACCTCTATACTTCATTGCCAACATGTGATCTTTCCTTTGTCAGCCTTCAAAGAGTCATTATGCTTTAAGTCAAGCCATTGTGGCTTTGATGGATCTCTTTTTCTCTTTGTAATTGAAACTGTTCAGAATTCTGTTTTTACTATTATTTTGTTTTAGGAGGCAGATGATGCTCGTTTTGTGAATGGAAGGATGATATTAGCTGCACCGTATTTCACAAAAGCAAGATAGTTATGTTGTCTCTGCCTTTATCTACAGGGATGGGGTCTAGCTACAAATCCTTCTTCCTTAATGTACATCCTTCCTGCTTGCCAGAGAGAGACACTCAATTTCCATTGCTTTCAGGGGCTGCTATAGTGTCTAATGGATTAAGCCTTGTTTTCTAAAAGCTTGCGCTCCTGGGTTAAGATGCACTCACCCTTTATTTATATATATAAAAAAATCCACTGGGGCTTTCTCTGGAGAAAAAGAAGAGTTTATAACTTGATTTCACACACATCCCCAGACAAGAAAGAGCACTGCGTTTTCTTGATTGCAATTTAGCTGTAGGTAATGAATTATCAGTGTGTGGGAGGACAACATAGAGCCAATAGTAATTTGATTGCTGATCCTGGCACTCAAGCATCTTCCAGGGCTTAATTTTATCTGCATGTTTTATTTGTAACTTTTCCTGAGCCCAGTTGTTTCAGATATGTCAAGGATCAGCAGGAAAGCTCTCTGTAACCTAATGGCTATGTAGAAGGGCTTCTTTAAGCACTTTCTCCAGTTTTGATATCTTAGCCAGAGCAAATGGCTGTGATCCTGGAACTTGGAAGGCAATGCACGTGGAGGGGACCAGGTCAAAGAAGACTCTTTCATGGAAATACATAAATGGTTTTTGAGTGTGAATGGATGAAGTTGTCAAACTCGATTTCATTGAGGACTGCATCAGGGTTGTATTTGACCTTGGGGAGCCAGGATGGGCATGACCAGCTCGATGTGTTGGGGGCACCTGTGGTGGCTAAGTGCTAAGGCAGGATTTCCCTCAGACCTCCCTCCCTCTCATAATAATCTCCTTCCTTCCTTCCTTTTCACTGGCAGAGGTACTGCAGGAGGGTCCTTCACTGTTTCTAGGGTGGTGCTGCGGGCCAGATCTAAGCACTCTGTGGGCCGGATCCAGCCTGTGGGCCTTGAGGGCCTATCTATGGTAACTCAGGACCCCTGAGTTAGATAGTTAGCTTTCATGGCTGCTGGACAAGGGCAGAACTGAAGAAAGGTACACAGAATTATCAGGAAAAATAGAGAAAGGGCATGGATGAATGATGAGAAGTGAAGAAAACAAGGTTTATGCATGGTCTCTCAACTCCCACATAATCATGAAATAGGACAAAAGACAGCTGCCAGCTATATAGGTAATCCTTGATTTACAACCACAATTGGGAACATAATTTCCATTGCTAAGCAGTGTTGTTTATTAACTGAGTCGCACCCATTTTTGCCTTTTAAACCATTGAATCACTGCAGTTATTTAGTGAATCATGTGGACATTAAGCAAATCCAGCTTCCCAACTGAGTTTTCTTGTGGAAACCAGCTGGGAAAGTCACAAATGCAATCACATAACCCCAGGATTCTGCAATTTTGATCACGTGACCATTAGGATGCATCACCATCATAAATGCAAGGACAGGCCGTAAGTCACTTTTTTCAGTACTGTACTTTAAATGGTCACCAAACAAATGCTTGTAAGTTGAAAACTACCTGAACATTAATCTTCTTCTCAGTTGTTGCTTCCATACCTCTACTGCAAGGGTGTCAAACTCTATTTCATTGAGGGCTGCATCAGGGTTGTGTTTGACATCTGGGTGGGCGTGGCCAGGGTGGGGGCGCCAGCTCGACGTCACTCATGTCGGGGGTGCCTGTGGTGGCCTGAGCGCGCTGCCAGTGAAAACAGGCTCCCGAGCTCCGTTTTCGGCTGCTACAGCCTCCTGCAACCCTCTGCCAGTGAAAACAGAGCTCGGGAGGGCCGCACGCAACTCTTGGGAGCTCCATTTTGGCTGGCAGAGGCACTGTGGGCTGGTCCTTAGCTGTTTCCAGGGCAGCCCCATGGGCCAGATCTAAGCATCCCGCGGGCCAAATCCGGTCCTTGGGCCTTGAGTTTGACATCCCTTCTCTACTGTAACAAGCAGCTTTCAGATAGGCTAATTGTGGGAAAATCTATATGCTTCTGTATATCACATGGATATTATATTTATTTATTTACTCATATTATTTAAATGATTAACCATTAAGCATAGCTGCTCATCTCACAGCAGATTTATATGTATGTCTCCATCTGTGATAGGAGTACCCCACATGATGCTGTAGTGCCCATTTGAAAGCATATTTTCTGTGTTTTCACAGTATTAGCACAGTTGAGCCAATTAATTTCCAGCTCAGCCCCAAGGTATTCCCAACAGCAGCAAAGCTAATATTTTCCTTTGGCCCACTTTGAAATTCAGAGCTTTCAGGGGGTCTGGAATGGCTGACCCTCTTGACTTTCTTGACTCCAAACTTTTCTCTTCCTCTTCTTTTGCCATTGGAGGTTCCATTCAAAACTGTCTCTGGGAAATGTCTCTTTCCATTTGCAGGGGTCCTTCCAAAAAGAATCAGGAGCCAGACAAAAATTGCACACCTCTTTGATTCTCTTTATTCTACGATGCTTCGAGAATGATATGCAAAGATCTGCAAATGTTTCGGCTCCATTTCTGGTTAGTACAATTGTGGCAGCCAACATGCTTTCCTGTTGGTTTCACAGCTTGCAGTGGCCTTTAAATAGAAACCGGAGGAGTGGCCTGTTTGCAACAAGGTCACTTCCCTTTCTGCAACTGCTCCGGTTGCCTTGCAAACAGCCAAAGAAATGTTTACAAGTTATAGTTAAAAACATGGATAATGTGACCAGCTCCTTCCCTTACCCTTTTTGTATGAAAAGGCTGGGCAGGAGAAAAGATTTTTGTTATTCTAGGAGTTGTGACGAAGCACAGATTGAAGTGAGAACAACTTTGGAGAACAATAATGCTGATGTATAGAAATGCCCTGGGAAATATGAACATGTACAGGTAGTCCTTGATTTACGACTGGTTGCTTAGCAATCATTCAAAGTTACAATCTATCTGAAAAAAAGGGACTTACGACCCCTCCTGCATGTCATATGACTGCACATCTGCAACACATCTGCATTTACATCCATTTACAGTGTCCCACAGTCACATGATCAGGTTTTACAAGTTTTGCTGAAAACCTGCGCTTATGCCAGAACTGCATAAGCAATGGGTTCTCACTTATTACTACTGCATTCACTTAACAATCTCTGCAAAAAACGTTATAAAATTGGGTTGGTAACGTAACTGATCTGTTTTACGACCATTATGACTTACGACCGTGTTCCATTATGGTTGTGACGTGACGACTACTTATGTTTGTAAAAGTAGGACTGAGAAATGGAAGGCCATGATGATTCTGGCCCCATCCATTCTTTGCATGTAACAGGACAGTGAACACATACTGTGCTCTGTTTAAAACTTTCTGCTGGATGGCTTCAAGATAAATTAGAATACTTCTTATGATGAATGTCGCAAAACATAGAAATGCCAATCAGCTGCACTGAAATAGCAATATCAGCCTACTGTTGTGTTTTCCTGTGAGCGTAATCTATCAAATACATATTTGATTTTGGCTTCCATGGTCCCTACAGGAAAGCAATTTGGACAAGTGATGGGGTAGAGAAAGGGTGTCAAGCGCGCGGCCTGCGTGCTGGATGCGTCATGTGCTGGCCACACCCACCCCCTTAGCTAAGGGGGGGAAAGTCGCAAAACGTCACGTGACGACAACATGATGCCGTGAGTTTGACACCCCTGGGGTAAAGGCCTTTGGGTTTAATTCAGAAAAAAGGAAAACTGAGCTGCATTGCATGATGAGGCGTGAGTCAGTTTACTCATTTGCTGATTTTAAAATAGATATATACACACATCCTCAAAGGCACTTAACTAAGGAGGATACTGATCTGCGCATAAATATGTGCTTCACACAGGAGTGTTCACTGTGTGCATGATTGTGTGTGTCGAAAAATCAGGATAATAACTTTGTACAAGTGGTTTTTGACTTACAACTATTAATTTAGTGACCATTCAAAATTGTTAAGATATTCATGAACTGGGAAAGCCAATGTTAACAAGGTCAGCCAATGAATATGCATAGCAACTAAGTCAGCCAATGGGAACTAAACACTTCTGAGTCTGTGCAGAGAATCAAAACTGAAAACATGCAAGGCTGGGCATGGCTCAGTCCACACTGTACTCTCAGCCCACTCTGTGCTTGTATGCTCTGTTGAAATGAAACTAACTCTCCTGCTTGTGTTTACTTGAAGAAATAATCTACTTGTGGTATTGTATATATATTACTATGTTTATAAAGAAGTTAATCAATCCAGCTGAATCAGTTATCTGTGTGTGCTTCTGAAATTGATTTTTCTGCAACAAACTCTGATAAAAATTACAGTGGCATTGGAAAAAGTGACTTTTAACCAGTTCTTGCACTTATAACTGTCCTGGCATCCCCACAGTCACATGAACAAAATTCGGGTGCATGGCAACAGGCATGCATTTTTAATGATTGCAGTATCCTCAAGTCATGTGATCACCATTTGCAACCTTTCCAACAAATAAAATCAATGGGTGAAACCAAATTTGCTTAATGACCATCTGGTTCACTTAATGACTGTACTGACAATTGTTTGGTCATAAAATTGGATGCAACTCATTTAACAACTGCCTTGCTTACCAATAGCAATTCTTGTCTCAATTGTGGTCATAAGTTGAGAACTTCCTGTAATGTCTATTGCATGTGTGAAAGGTATGGGGAAAATAAGGATAGGATTTCAATTGCCGTCTTAATGTTTTTAAACTTCCTTACTGGATGGCTCTGGCTTCATTGTTGATCTTGGTACAACTTCATGAAAGGCCAAGAGACAATTAAAAACATAATGACAACGCTATATATGTAATAAAAGATTGTAACTCCATAAATTCTACCCAGATATCATCCTATTGCATTCATGAAGATTTCCTGCTTTTGGTTACTTTATAATATTGTCCATCACAGTAACGTTATAGAGTTGAACTATAATTTTTATATTGTGTTCAAGAAAACCTAACAAATCTCAGAGAAACTGATATAGGAAAGTGTGAGATGAAAATAGCAGATTGGATCCTGCTTTAAATATAGTCAAAATAGATCTATTGCAATATTTTTTGACTTAAGTATCATTGATCTCAGTAGATTCAATAAGCAGATCTCAAGCTAATCCTGAATTAATTAATTATGCCCTCCCCAAGTTTGAAAAACTTGGGTGGCTTACAAGATCCATAAAAAAGAGCAAAATAATTAAAGCCCACAAAAAATAGGCAGCCTGAACTAAAACAATTACATAGAACAAAAATGCAGAAAACAATATGATGGGGGCTTGAACACATAAATCCCAGGTCTGGCATCTCTTAAAAGAAATAGCATCTAATTTTCCCCCCTGAAGTACTAGTTCTATTTCCCACCTGTTTTCTCTCATTTAGTATCCAGAGTGCAGTTCTCCAAGAAAATATTTCTTTGAAGAATTCATGTTTTTTTCACCGTGTCATAAAAAGGTTACTTCTCATACTCTTTATCTTAAAATGAGTGACTTGTGTGAAGCAGATAAAGGTAGGTAATTCTTGGGTTGATAGGAAGTTAGAAAATTCTGACTCAAGTTATACAGCTCATTGAAGACATAATGGGTTAATTCAGGTGTGTGTTCAATTTATGATTCAGTCAATAATATGATCTATGAAAGCGGCAAGAGAGATTAGGGCAAGATTGTAAAACTTGTTCTTCCATCAGGATAAACAATAGGAGTGACATACATGTATCTGAATGGTCTATCTAGAACAGTGTTTCCCAAATTTGGGAACTTTTAAGAAGTATGAACTTCAGCTCTCAGAATTCCCCATTGAGAATAGCTGGCTCAAGAATTTTAAGTTGATATCCACAAACTTTAAAGTTTCCAACATTGGGAAACACTGATCTAAAACTACTCTAGGTATCACTGCCAAACATATAGATTGGGAGAAACCAGGTTTGATAGCAGTAACTGTGAGAGGGATCTTGGAGTCTTAGTGGACAACCAATTAAATATAATCAACAATGTGTAGTGGCAGCCAAAAAAGCCAATCCTAAATTGCATTAACAGAAGGATTCAATCAAGATCACGTGAGGTAGTAATAACCACTCTATAAATCCTTAGTAAGACCACACCTAGAATACTGCATCCAGTTTTGGTCACCACACTATAAAAAAGATGTTGAGACTCTAGAAAGAGTGAAAGAAGAGCAACCAAAATGGTTAGGGGACTGGAGGACAAAACATATGAAGAATGGTTATTTATTTATTTATTATTTATTTAAATAGATTTGTATGCCGCCCAACTCCCAGGGTTAGAGGAACTGGGCATGGCTAGTCTAGTGAACAGAAGGACAAGGGAAGACGTAATATCAGTGTGCCAATATTTGAGGGGCTGTCACAGAGAGGAGGGGGTCAAGCTATTTTCTAAAGCACCTAAAGGCCAGACAAGGAATAATGGATGGAAACGGATCAAGGAGAGATTCAACCTAGAAATAACAGAACAATCAACCAATGGAACAGCTTGCCTTCAGAAGTTGTGGCAGCTTCATCACTGGAAGCTTTTAAGAAGACATTGGACTGCCATCTGTCAGAAACGGTGAAGGGTCTCCTGCTTGGGCGGGTGGTGGTGGTTTGGACTAGATAACCTACAAGGTCCTTCCAACTCTGTCATTCTGTTACTGAAAACATCTCAGTAACTGGGTCTCCTTATAGTGGTCTTTGAGAAAGATCAAAGTCAGCCAGATGGTAGACACAGTGTTCCAATTAAAGTTCCATCCCTTTTGAAATGTGTTGATAAGATGTTCAAAAGGGGTAAGGTGTGCATTGCTACACTCTGCCATCTGGCTGATTTTGACTCCCTCAGTAGATGTGATGCTTCGGTTAAAAGTTTGCTGAAAAAAGAAATAAATCTTTCTTCTCATCTCCATCTGAACAACTTTTTAGGCACTTGTGCTGATATCACCACAAACTATCTCTTTCTGCTGCATTATTGAATTAAGGAACAAATGGATACATTCAGAAGTCAGAGCTCACAATGGAAATCATTAAATGCAGCTAATAAACACAATCTCCTTTAGTTTTCACTAACAAGCTGCAAAAATTCTATAGATCATATACCTTTCTAACTTTATAATGTGCTATAAAGTATAACTGCAGCTAATTCCCTTTGGAATTCAATAAGGATTTTTTTTTAAAAAAAACACACCTCATGTATATTTCTTGGGCGGGGTCATTTAAAAAATAATCAGGTTTGGCAGCTGAATTGTGGTATTATTGAGTCTGCATCTTTTAAAACCACCCAATAAAGTCTGATTTAACATGATGAAATTTTGCTATGAAAACTACCACGTTTGTGGCTTTCACTCTGGAATGTATTTGTTTCATTCAGTATTTTTCAAGTTTTATGCATTCAGCTGTAATTTCCGTGCGTTTAGCCTCGGGGAATGGTGCAATTTACTTGGCAGAGTTTAAAAGATGCAATTAAAACTCTGTTTTTAGGTATGTCGCATCTGGGTTTGGACATCCTTGCCTGGAGAAGCAGCCTTTTCTGTTAATACATTGTAATGATATCAAAATCCTTGGGCAAAGATGTGATGCTAATTTTTAAAGTTAGGAATCATCAGAAGGATGTTACAGAAACAATACCAAACAAATAACAATGCCTTTAGAAGCAATTATTTATGCCTCACTGGTTACACTCTACAATTAACCCAGCCTACATCCTACCTGATTATTGCAAATTGCATTTTTTTTATCACTGCATTTGCAGCCCTCAAAGGACAGAGCCTATGCAAGCTTCCTCTTTATCATAACCTAGGAAGTGTGTGTTCCATTGGCTTACTAACATCTTAAGCCAAGCTCTGTAATATTTCTTCTGTGCAGATGAAATATTGCCAGGCATACGCCAGCATTGGACTGTACAACTAATAAAAATTAATTTTCTATATAAAGGTATAGTGAAGGATACAAGCATAACCTTGATTTATAGATGTCTCTTGTGATGACAAGAGAAATGCTTCTAATGTGATGCAATTATTGACATTGAGAAAACAGCATGGCTTTCATAAAACTCCATCCTCGGTAAAATTGGATAGATATCCTTCCTTACAATTGTAGGAGTTTCTATATGAGAGACCTTGGGAGTGCTTGATCATTATGTCTCCTATTTTTGATGGGTGAAAGCTTGTTTTGTGGAACATGAACAGAATTCACAACAATAAGCAAATAAAAGCATTACTGCTGTTATGAGATGTGGGAGCATGCTTTATCAAGGAGATTTTGGAGCATTAATGTCAATGTATTATTTCTTTTCATGTCTGTATGCAGATAGTGTAGCATTGATATCGTACTGTTATGCAATGCCTTTCTCTAACTTGCAATGTATCCAGAATTTTGAGCATTCTGTACCTACCAAATGGAAAAAAAAATGCATTTGAAAGGAGGCAATACAACTTGTACCTGTTAAATGCAATGTGGATGGCTGGCAAATTGCAACTGAGAAAGCAACAACCTCAGTGGTCTTTTTTTTTAAAAAAAGCGGGATTGGATTACTCACATGAGAGAGAATTCACAGCCTTAAGATTTTGCATTTTAAGTGTGATTGTAATAACAAATGTGATAGACAAATTAGCTTATTAAATCACATTATGGTGTGTTTCAATAAACACTTTTGGATAAAGATATGGCATGGCAAAACACTCTTTAAAACAGAATGTTAAAACAGGAAAAAATGATGAAAAGAAGATCTAGGGGTGACATGACAGCAGTTTTCAAATTTCTGTGGGGCTGCCACAAAGAAGAGGGAGTCAAGCTATTCTCCAAAGCACCTGAGGGCAGGACAAGAAGCAATGGGTGGAAACTAATCAAGGAGATAAACAATCTAGAACTAAGGAGAAATTTTCTGACAGTTAGAACAATTAATTGGTGGAATGCTTGCCTCCAGAAGTTGTGGGTGCTCCACACTGGAGGTTTTTAAGAAGAGATTGTACAACCATTTATCTGAAATGGTATAGGCTTTCCTGTCTGAGCAGGAAGGTTGGTCTAGAAGACCAAGGTTCCTTTCAACTCTGTTATTATTCTATTCTATTTCAGGAATTAATGAATCAATCAATCAATCAATCCAAACTTTTGGATTGCTATTCTCTTTTGGCCTGTGATGTTGGGGAGAAGAGAAAAAGTAGATTTTTATCTGAAGGCAAGGAAAACCTGCAATTATTGAGTTCACTGCTCTTTTTAATCTTAAATGCTAAAATACCGTAGTTGACATTGTCTAGTTTGGATGGGCTGCATAGTTGTAGGATGATACATCTACCAAATGATTTGATTGGAAGAAATTAATTCAGAACCCAAACATGCAATTTATTTTATTTATTATTTTATTTATTTGTTTGTCAAACATGTACAAGATAGAATATATAGGTATAACATAATAATAAACAAAGGAAGTACAGATAAATGGGGACAATAAGACAGGGATGGTAGGCATGCTGGTATGCTTATGCATGCCCCCTTTACGGACCTCTTAGGAATGGGATGAAGTCCACGGTAGACAGTTTGAGGTTGAAGCTGTGAGGGTTTGAGGCTGTAACAATGGAGTTGAGTAGAGAATTACAGGCGTTGACTACTCTGTTGCTGAAGTTGTATTTTCTGCAATCGAGTTTGAAACAGTTTACCTCGAGTTTGTATCGATTGTTTGCCCGTGTATTATTGTGGTTGAAGCTGAAGAAGTCGTTAACAGGTAAGATATTGTAGCAGACAATTTTATGTACTATGCTTAGATCGGACCGCAGGCGGCACAGTTCCAGATTGTCCAAGCCCAGAATTTCAACCCTGGTGGCATAAGGGATTCTATTGTGAGTAGAGGAGTGGAGTACTCTTCTCATGAAATACCTCTGGACCCGCTCAATCATGTTAATGTCCGATATACAGTGTGGATTCCAGGTGGATGAGCTGTATTCAAGAATTGGTCTGGCAAAGGTTTTGTATGAATTTGCTCTCTCTTGCCGAACTGGCAGCGATGGTCAGCTGGCCACGCCCCCGAACCTGTTCTCCGGTTGCTGCTCCGTGAAATCGGCTTGCAAAGAACCCTCTGCGCATGCAAAACGCGCACTTCCGACACGATACGAACCTGTAGGGAAGGTAAGTAGAACCCACCCCTGCTCGGTGCAACTAATTTTTAATAAGAAAATGCAATTATCATCTCTTTTTTGTTCTCTGCAATTCTGTTTCTTTGGAACTTTGTCTAAAGTTTAAGCCAGGGAGTATTTTGAAACAATTAAAAATGGCTGTATGGAGGCTGACTTTCATCTCCTAAACATTCTGTCATTAGTTTTCCTTCTTTTCCCCCCTTTGAACTTTCAGATTGGATAAAATGTCTGTAGGCTTGTAAATGAAAATATATCAAGACTGGCCAGTGTGATTAAACTGTTAGTTATTAATATTCTTCATATCAGGAACAAATCACTACAAACTCCAATATTGGAACAAATCTTTGCATAAATGTAACTTCATTTAAGATGGTATGTTCTTAAATTTAATTATCAATATATCTACCTAACAAGAAAGTTACTATGACCAAATTAATGTAATGAGAAAAAATAGGATGTATTTTTTATTTTATTTGGTATTATTCAACCAAATATTGAAAAGTTTCTACATCGTAGATACTTTTCATTATACATTAATCTATAACTCTACCAAACCTGTTTATGACAGTTGCAGTGCCCAGTGCTTCTATAAGATTAAATGTAGGAACATTATTCAAATACCAGTACTTTGATGTTAGGCATAGCACCAAAGGATCAGCAAATCCAGATTTAGAGTTAGTGAATGAGAGTGGAATAAGACAATTTAATTAGAGAAGAAGTTTAATGATTGCTTTTTTTTTCATCCTTTAAAAGAAAAGCAACCAAGAGGAATTTTTAGGAGAAAAAGAGAAAACACTTACAAGGAGTATTTAAATCCCAATAGCATTTGTCTAAAAAAACGAAGTCTAAATGTTCTTAGATTTGCTGAGCATAAATTGCTTTGGTTGATTTAGAACAATTGTAGAACATTTGGACAGATTAAGAAAGATGTTAGGAAAAATAAATTGGGAATAGTGTTTGCTATTTTTACAGGAGGAGGAGAAAGAGGAAGGTGAATTCAACTAGATTCTGCTTTGCTCCTGAAAATAATATACTGGGCTGCTGCTGTAAAAGATGGGGAAGAGCTGCTAGTCTGTTATAGTAGGACAATGAAGCAATGAGGACGCCTCCATTATGGCACAGGTGACTATTAGTGAAGAGATGATGAGATAGAATAGCTTACATTCAAGCCAATAGTTGTGGTCCCCAGGAAAGGGAGGTGGAAGCAGAGGCAATGATATGGAAATGGAATCTTGCAAAGTGGTGGCAAAAATCAATTGAAATAAAATGAAAATGTGGGATTTGGGTGAACTGGAGAGGCTGCTACGGGGACCAATGCACCAGAAATCAGAGTTTGGAACAACCAAGCAATCAGGACTGGGCACTGAGACTGTAGGCATGGTGTATATAATAAGCTGTATTTGAACTGGACAGGGAGAATGAAGGAATGTTAATTTCTTTCTCTTGGATTTGTCTTGGTACATTGGCAGTGCAGTGGTGTGAGAAACTAGAAGTCTGATGGATATGTCAGGCTGAAGAGTTTTATGATATTGGTGCTTGAGAGTGAAGAATGATTGCATGTTTTATGTTCTGGAAGTACAGATGACAGGGAGTGACTATATGTAGTCCGTGACTTACGACCATTTGAAATAATGATAGTTTTGAATGAATGGTAATTATGACCAGTTCTGGCTGTTCCATGGTCGCATGATCATGATCTGAGGACTTGGCAACTGGCTCATAGTCATGACTCATTGCAGTGGCCCATGATCACATAATCACTGTTTGCAAATTTCCTTGAAGGCTTCTCCAGAAAATAAATGGGGAAGCTGGCAGGGAAGTTTGCATATCATTGTAGTAAGTCTGCCCCCCACCAGCACATCTTCCACCAGCCCGTCATGCTATCCCCTTGTTGGACCTTCCTCATATCCCCACAAATCCCTCTGTATCCTCCTCACCCTTGCAAATACCCTCTTGCTCTCCACACCCAGCAATAGCTGCTTTCCTGCTTGGCAGACTGCTTGCAAACTACTTGCAACTTGCAAATTTCTACTGGTTTCCCTATGTATTTGATGGTAGGAAGCTGGCAGGAAGTTGCTTCACCTAATTACTGTGGAATTCAGTTAACAACTGCAACCAGAATACAGCGACTGTGATTGTGCCTTAGCAGGGCTGAAATGCTACTGGTTTGGCCCGGGCGTACTGGTAGTGGCGGCCGTTGGTGGTTCAGAAAACCAATAGCAGCGGCCGTGCGAGGCTCTGCCCACCCACCCACCTGGACATCGCCATTTCCTTTTTTTAACCCTCTGCTCATGTGCAAAGCCTTCTGCGCATGCACAGAGGGTAAAAAAGCACATATGATGGTGGCACGCACGAAGCATGCATGCAAAATGCAAAGCGCATGCGCTTTCGAACTGGTAGGGAAGGTAAGTAGATTTCACCGCTGGCCTTATGGCTGCATTGCATAGCGATAGAAACTCCAGTCCTAATTGCTTTGGAAGTACCCACTGAAGTGATATACATACAACAGTTGGTCCTGGTGAAAAGGATGAATGGTGAGGTCCAATGAGATGGTGGAGGAAAGATGTCTAGGATGAGATTCTGGGGATGGACTAGTGAGGGTTTTTATTGAGACTAGGAAAGTTTGCCATTCCAGGAAAGGGGAACCAAGTGTTAGTGTGGCTCTCTTAAGCCCTATTGGCCCAATTCTGGGACATCATGGACTCAGGCTGCTCTTGATATATGGCATGTCTGCTCTTAGTAAGACTGTTTCCATCCATAATATAATGTGTGGGTGGATAGATCTAGCATGTAGTACTGACACTAGGCTGGGCAACTATGGGGTACCTTCCTGAATTTCAGGGACCTGTAATTATTACTCTACATAGCTTCATAAAACCCAGATACTCCAACTGTACTGCATATACATTTTCTAATAATTAGGTTACCTTCTAGTTCAGTTTAGCTAATTGTAACCTTCAGGACAGTGAAATTTTAGCCATGTTTTGCTGTATTTCCATTATTATTAATACATAGATTCTTGACTGCCATGATTTTAGCAGCTGTGTGCAAACTGTTATGAGCTTGAAAGGTTTTCAAGCTAAGTTCAAAGCAGTGGCTTCAGCCTCACTGATTGTTTTGACTATGCTTGAAGCAATTCCTTCATATTTGAAGTAGTACTATTTTGAACTCTGAACAATTCTGGAATGGTGATGTTTCTGGCAGGTTCAGTAGTGCCTACTTTTATGTATCACTAATTGTTAATAAATTTCTAATACTCTTAGCAATTGAAATTAACAAAATTTCTGAAGTATGCAAAGTCAGCTAATAGAGGATAATATACATTCCAATGGAAGAGAATATGTGTAGCTGAGGATTGGATGTGGGGTCTTTGGTGTTCACTGTTTTTCTTGCAGATGCTTCATTATCCAACTAGGTAATATCAGTGCTAGAAGGGAGTGAAGTTTGCTGTCTGTTTATATATGTCAAAGATACCCAGACAAACAATTAAACTGTAAACAACAGCCTAATCAAGAAATTACCAAGAAGACTCCCACCAATACTGATAGGGCAAGCCATTTTGTATATAATCAGGGACCAAACCACACTCCCTTCTAGTATTGAAAATGTTAGCTAGTTGGGTAATGAAACATCTGCAAGAAAAGATCAAAATTCAGAGAGCATCAGGGACCCCATAATATACATTTTTGGAGGTTGCAGAATTCCTTGCAACCTAAGTCCCATCTCAGCAGCATCTACAGAATTACATTTTAACTATTTCAAAATATGAGCAAACCATAGCTGCATGCTCCATAGAACAGCTTTGTTATTCTAGGGTGGCAAAAATCAGGATGACTAGTAGCAAATTCTCTAACTAATAAAATGTTTTAAAAGGAATAAGCTGTAGCTCAAAAAAACTTATGCCTTTTAATACTACTTTTAAATAAGATAAGACACCACCATACTCTTTTTAATTTATAGCAATATGCACACACACCATATATGGTATAAACCAGCTTGGCTGATTATGCATTTGACTTACTTTTGTGGAATTCAGTGAAAATGTTCTCATTAAGAAGAAAACCTGATGCTTTTTTCTTAGGACACCTACTCCAGCCCCTAGATTACTGCTTCTTTGAGAGCAGTAAAGGGGAAAGGAATTCGGTGATTATTGTTTGGATAAAACCTCAGCGATATCCCATAGAAATATATCAAAGGATAAACTTCATTATCACAATAATGACAGTAAATCAGGCTTATTGATGCTTTTTATTGTGAGATGGGGAGTCTGGTAAAAAACTAGAAAATGACCATGATATAACAAGGAACTTAAAAAAATGAAGCTTCATATTTGTAACTCACATATATGAATACAGGAACAAATTGGCACAGAAATGTTAAACATTGTTCCCACACTGTTTAGAAGATTACTCTAGCTTGGTTTCCTTAAAGAAATGAGTGTTTTATGGTAAGGTTAATAAAACTGCAGAGCATCATGCTATTTAGTCATACAGTGAATTTCAAAATTTAAGAGCTTTATAGTAAAAACTGGGAAAAGGTGAAATGAATTGATTGCAATTGTAAATTGATACATTCCCGTTTTAATTCTCCTCTTCTACAGTCCAAGGCAAGTATAAATGTTAACATAACACTGTTAAATCAAATCTCAATGCAAGAGAACCAATTGCCTCTCTACTTTAAATCTTATCAACTTTCCAAATTTCATACTAAAATATATTATTGTATTAATACAAACTACTGTATTATACACTACTGTGTAATAAATAAAGAAATATAAAAATAAGACACATAAATATAAAAGTTTTCTAAACCTAAAAGGTACATGTCAGTAAGAAGGGTATTAATACTGCCAGATTTGAAAACATACAGTACAAAATGTTGCACAGATCTAACACTAAAAGAAAGAAAATAATACTGATAGGTTAAATCAGCTAACATTGTCAATAAATGGGGTCCAGAATAACTAACATTTGGAAACATATGAGCCCAATAATATATCATGTATTTGTCTGAAATAAAGTGAGCCAATATAATAGATTAGAAATTTCCCTTCATAATTATTGTAGAGAAATTCTCCAGATAAGTAATGAAAAATCAACAACTAAGAGTGAAGAATTACTTTATGAAATGTACCAGTGCTTTTACTTCTCTGATGGCTGGGTTTTTTTGTCCCATGATTTAGTTTACTGAAATTTAATACAAATCAACAAATGCTAGTTATTGTAGGCCACACATTGGAGAAAGGCTGGTCAAAGCCTTTAAAAATACTGAGAAATGGCACTTACAGCACACAGGGTCTTGCATAAGGCCAAAAGAGATTCAAAGCTTCATGTCATATCCTTCATATTTTTTACTACACACTCCAGACACAATTACAAACACTGATTTTGACAACTTGGCTGTCCTCACCAGTATTAACACTGTTAGTTCCTGCAATCAGAAACCCACCACAATCTTTCTTTTCAAACTATATTTTCAACCACATGAGTAAACTTCAGTCCTTCTATCAGTTGCTCCCTTAAGGCTAACAATACACTTTAAATGAGAACATGTTCTACTAACAACATCTAAATGTTATAAACTGCTACCTTCTAAGCTGAATTTACAAAGGTAGTCAAACACTGTTTGGAACTGTGTCATATCTTTCTGCTTAAGGGAAGTCTGTAGTGCAGAAATTCTCACATTTTAAACATATAATAAAATACTGAAGTGGAATTAGCAGAATTGTTTCAGTGATAAAAAAAGGAACATAAAATATCTCCCAATTGTACAATCAAAATATTAAACAAAAAAGAATACTGATGGTAACAAATTGATGTCCAACACATACCGAATGTTTCCTGTAACATGTTAACCTATTTGCTTCCAGAGTCATCGTTTTCTTCCAATCTGTTTCAGGTCTCAAACTTGTTTCTAAATTTGAAAACTGTGAAAAATTATTAGATTTGAGATTCAGGCACACCTGGATATATATATATATATATATATATATTTATATTTTCTGTTTTTTTTTAAATTTTTGTTACACAGTAGTGAACAGGAATCACAGTGCACAGACTACTGTGCTTCCATAAAAAGCATGTAGAGTATAGAACAACTTTCATTACTAATTGAGATTCTTTCTCTGTGTACAAAATCTCATCAGTTAAACTTTACTTGTTGCTGCCTCTGACATTAGCTCCTCTTTTAATATAACTTCTGGTTTAATACTGTTTCCTTCATCTACGGCTTCTTCATCCTTCATGCTTTCTTCAGTTATTTCTTCTTCTTCCTCCTCCTCCTCCTCCTCTTGTTCTTCCTCCTCCTCTTGTTCTTCCTCCTCCTCTTGTAATTTTTCACATTCTTTTTCTTTTTCCTCCATCTCTTTGTCTTCATCTTCTTCCTCTTTTTCACTGTCTTCCTCCTCTCTTGTGAAGCTTTCTCTCTCATCAAAGTCAAGCTGTGAGGGAGAAGCTCCTGCCCCTGCATTCTCATTCCCCAGGTGCTCCTGTGCGGCTCCTTCTAGTTCTGTGCTGTCACGTTCCTCAGCTTCCCTTTTACAATAGGAGTAGCGATGATTCATGTGCTGAGAGTAAGACCCCGAGTGAGAAAAGCGTTTGCCACATTTGTCACATTGATAGGGCTTCTCTCCAGAGTGCAGTCGCATATGTTCAATTAAATGATGCTTATGTTTAAATGCCTTTTTGCAGATTCCGCACTCATGAGGTCTTTTACCTGAAAAATAAAAATGAAATTATTTCCCTGGAGTATATTTTGCGTGAATGCGTATTTGCTCATTGCACCCACACTGCTGAATTTTTTTTAAGGGAATCTCAAACAAAAATTAGTTCATCAGAAGTCAAAAGTGGGGTACCGTTCTCAACAACCATTACAAGAGGCCCCCCTTCCTGACTTCTCATCACAAACATTAGGAGAGAGTGAGAATTGTTGGATTTGTTCTTATATAATGTAAGTAGGAGTTGGTATTTGTAATTTTATCATAGGTATCACACTGAGATTTGCAGGGTCTTAAGTTTTCCAAAAGTTCTAAATAAGGATCTGTGAGGGTGCATATGTTATATAAACAGATATATAATTCCTAAGGAAAGAAGTATGGGTTTTAAAAGTAGAAAATTAATGGCATTTTATGGCATCTTAGTAGTGAGATGGAGATAATAATAATGATGGAAAATATTAGTTCATAAAATCTAACAACTGTTAGCTAGTTATTGACTCTGTTTTCAGACAAGTCTACAGACTTAGTAAGTTAAGGATTCCATGTCTTTTACAAATATGAATAGCTGACAAATAACCTCTTATAATTAATATTGGCATAAACTTCATCCCCATCTGCCCTTCTCAGTCTAGTTTTTTGTATAGTTTTAAATTTTTAATGTGCATGGTTTTAATATTTTAATTATTTTTCTATTTGTCTTTTTATTTATCTCTAAGCAGCACAGAGTTACCTGATAGGGGGAATGGACGGCATAAAAATTTAATTAAATAAATACATAAATAAACTAATTATTGGGAACCAATGATAAAAGCTATGCTAATATCTAATATGAAACTGGAAATTACACTTCATCTTTTATTCCTGTGCAGGATTCAAACATAAATTAGAGTTGTGCCATGATCCATCTTTTACAAAAGGAAGTTTATGTTAGCAAGAACTTATTTTTTAACTTTTTTTGTTTGTTTCTTCTGAAATTTTTAGCTCATTTTCCTAATCATTTCCTTGCTCTAGATGTGAATGGGTCAGACATGTGAGCCACAAATGTGGATATCCCAATCACATCTCAATTATCTACAACAGCTCAAAAGTTACTTCCTCTGTTTTAGCCTCCTTAATGGAGAAAGTATTTGCAATATTCTATCTCTAAAGAATAATTTAAATTAATGAATTAGTTACAACTTGTTCCATTTTTCAAAAATGTTTTCAGACTAACAAGGAAAATGTCCTTGCAATCCTCTGAATCTATGATCAGTACCAATGTGTATCTGGTAAAGTCCCGAATTAAAAATTGTGGTAATTTCATTTTGTGCTCACATACCTGTATGTTCATATTTATGCCTTAAAAGTGAGCTACTCTTCTGGAATATTTTGTCACACAAATCACATGCATACATTCCATTTTCTGTTTTCCTCATCTTCTTCTTCGGTGGTGTAGAATCAGAATCATTTTGATCCTCTACATTTGATATTCCTTCTGAGCTAGTGTCTTGTCTTTCATCCTAAAATAATCAAGGGGCAGAATTCTTAATCTGTTAAAATATAATATTGGTACCCTGTTTCCCCCCAAATAAGACATCCCCTGATAATAAGCCCAATCGGGCTTTTCAGTGCATGGCAATAAGGCCAAGCTCTTATTTCAGGGTTCAAAAAAAATATAAGACAGGGTCTTATTTTCGGGGAAACATGGTAATAGGCTATACAATAAAAAGCAGAATCAATGTTTACTGCACTTATTTAATCATTTAACTCATTTAATCTCAACTATGACATAACCATAAATACTGTTCTGTTAATAGCTGGAAGGCCATGAATATATGCATCTCAGAATAAGAGATATCTACGTTCAAGACTAGCCCAATAGACAGACTGTTGGTTAATCTAGGGAACGCTAGTGTAAAATAAAGGTTTTGTAAGAAAAAATATATGTAGATTGAAGAATGCTGAAGGCAGTTTCATTAATATCTTGTAAACATTCATAATATTTATGCTATAAAGATCACTAGTATGATAGGTAGTCCTCATTTAGTAATTCCCTTTTAAACGACTATTCATAAATACCATGGTGATAAAGGGTAATAATTCCCCCCCCTAAATTGAATAATTTATGTTCAAATTTGTGTCCGACAATGCATACCAGAGTAAGAGTAATGCTAGTGCTGCTGCACAACAGAACTTCATCTAAATGAGATGGTTTAGAGAACTTTATCTAAACCAAATATCTTTGTAGCCTCCCATCACATGGTTTGCTTAGCCACCATGCTACTTAGCAATCATTTTGGCAGAACCAATTTTGATTGTCTGCTCTGTTCTAACAATGCCAACAATCTTAAAAAAGAACTTTGTAACAGTTTTTAAAATAATATGACCACAGCAATTTACAAAGTGAATTTTCCTTAGTAATTAAGTTTACATTTAGATTTGTATCAATTACATAATTATAGTTGCACTATGTCTGGATGGGTGGAAAATCTGAGTAATTTTGCTGTGAGATTAAGAATTTCCCAATCAGTAGAATGTGAAATACAAAGTGATTAGGAATGTTTCACATGTATTCACGAAGAACAAGAGACAACAGCTCCATGTATACAGAAAAGGCCATGACTTTGTAAGATTACTAACAACATCACTCCACATCAAACCATTATATGGAAATAGACATCTCAGCAAAACAAGAGAGTTCCGGGATGGCTTCTGTATAGACTATGTCTGCTTTGGTTTTATACAGCAGAACAGATTGGGGAAACAGGTGGACCCACATTTCCATTGACCTGAGGTAGCAAGCCAATTTAGTTCTCAGCATTTGAAAGGCCACAAAAAAAGAGCTGCCCAAAGAATTAAGGATATAGAAGCACAAAATGATATAGCTATCCTTAGTAAGGTGGGTAACTTGAAATGTCTAAGTAAATACAAATGTAATTTTCAAGTAGACAGCTATTTGAAGTTACAACTGCCAAAACATTTTAGGGAGATATTTACGCGAGCAAGATTCAAACAGCTTGACACAATGGTCAGATATGGGAGATTCCATTCTATACCCTACAATGAGTGTCTCTGCATTTGCGGAGCGGCAGAGGAAGAAGACCTGGCTCACATCCTATTTGATTGTTGCTTGTATAAGGGGGTGAGAGACAGGTACCTTGGTCTATATACCAAACGAATGACCCATTGGGATCCCCATATCAAAACAACTTACCTTATGTACGGCCAGAACCTGAAAATAACATTTAACACAGCACAGTATTTAAACAAAATGGTTTGGTTGAGATCTGCATACGTGGGACTGATTGGGGTAGATTGCAGGGGTGTCACCGAAATATAATTTTATTATATTTTATCTATATCTTAAATTATTGTATTTTATTCAATTTCATTTTAGACTGTATTTTATTCCAACTTCATTTTAAATCGTATTTTATTCAAATTTCATTTTAAATTGTTCTTTATCAAATTCAATTTTAAATTGCTTTTATCAAATTTTAGTAATAATTTGTTTCTGGAACTTTGCACTTTGATATGGCCCAAGGGCTAATCAATAAAGACTCATGTCATGTCATGAAAGGCCACAGATTTCTCACCAGGCTTTAGAGATTTAGATATAGAGAGAGCTTAACGGTACCCATACATCAGTCAAAAAGGAGACGGGGGGGGGGGAGAGTGAAGGCATATTAATGGAGACTTCACCAACTTACTCCATATTGGGATATCTAGGGCACATCTTACCAATCATCTTGCCATATCGCATTTAACACAATTAAATTTGCTGCTCCCTACATTTGATTTAATTCAGCCTTATTGACATTTTTTATTCTTGGTAAGACAAGAAGACAATGTTGTGGATAAAATCAGAATGCTATACCTAGTGTTAAAACTTCAGGAATACTTTTAATGTTCAATAATGAGGTGTGCTGAAAACTATTAAAGGGAAATACATGATGCAAATAACAACTGAAGCAGAGAACAACAAAGGGGGAGATGAAGAACAGAACTCTAGGTAGACAAAAAAAAAAAGCAACTAAAGGATTATTACAGTACCCAAAAGGTGGTAATATATTGCAACTATTCAAATGGAAACATTTTTCAATCATTTGTTCCAATAGGCCAAATAAGAAATACTTTTGATAAATATCCATCTTCAAAAATATTTGACATAGTATTAACTTGTCCATCGCTTTCATAGATTCAAAAACAATAGCATGCAGCTTCAAAATTCTATTTATATCGTTTCAGAAATATATTATAATGTACAAATGCATGCTAGACATGTGTATTACACTATTAAACATCACAGTTTAGCCAGGTTCATAGAGAAAACCGAAACAATGGCAGCATCACTTACGAAGTTTTGATTTGATCTGTCCACTCTTAGTTGTAGGCTATGTGATATAATTAAACATCCAGGAAGTGATATGAAAGATCCTTGTTTATACAGTATTCAGCATAAAGTACTTACACAGGAAGTAAAAAAATGTTTTGAACTTTATTAGCCACATGTGATTACTCAAAGTAGCATATAATATTAGCAAAACTAAGATTACATTTTCCATATCACGTCTGGTATTTTTTTGATAACATCGCTAATAAGATGAAATATTCAGATATAAATGGGTATAAATTTAGGTACCTGATTTCCGTTGGCCTGCATCTGTTTTGGTGTTTCTTGAACTGTAGGGTTAAGTGTGGTTGAATAAGTATAAGCTACCTGTGGGATAAGAATGGTTTGCTTATTGGCAGCAAGAGCTCTTAAGCATGGAACACTGTTCTGGTCAGCAATGGCAACAATTGTAGGTAGCTGGGCAGTAACTGTAGGGATAGTAATATTAATGGGATTGGCACTTGGTGGGATTACATTTACAACTGGTTCAGAGTCTGTAATACTGCTGTCTTTTTGTGGTTCTTTTTTTGCACAAGTTAAGTTCAAAGGTTCTTCCTGAACAGAATATGCACTGTTCTGGTAAACACTAGTGGATCGTTCCAATGATTCTCCATGTTGCTTTGGTAATGAAAGGTCAAGAGGTTCTATTTGTGGCTCTTCCTGGGCACTCTCGTTAAGGTACAAGAAACCCTGTGCATTTCTAGATGAAGAGAGGTTAAGGGGTGACGGGGATGGTGTGTTATGCTGCGAGCCGTTATGAGCTGATCCTGTTGATATAGTCTGTGGTTTATTGGTTTTAAGAGGACTTTCAGCATTAGATTGGCTGTCCTGGGGTTCATTTTCAGCTGTAGGTCCAATGTGGACATCATTATTAACAGAGGTTTTTAATTTGTCAGGTTCAGGGGAAGACTGGCCAGATAATGGTAAAGAAATCTGGCCAGCTTGCATTTTTTCAAACCACTTTTTAACAACATCCAATGGCAAATTGACGGAATCAGCAATTTTGGAGAGCTCATCTGAGCTTGGTTGTGCATTTAACGCATAATAGGCTTTAAGGAGGGATAAAAGGTTTTTTAAAGGAGGTTGACCAGGAGATGGGTTAACCTCCCCTGCTTCTGATAAAGCAGAGGATTCAGATTTTTCAACTTCTGCACCACTGAGCTGAGGTGGCTGAGTGGAATTTTTGATATCATAGTGCTTTGATTCTTGAAGTGCATTAGGTTCCCCTGGACAGTCATCATGAAAAAGGCAAGTGCTATCATTGGTTTCTCTTTCAAAACTTTTTTCTTTTTCAGACTTCACTCTGAGATCTTCTGGTAGTTTCTCAGTTTTGCAGTTGTTGTTTGGGGCAGAGTTTTCTTTTTTCAGATTCTGTGGTATAACCTGAATAGGGCTAGGTTGCTCCAAACTGTAATTAATAATAATTTTGGTTGTCCCATCTTGATCAACCAAAGGAAGACTGATAGCTGAAATAAGGGAATGTCCAGCTTGTTGTAGGGGTGCAGCGTTGATTGTTTCTTGTTCTTTGGATGTAAGATTGGTGTGACTATTCTCCAATACTTGCCTTATCACATTACCATCGACTGCAACTTTAAGTACATTCTGAATGTCACTTAAGTTGATGCTTATTGGAGATACCAGACCAACAGTTGGCAAAACAACAGCTTGCACCACGCCCTGAGTAGAACTGGTTGCCTGTAATTGGCTACCACCACTAAATACCCCATTTTGCAAAGGGGCTGAACAGTTGATTCCTGATGCAACCACTATAGGTTTGAATTCATAATCCACAGGTTCAGTTTTAATTTGGTTTACAGGGAGCTGTTCTTGTAAGGGCTTATTTTCTATCTTTTGTCGTACTTGTGGTCTTGTTGGGCTACCCGGGGATGCAGAAAGAGAAGGAGAAGAGCACTGAGATGTCTTGATCCCTGATCGTGCTCGGCCATTCACAGGCACCATTCCAATACATTTCTTACTGCTTATATGGGAGCTGTAGGAACCAGAATGGGAAAAACGTTTCTTGCAGTTTGGGCATTCATATGGCTTCTCTCCTGGATACATACATATATAAAAAAGAAATATTATAATGTATAAATGTTACTTAGAGTTATAGGATGGATTTACAAAATCAATACTTAAATAGTTCTACGAATAAAAGATGCATTCCAGATGAGGAAAGAATCCTGATACCTAGATAGCAACACCTTCATATTTCCAGATATAGAATTAACATAGGTTGATTGATGTGTTATTCAAACTTTGTAATGGACGCAACACAACTCCTACCTTTTAAAAGGAATGGTATTTACTTATTCACAGTTCGCCTTCTTTCTACTGATAACGAAAACATTCCCAATTTTTCTGCAAAGGATCTGTTTCTTGCTTGCTTATACAATATGTACATTGCATAAAATGCTTTCAAAAACAACAATTTATTCACTGGCCTATTGAATATCAGTAGTTCAACTGAACCACTAATATAGTATGGTATACAGTACATGTGTCAAAACATTTTAAATTGTAATATCTAAGACAAATTAATGATACAAAGAAGGCATAGTGCTCATTCTCTGCTGAAGGCAAAGAACTCATTGGAAGGAAAATTATGTCAAAGCATTTTACATCATGTAAATGCTTAAACATGGAGTAATTCTAATCATTTGGACAAGAAGGTAAACAAACTGGTGTATATGAAATTTCTGTGAATTAATATAACTTTTCTTGAAACAGATTAGAGTAGAAATATAAGATAGCTCATGCATAGACAATATATTTTGATTCAATTCAATTACTAAATGTAACAGCAATAAGAGCTTAACCCATAAAGTGATAACTACTTCAATATTATTTGAACACTAACTGCCTATTTGATTTTATTTATACAATTTTATTCTATTTTAACTATTCACTGAAAAATCATATTCAAAACAGACAAAATGTATGCTATGGCACAAAAGTTAAAAATATGTACAGTGACAAACAAAATACCAGAATATTTACCACTGTGGATTCTTAAGTGTTCCTTTAAGTGATGTTTATATTTGAAAGCTTTTCCACATTCAGTGCACTTGAATTTTCGATTACCACTAGATTGTGTCACATGTCTCTGTAAGACAAAATATGAAAATTAATCAGAAGACTAAACAGGAATAATAAAGTTTGTATGTGTGAGAAATCTCTTATTTATAATAAAATACAGTGAATTTTAACAGAGTTAAAAATCATTAGATGATTGAAGATATTGCTTGTGAAAAAAGGACAACAATGAAAGCAGGTGAGCCATATTAGGTAAACAAGCTACAAAAATCACGTTATCCTCTATTTGAATTTCAGGCAGAGATGGTTTTTCCATTTTACAGGGCTAGGAAATTCCATAAGGCATTATGTTATCTATAAAGAATCTGAATAAAGAAACATTATAAATATTATAGAAACATTCAAGGTTGACTCAGCCTTCCATCCTTCCGAGGTAGGTAAAATGAGGACCCAGATTGTTGGGGGCAATATAAATATACATTGCTTACTGGTGTAAACCGCTTAGAGAGTGCTTGCACTGTGAGGCGGCATCTAAATCTCACAAATAAATAAATAAATAAATAAATAAATAAATAAATAAATAAATAATAAATAAATAAATAAATAAATAAATAAATAAATAATTTTTAATTATTGGAATTGATTTTTCCATTTACATGCTTCTTGTTCTTACTCTTGGACTTGAATTCCTTTATGCATCCACACCATCCAACTGCTTTAGAGAAAATGGTCCAGTCACAAATATACTCAGTCACAAATTATTCTCCAAATAAATGCACATAAATCTTATTTCAGAAGTTAACACAATTCAAAATTTAATAATCAGTATTCCTAAACAACATTAAAGTGACTTTACTATAATTTTATAGTTACTATAATTACTGTAATTTTTAAAAAGCACTTTTCTGGAATATATAGAATGTAGGTTTTTGTGACCTTCCTGTCTTCTGCAGGAAATGGGAGAATCACATAGAAAAAGTTTTTTTAAAAAACCTATTACATAAAGTAGATTACACAGATGAGGCTAAACTCTCCCTTATGTCATAAATGCCGAAAAAGACTTGCAGTAGGGATCAGAAACAAATCTGCATAGAGGGAATCTAGTAGTTTGATGTCTTGCTAGTCCTGCTAATTCTCCCAGGAATTGCCAAACCCTCCTCCTAAAACAGGGGTGTCAAACTCAAGTCCTGGGGGCTGGATCAGGCCCACGGGGTGTTTAGATCTGGCCTGCAGGGCTGCCCTGGAAACAGCGAAGGACCGACCTACAGTGCCTCTGCCAGTGAAAATGGAGCTTGGGAGGGCTGCTTGCGGCCCTCACGTGCTCCGTTTTCGCTGGCAGAGGTTGCAGGAGGCCATTGCAGCCAAAACGGAGCTCAGGAGCTCGTTTTCACTAGAAGAGCACTCGGGCCACCACATGTACCCCCACGTGCCACCCCCACGAGTGACATCGAGCTCGCCACAACCACCCTGGTGACACCCCCCGCCCCCCCCAAGGTCAAACACAACCCTGATGCAGCCCTCAATGAAATTGAGTTTGACACCCCTGTCCTAAAACATGCTGTCCCCTCCCTCCCCACAGCTTGTGGGACAAGTTGATTAGAGAGGTTGCCATCAGCTACTTCACTTGAGAAAAGTCCTCTCTGCCACTGATTTACCAAGAGATTAAATGGCAATCCCTTAGCCAGAACCAGAATTGGGACCACTACCTCATTAAGGATTGAAATCTATGGTACATCACAGTAACATTGAACTTTTTTTTTAAAGGAAAAATAAAAGAACTACTTTCTCAAAAGGATTATCTTAGCCCTCCATTCAGAAGCTGCTCCATTAAATCCAGAATTTCTCAAAAACACAATGCATGTGAGAACAACTCTACCAGCCTAGATTGCAGTTCTTGAAATAAAACAGATTCTATAGTGCAAATTAGTTTTACAGATCTTAGCTTGCTCCCTCAATTCACTAGATATGGATATTGGTAATAATATTACTAAATCTTTTATGGTTTGTCATTTCTGGATGGTCTGACTTAAGTTCTACCAAACTCTTACCCTGTTCTAGTACATTCTGGGGTACAGATAAATACGACATATTAGAAAGTGTACTAGGGTGTACAGATGGAATAAATGTCTCTTCAAAAATTAGCAACAGTTGATTGATTACAGCTATTGAGCAAGAGCCTTCCTAATTTATCTTCCATAGAATATCTAAAATGATTTCTCAGCAGACTTTGACAGATAAGGCTGAAAATAAGTCTACCATTAATATTCAATTTTAGAATGGATTTATTATGTCCCCCGCATTCATATGTGTACTGACTGACTCATATGAATATAAATATTGATATTAAACATACTTTTTAGTATCATGTGAAAATGTTATTATCTTATGCTTTAAGACATTTCTTTAAACATATATTGGACTATATTTAACTAAATTCATTGTATTCTAAGAATTATTCCATAAACCAACTTGATTCTTAGTGTCTGAAGAAAATAACAACAAACATGCATCAAGTGGCTTTCCAGCTCAATAGTTCATCATTATCTGAATCAATAAACTTAGCATTTCTCCAAATTCAAAGATCCCCAGGGATCGGATAGGCATTTTTATGGTCTGATTGTATTTAGAATGAAGGACTGCATGAAATTCTGTCTATTCATTGGGTGCAGCTTTATTTTCCAGTGTATGGCAATTAATTACATTCCAACTGCAGGTTATATTCAAAAAATCTATTTGTGGAACAGAAGAAAGTAATGGAGTACTGCATAAATAAAAGCTGTTCAATTCATGTCAGTATTCAGAAACAGATTGTGTTCATAAAGGGGAATAATATGGATAAATAAGTGTTGGTTACAGTAGTTATGTTTCTTTTGCAGATAAATTTAGTTAATCTAGTTAATATTTTGTAGAAGTTCAAATTGATACGACATGTTAACTGATTAGTTATTCTCCTGAATGAAACTTGTCAATCCATCTGATGATTTCAAACTATGGATTGTATTTTGAATAACTCTACATGTGAAGCTGGGCATTTGCTTCTTCCAGTCCTGGCTAGAATTTGTATACAAATCTGGAGGTTGGGGCCAGAGGCCAGTGGCAAGGATACAGTAAGGTAGAAGAAGAACGAGAAGCAGTGAAATGGAACAGGAACACAGAGGCTTTGGAGACTGGTGGTAAATTGGGAAAGAAATGAAGAAGGTATGTTGGATCAGCGATTGTTGTCATTTTAAGGATGAGGCTGGAATTTGGAAGGCAAGGTTCAGATACTCAAGGGGAGGCTGTGATAGAATGAATAAGAACACTGAAGCTGGGAATTTAGGAAAAAGTAAGTATGAGGTTGGAGCAGGAAAGGCAGATAGATGGAGGAACATGGAAGAAAGTTTTGCAGACTGTAGGAAGTAGTATAGGAAGAGTAGGGTGTAGGATTCATTGGATTAAATGGGTAAGTATAAAAGTGTAGTGAGGGGTACATTAATGAAGGAGAAACAAGATTAGAGGTAAATGCATACAAATGTGGTTTTGGAAGTGACTTTTTCTTGGAGCATAATTGGATGGTGGGAAGGTGAACAGAGTCAGAGCCTAACCATTTGGCCAAACAAATACTGATTAATGGCTAGAGGCACCCTGTGATCCAAAAGGGTCCTAATGAGAGTTTTGATGACTGCATATGGTATAGTGCAGCCTCAGGAGATCTGCCTGGACTATTGCCTTGGACCAGATCTGAGTCATGCACTGGCTTTATTGCAGATCTGTATCCTCAGTGAGTTTCAACTGCTCTAGATCAGGGGTGTCAAACTGGTGGCCCGTGGCCGGATGCGTCATGTGCAGGCCACGCCTACCCCAGTTCCGCAAAGGGGAAAAATATCGCGATACGTCACGACAGCAATGTGATGTCACAAGTTTGACACCCGTGCTCTAGATGGACCAGATCAGGAAATCAATTCCACAGAAATGCTGAAACTATATTGTGATTGGTTATAATAATACACCTACAGCACACTTAATTTTTATCATATGATCTCTATGCCTGAGAGCAACTCAAGGCTTCCAAATCAACAATCACTACCATAGGTGCCTTTATAAAGACCTGCATACCAATATCTTAGGTTAGTGATGGTGAACCGTTTTTTGCTCGGGTGCCAAAAGGGCACGCGCGCGCACGATAGCGTGTGTGTGTGCCCACACCCATAATGCAATGCTCTCTCCCTGCGCATGCGTGTACAACCCCCCCCAGGCTGTCCCCCTGTACATGTGCGCAGGCCTCACTGAAGCTTCCAGACTTCCGGTAGGCCTGTTGGGCTGTTTTTCGCCCTCCCCAGGCTTTAGGAAAGTCTCCGGAGCCTGTGGATGGCGTAAAATGGGCCCAATGGGTTCCAAACTTCCGGTAGGCCTGTTGGGCCCATTTTTCACCATCCACAGGCTCCGGAGGCTTTCTTGAAGCCTGGAAAGGGCGAAACACGCCCCAACGGGCCTACCAGAAGTTTGTTTCTGAACTTCAGGTAGGCCCGTTGGGTCCGTTTTTCGCCATCCACAGGCTCCAGAGGATTTCCTGAAGCCTGGGGAGGGCGAAAATGGCCTCTCTCTGTTCTCCGGAAAACTGAAAATCAGCTGGCCAGCGCACACATGCATGTTGGAGCTGACGTAGGGCAATGCCTCGCGTGCCCTCAGATATGGCTCCACGTGCCACCTGTGGCACGTGTGCCATAGGTTCGCCATCACGGTTTTAGGTCAAGTCCATTTATGGTCCCCTTGAACTCTGAACTAACCTATACAGCCAGCAAGCCAATTGAAAGTGTCAATGAAGTAGAGACAAGTCACTAATCATCAGCCACTTTGCTATTTTCTTGCCCTTTCCATACCTATCCCCCACCAGTATGGAGAAAGCCATGCCATGTGCATGTATTGTATTTTAGACATGCTTTGTTAACGTATCATTATAGAAAAAATATATACAGATTATATAAATTTATGTACACTGATATCTGTTCAACATTTTACCTGTTTATTAAAATAGTCATATTTTAAGAGGCAAAGCTTCTTTAGGGGACATTTCCCTTCTAAAAGCTAATAGTTTGGAACAATTATGAAATACATGCAGATCATTGGACTTCTGTAACAGGACCATCTGAAATTCTATACTCATAATTACAAGAAATATTACAGGCCATTATAATCTAATTATTCTTCATCTTGCAGTTTTCGGTGTATGAAGTAGAACATATCATTTCGGCTTTAACTGAAAAATAAAATTTATCAACTTAAAATGGAATATGAAATAATTGTTCCAAAATATTTTATCAATAAGTAAATACAAAATGTAATATTTAAAGTTATGGGAAGTGTCAAAATACAGATTTGCCTTATTTTATGCTAGAGATATGCTCCCTGAAAATTTACACCAAGAGAATTCAAATAAAGCAAGTCACTGATCCAATGGAAAAAAGAAAGTTTTGGGGTATAGTGTCAAATTTTATAATCTAAATGCTTTGACAAATGTGCTCATACATTTTTAAAGTGTTACTCTGAAACACTACATTATTCAAACATGTTTTCTTCCTTGTTTCATGTCCTATTGTATGAACAGTGAAAGTATTTTCTCCATATTTTCTACAGCAGGATTTATAGTATTATCATAGCAGACAAAGAGGTAGAAGGTACCACAGCACTATAAAATTCAGCATTCTTTGTAATGTTGCACATATTAAGGATGTTCCCAAGATAACAATTATTCTAGCGCTGTGAATCCTTCACTAGTCTCAGTACAACATAATATGCCCATTATTTGTTTCTACTGTTAGGAAGTCTTTTTCCTTTTGGATAAGAAGATTGGACAAGATCTTGACGGTCATTTTAGCCCCATAGTAGCAGTGATAACTATTTCAGATACAGAAGTAAGTAGAGGATAGATAAAAGAAAATGGGGGAATGAGGACAGAAAGAGGTTTTGGTGGGAACTGTTCAAACAGTTTTGATCGCAAGAAGTACTGGAATGTTTCCAAATCCTTAAAACAAATTGATTAAGCTGGGATAAATCACACAATAGTGACTTTTTTTTTTTTTGCATAAAGCAAATCTTGGATGAAAATGATCAACCACAGAATACAGATTTACAAAAAGCAAGGGGAATATTTACAAAGCTTGGCAGCTGAAAATATTAGTATAACACTGACTGAAAAACCTGTGCATAAAACATAAAGTAGTGAAAGAAAAAACATTTGTGCGCAAAGTCAGATTCAAATTCAAACAAAATGAAATCCATCTAAAGCAATTACTAATATGGAACAGAATGACCATGGAATTCATTACTCACTTGATCTCTTCCTGATTTATGTGATGTCATATGGCGTTCAAGTTGTGTTTTGTATGCAAATGTGTAACTGCATAAGGAGCAACTAAAGTTATCTTCATTTTTTTCATGGCGATATTTTATGTGTTCTTTCAGAGAGGTAAAGCGTTTATACCCTCTATCACAGTAAGGGCATGTGAGTAGTTGCGAAAATGCATCTGGTGTGCCTGAATGAGAATAACAAAGTATTATTTTGTTGATCATTATTACAGTCATTCTATTTCAAAATTGGCTTTTTATTTTCATCAGTTCACCTCTAGTCAGGACCAAGTGGTGGTAAAACGTATCTATCTATGCTGCACAGATATATTCAAGTTTTCTGTCATTTAACTCAGTTTAAAAGCATAAAACAATCTTTTGCAGATCAAATAGCAAAATTAGAGAAAGTCTATGTCAGGGGTGGGTTCTAACTTACCTCGCCGCCGGTTCGCTTCCTCCCGCGCCGCGTGGTCGCGCATAGTGCCAAAAATTCACAAAATAATAATAATAAAAAAAGCCAAAAACAAGGTGGTGGCGCATGCGCAGTGCTGGAAACTCAGCTTCTGAGCATGCGCAGTAGAAAAATATCAGCAAAAATATTCCAAAATAATAATTTTTTTAAAAAGATGGTGGCATCCATGGACTAGCACTGACAGAACCAGCTCTGTGACGTCACCAGCGGTTTGCTACCGGTTCTATAGAACCGGTGCGAACAGGGAGGAACCCACCTCTGGTCTATGTCTGTAGGAGTAATGACAACTGAATAACTACCATATTTTTGGAGTATAAGACGCACCTTTTTACCCTCCAAAAGAGGGTGAAAATTTGGGTGCGTCTTATACACCGAATGTAGCCCCACCCACCCACTGGCCCCCAACCATCGGAGGTTTTCAGCCTCGGTGCATCGCATTTTCGGGTGGTTCCAGGCGGCGGGGATCCTCACTTCCACTCGGAGGTTTAAAACAAACCCTATCACCCTATGGGCATTTAACTGGAGTGGGTGGGTGGGGGATGATTTTCATGGGGGCAGAAGAGGGACTTCGCACCGAAGGCTCCGCTGGCGCCAACGGGCACCAGCAGATTGAGAGGAGCCTGCGCCATGGAGGAACACCCCATCCCATGCCTTCCCCCCTCCCCTGCCTGCTTTGCCTTTCTCCATGCGTGGTGCGGAAGGGCTGGGAGGGGAGCCCGGGTGGGGGGGAAGAGACCGTGGAATCCTCCCCAATCCTGATCAAGCAGTCCTCGGAGGCCAGCTGTCAGGGGCGTGATCCGTGTGGTTCTCCGGCCAGGAAACTTTGTAATGGGAAGAGTAGAGGGGGGGGGAACCCCTCAAGCTGCGAAGCCCACACTGGACAACAGGAGCCGAAGCAGCCTTCCAAAAGCAAGGTTTTTGGAATCAGGGAGGAAAGTTTGGACGAGGCTAGGAGCGGGCGCGTCGCTCAACTTCCAAAGCTGTTTGAGTTCCATTTCACTGATTGCTCTTGTGAGAACTCCGCTGCTGCCAAGGCTGCTTGTGAGATAGAAGGGTTTGTCCAGATGCATGTGGTGCAAGGCATGGGGTAAACCAGCCGTGGTGGTGCTTTGCCATTGTTGCAATTCCGATTTCTGTGATCAGGGCGCACCCTGCGCTAGCACCGCACCAGGTGAACGTCTCCTGTTTTACCCGCTTTCAGTGATTCGGTGGGAACCACAACCTTGCGCCCTGCAACCTGATAGCAGAAATCAGAATTGCAACAAATGGCTTTCCTCCCCGTTTCAAAAACCTTGCTTTTAGAAGGCTGCTTCGGCTCCTGTCTCCCAGTGTGGGCTTCGCAGCTGGAGGGGATCCCCCCCCACTCTTCCCATTACGAAGTTTCCTGGCCGGAGAACCACACGTATCGCGCCCCTGGCAGCTAGCCTGTGAGGACTGGTTGATCAGGATTGGGGAGGACAGATCCCCCCATTCCATGCTCTCTTCCCCACCCCCTGGGCTCCTCTCCGAGCCCTTCCCCACCATGTGCAGAGCAGGGGAGGGGAGAAGGCACGGGTTGGGGGGTTCCTCCATGGTGCAGGTGGCTCCGCTCAACCTGCTGGTGCCCGCTGGCACCGGCGGCTTCCCCATGCAGGTGAAGCATGATCTTCAACCGGGCATCTGGAAGCCAAAAAAGTGCATTGTGTTTCAGGTGGCAGGCAGTTCCAGCCGGTGCTGCCACCCGAAAATGCTTTCCTATCCTGGTTTTCCGATGCACATTGCAGAGCTGCACGCCCTCCTCCTCCTTCTCTGCAGACTCACTTTCCCTTTCCTCCTGCCCAGAAGCAGAAGCCGACTGCCCTCTACCTGGGTTGTCTGGAGAAGGGGCAGGCAAAGCCCAGCAATGTGTTTATGAGATGGCAGCATCCAGGAGGATTGAAGTGCTGCCTATCAGACATTGCTGCGAGAAAGCCAGGCTTTCAATGCCTACATCTATAGGTAGGAAGCCTTCGGTGCCCAGTCTCTCTTCTTCCCTCATGAAAATCATCCCCCACCCCACCCCACCCACTCCAGTTAAATGCCCATAGGGTGATAGAGTTTGTTTTAAATGGATAAAAAGATCTGTGCTGCTCGTTATCAAAATCCGAGTGGAAGTGAGGATGCCACTGATCCTGATGCTGGTAGGCAGAGGCAGAATTGTTTTTTTCTTGTTTTGCTCCCCCAAAATTAAGGTGCGTCATATACTCTGGTGCGTCTTATACTCTGAAAAATACGGTACCTGTTTCTGATCAACTTCTTATACCATTCTCTACTCTGTATTTCTTCTCTAACAGATGGACAGATTGATTTGAACTACTGTCACACTTCCAAGCTATTGTGAAAAAAAGCCACAGGGACACCTTATTGAAGAACCGTGGTGGCACAGTGGTTAGAATGCAGTATTGCAGGCTAATTCTGCTCACTGCCAGCAGTTTGAGTCCCACCGGCTCAAGGTTGACTTAGCCTTCTGTCCTTCCAAGGTCGGTAAAATGAGGACCCAGATTGTTGGGGCAATATGTTCATTCCGTAAACCACTTAGAGAGTGCTGTAAAAGCACTATGAAACAGTATATAAGTCTAAGTGCTATTGGTATTATTACCAATGGTCAAAATTGACTTAACATGTTACTTAGCAAGATACACTTGGGGCAAAATTCCTGCCTGATAGGTCCTGGTGACGAACCCACTCTAGTTCCTGCTCCAATGCCTGGATAGGCAGATGTTTTTCTGAATGGCTAATAAGGTGTTTAAATGCGAGGGCAACAAAACTAAAGAACCAAATCCAGGGGTGGTATTGTAAATCACTGTAGAATACCAGTGATTTAGCAGTTTGCAAATGTGAGCGCGCGCGCGCTCATTTCGGTCGTGCACACGCCTTCCGTGCATGTGTGCGGCCTTTCACGCATGTGCTTTGCTTGCGCGTGCGGCTTGCACGCATTCACGCAGCTTCAAAATGTGCCTAAATAGGACAGCATAGTGGCAGGGTGGCACTACCACAGGTCGCTACTACCACCTCTGAGCAAATCACATACTTTGCCTGTTAGGACAGCTCCATTCTACAGTGATTTAGAATCAAAGCTATGGAGAGGTTTCAGTTGCGGGGAACACAAATGTCATGCCTATATCATTTTCTGTTGCATGGATGAATAGTATTTAACTCAATAGTGGAAAAAGATACTAGGTTAAGAAAAATATTAAGAAAATTTTTCTTTTGAAAAGTTTATTTACATAAGCTATAGCAATAGCACTTAGACTTATATACCACTTTACAGTGCTTTACAGCCCTCTCTAATATTGCCCTCAATAATCTGGATCTTCATTTTACTCACCTCGGAAAGATGGAAGGCTGAATCAACCTTGAGCCAGTGAGATTCAAAGTGCCAATCTGCAGTCAGCTGGCAGTCAGCAGAGGTAGCCTGCAGTACTGCATTATCACCACTGCTCTTAAAGTAGGTTTCAAGTAATTTACCATAGGTAGTTCTTATTTAATGGCGACTTTTTCAGCGACTGATGTTACAACGCTGAATGTGTGGCATCTGTGACTGGTCTTTGAAGTTCAGCTCATGTGGTCATGAGATTGTGATCCTGGTGTTTGGCAACTGACTTACGCTTATGATGGTTGCAGCGCCCCACTCACATGATTGTCAGTCAATGGGAACCGGCAGGGAAGATTGCAAGTGATCTGATAAGTTGCTTGCATTCTTCGCTATCCCTGCCCTGATGTACTTGTGAAGGGCCTTGAGGGTCCCCTATGCATCCTCCCCTGTCTGGCAATAGACACCTATCTCAGCCTGTTTGCAAACTGCCTGGGACTTAACAACTTATTGTTAAGACTGGTACTTAACAACAACAATTCTCGCTCTAATGATGGCAATGGGGAGTGCTGGAATTGATTGTTACTAAGTACTGTAGTCATGATATGCTTTATGACCATATCACTTAGCAACATTGCAGTCTCAATTACCATCATTAAACTATCTGTGTTGCTCTTATATAATGTTTCTTTATGTAATGTTACTTTCATAATACCTCATGACAATTAATTACTATTTCATTATGACATCCATACAAGTGCTGAATTTTTAATGAAATGTACTACTGCAACAAATCATTAATTTTAACAATATTCAAAATATAGTAGATGCAGCATTTGACAAGGGCTATGCCTATAATCTTATAAAAGCCAAAAGATATGACATTGAAATACCTAATAACCTCTCTCCTTAAAGTAACCAAAGGAAATAGGAAGCCTAATTTTCACCAAAATATTGGCATTGATAGACAGTGTTTCCAAAGCTAATTTCTCAAATTAAAATATCTATCAAATCTGCAATTTATTATTTAGTGGAGTAGTTTCATTGGAGCAAATCAGTTAAGCATTTGGGTGCAAGCAAAGAGCTAAGCACTGAAGCGAGAATGCTAGTTCATGATAGATTTAAAGAGAAAAAAATCTGAAAAGTTGTGATTATTAATTTTCTACATTATACTTGATTTAGCCCAAAGTTGGATATTAAACAAGAAGAAAATGGGAGTGGAATGGGCAGAAATAGAGTGTTCTAGTAAATGTGGTGGGGTTTTTTTTGCCATTTCTTCTTCTGTCAAACTTGATTCTTGCTTTTTAGAAAAGATCTTTTCCCCCCTCCAGATATTTATTGGATCATTTCCATCTGATTTTAGTCTATCCAATTTTCACTAACTGAATTCCTCATCAATTCTTTAAGTGTTTTTTGTTTAAGGAAAATTTTGAGTCCTCTGGGGATTCTATGACTTCAATATTTTAGGCATGGGGAAAGTATGTTTCTCCCCCAAAGCTAGCTGCTTTTTTTTTTTTTGCTTTGGTAGAGCTCTTGCCTCACAATCAGGAGGTTGTGAGTTCAATCCTAGGTAGAGGCAGATGTAGGGTCTCCTGCTTGGGCAGGGGGTTGGACTAGATGACCTGTAAGGTCCCTTCCAACTCTGTAATCTGTAATGTATTTGTGTGGCATGCATGTAGAGGGGAATTTGATTCAAGTCTGTACTATATATGTTCACTTATTTTCACTTATTTTTGTATTATTTTACAAAAACTTCTTTTCTGTACAGTGTTGATTGTTGCTAGAATTGAAAACATGACCTCAAAGGATTGCTTGTTAGATATTATAGAGATGCAATGCTCTCACAGATGGCTTATATAGCTTTAGATCAGGATTTTTTTTCAAACTTGGCAACTTTAAAATGTGTGGGATACTGGCTTGTATGGGAATTCTGGGGGTTGAGGTCCAGACAAGTTTGAAAAACACTGCTTTACATGCAACTTATTCAGTTCTTGCTTCTAATTTCAAACTTGCTTCTAATTACACAATTTGAAAAATTTACATAAAGCCAAACAGGGCTTACCATTTTCATCCTGACCACTAGCCTCAGGTGTACCTTGGTGCTGTCCCTCCTCAGGTGCTTCAGGGTAAATAACTGCTGTATCTTCTTGTTGCAAAAATTCTTCAACATTCGGGTCATGATTTTGTTCATTTTCTGCATCAGAATCACATTCATCTTTTACTAGAAATGAGGATTGATAATATTCTGTAATTATTTGTATTATGTTTTTATAAGCTGAGTGCTCAAGATGATTAATAAAAATTAAGGTAAAGAAACAACAAAACAGTATTTAACATTACGCAAGGGTGGCCGTGTGTTGTGTGTCAAAAAAGTCAAGATAGTGGCTGCAATAATGCAATCAAAGTGCTGTCCCTTTTTAATTATACCCAACACATGTTAAAAAGGGGAGAAGATTCACTTGCATGGTTGTGGCTGACATCTTGACTTTTTACCTGCATTGTGGATACCCCGATAGTAAATATGATAGCTTTTACCAATCTCGGGCAAATTTGATACGTGTAGACAATGTAAGGTGTTGATCACCATCTTTAAAGCCCTTCATGGCTTAGGACCAGGATATCTCCGGGACCGCATTCTGCCGCATACTTCCCTCCGACCGGTTAGGGCCCACAGAGTTGGCCTCCTCCGGGTCCCGTCGGCCAAGCAATGCCGGCTGGCGGGCCCCAGGGGGAGGGCCTTCTCTGTGGCTGGCCCCGTGCTCTGGAACCAACTCCCTCCAGAGACCCGAACCATCCCCACTCTGCTGGCCTTCCGAAAGGCCGTTAAGACATGGCTCTTCCTGCAGGTGGGGGGGACAGCGTAACCATCTGAGCTTACCCCCCAAGTATGTATGTGGTTGAATGGATGGATGTTGTTGTTGCTTTTATATTGTTTTTTTTTAAATTTTGTACTGTTTTTAAATTGTTGAAATTTTGTCTATTCTTGTATCTTTTATGTTGTACGCCGCCCTGAGTCCTTCGGGAGTTGGGCGGCATATAAGAATAACAAAATAAATAAATAAAATAAATAAATGAAATGAAAATAAAGAGATGGATTCTGGTAACCAGTGTTAAAATTTCAGTATTTTACCAAGATTTATTTTAACATGCTATAGTTGGATGTACAGATCACTTCTATACAATCCCCATCATATTCTCTACTTACACAATCTTAATCTTTCCTTTGACATTTGAAATGTTTTAAGAACTACAGATGCAATAATGTATGTAGAGCTCTGGATGAAGTTCTCCATCCCCCCCCCCCAAATTTTTTATTTTTGGACAAATATGATCCTTTTACCCTGAATAGCTTATATTTTACAATTATTCCATGGTATTTAATAGCTCAGACAGTAGTTAGGTGAAATTCCAGATGAAAAGGGGGAAAAGCCTGAGCTTAAATTCTTATTTTAGCTTTAATAAACAAGAACATGTCAAAAAGAATAGAAAAACACAGAATGACTCAATAGCATAAATTTAGCAAAAAAGAAAAAAAAGAAAAAGAAAGAAAGAAAAAGAAAGAAAGAAAGAGAAAGAAAGAAAGAAAGAAAGAAAAAGGAGGGGAGATTGAAGAAAGATCTTAGTTAATGTTGAAAACTAACTAAAATTGATGCCAAACTGGGCAGGAAAATAATTGCTTTATCAATTATGTATAAAAAGTATTATATTTTCATAAAAGTATGCTTCATGACCAGTTTGCCTCACTCTGAATAGGGCTTTATTTGATAACATTATTATCACCTACCAAATTTAATTGGCTATGTCAAAGTTTTATCACATTTTCCAGCAATGTGATTTAAGTTTTTTTTTTAAAGTCAAAGTAGCACCTGGATGTACTGAGGATATGATAAAAAATTGGAAATTGGCGAGAAATTATTTTAGGCTGTTCCAAAGTATAGTATTTGTCTTCAAAATTTAAACAACATTCAGCAAGATCTATATATTAGACATATATTATAGCATTCACAATTTCATTTTGAAATGAAAGTTTCAGTATATTTTCCATTTTTAAAATATTTATATTTCAATTAAACAGTGTTTTCCCCTTTAAATTGCACTTCCAGAGTTAAAATTATTTTTTAAAATCATTTATTTGGACACAGTGAAAATTGCAAAAGGATCTAATAGTGGTTCATGAGCTGATTTGATGGAGAGAATTTTTGTTCTTGAAGGTATCAGTCAAGTGGGAAAGGAATCTCCAGAATATGGAAAATCGACCTTTCAAAAGGAAAGCAAATTCCTTGTCCCACCATGATCTCTAACTAGATACTAATTTCCAACTCCTCTAGCTCTCTTCTCCTATAACTTTTTCCTTATCACCTTCCTTCTTTTTCCAGACTGTTGGACAAACTTTAAAAAAAAAAAAAAGCCAAGAGCTTTAGAAGCTCTTCTAAAAAAAGCTTATAAGGTTCATTTGGATCTTTTAAGTAATTCTTTGAAATAAAGATGATGCTGGAGGCCAGAATTTTAAATATATAAATATATGAAGAAGACATTGTTCCTTTAGAAATCCCCTTTGATATTGGTGATGCCTCACTTGTACACACACACACACACACACACACACACACACACACACACACACACACACACACACACGTATTGTACATATATATGTACTAGTGAGGCATCACCAGTATCAAAGGGGATTTCTATAGGAACAATACACTGTCTTCTTCTTGCCTCCATCCTGGATACAGGGAACCCTTGCTTATAGTAGCACAAACTAGGATCAAACTTTTAAATTTGCCATCTGAGAGTTTCTTTTGAATTCCCCAAGATGTCACCTATATTGTAATACAGATGTAATCTATATTGACTTGAATATATTTTGTTGCTGTATAACTTTTAAATGCTATTTGTATTTACTGTTTTATTGCTATATATATTTTAAAAGAAGAAAGTTTGAAAGTTGCCAAAATAGTTTTGTTGCATTTGCCTCCTCATTTTCAGAAATGGCTATTGCAAATTTAAAATTAATCTCAGCAACTGCCATTACATCTAGAGAAATTATGAAAAGACATTATGGTATCGTAACCCAAAATGTATGTTCATTTACACAACATATCCTTTTAAATAGGTGTACAAATTTGCACTATGGTAAAATAATTTCCCTTTTTTGATTTACTTCTTTATTTTTCATTCTTTAAGCTTGTTCATTGAACTTTTAAATGGCTGTGATAGTAACAAGAGATTTCAAGATGCACAGAAATTCTAGGTGATCACATATATCAAAGACATAATGTCACTTACTCCAGAGCTATGATATGCTGACAGTATAAAATCTTATACTGTACAAAGTAATATTTTTTCATGTGATTAAAATATGAATTGCAATATTTAAACCATCTTCTTGTTATATCATCAGTTATATCAACTGATTTTTAAGTACATGGCTGAAGACAAATCTAAATAAAAAGGGTAACTGTTACCCTTGCTGTGGCTCATAATCTTGCATTATAATCTTACAACAGAACCCAAATAAATTCTTTATCCACTGTTCTGCGAAGAATAACAGCAAAGAAATTGCAGAGGCACTGCAGTCAGGGGAAGTAGCTGTTGTGCATAATTTATCAGCAACACTTTTAAATTGCACTATTGGGAGCCTAATCTGGTCATTTTCAGTAACTGTATATCCATAGTTTAAAGCATTAAGTGCAGTGCATGTAGAAAGGTGCCAGACAGGAGAAAAAAAAGATTAGAAGAAGAAGATAAGTAATTTCCTTTTTCAAAAATGCATAGCTCTATAATCTGAAGAATATTCTAAATACTAAAAACAAAATTAAGGAATCTGATGACAATACCTGGACATCCAGATTCATCTAGTTGAGCTTCAGGCCCCAGGATTTCCTTTGCTTCTTTATTACCTGCAATATAATAGGATACAAATGAAGACCAATCCTTAACTTATTTATTTGAAATCATCAGAGTCACACTAATAAATATTCATAATACTGTAATATGATATTGTTGCTTTTAATTGAATTTCTACAACCACATTGTAGAAAAGTACCGTTGGCTTACCTGAACGGTCCTCTCTGTGTGCTGCGAGGAGAGTCCAACATGGGTACAAACTCTGGTCGGTTGCTAGAGACTGAGTTTAAATTGTTTGAAGTATACCCTCTATCTGCCTTGTGGTCAGTTTTCAAATGAAGGCACAGACAAATATCCAAGGAAGTGAATGTCCTAGGAAAGTCTGCGATCCTGGGCCACATAAGCCAGAGAGGGTTTGGACTCTCCTCGCAGCGCACAGAGAAGACCGTTCAGGTAAGCCAACAGTACTTCTCCAGTGCGCTGCTAAGGAGAGTCCAACATGGGATATACCCAATCTCAATTGTCCAGGGCGGGAGAAGGTTGGTCCAAGGGAGCAGAAGTGACGCAAACCCTCTGAATTACCCGCCTGCCGAAAACAGCCTCTGCAGATGCAAAAGAGTCCAGTTTGTAATGTCTGACAAACGTGGAAGGTGAAGACCACGTAGTGACCCTGCATATATCTTCGATGGAGGCCTGCGTGGCCCAGGCTGCTGAGGTGGCCGCGCTATGGGCTGAATGTGCGGTGATTCCGCCAGGAACAGGTCTGGACTGGGTCTTGTAGGCCTTGGCAATACACGCTGATGGACAAGTCGCACCATGGAAGCAATACTGTCTCGACGCTCTGGTGACAGAGAGACTCGCAGGTCACCGTATCAATGACGGCACCAAGATGTAGAAGCGAGGTGATAGGAGTCAGGTGACTCTTTGGAAAGTTCACCGAAAAGCCATGGACCTGCAAAGTCTGAATAGTGAGCCGAAGATCGTCGTATGCACATTGGGGCAATGCTGATTGAATAATTATGTCATCCAAATAACATTGGAGACGTAATGGACACGCTCTCAACCCTGCCGCCACTACATCGAGGAACTTGGTGAAAGTCCTGGGGGCCGAGGAAAGGCCGAAGGGCAGCGCGCGATATTGGAAAAGCGTCCCGGCGACACAGAACCTCAGGAATCTCCTGTGGGAAGGGTGTATGGGCACATGGAGATAGGCCTCCTTGAGATCGATGGAAGTGAGCCAATCCTGATGTCTGATGCATGCCAAGATGGATTTGAGGGATTGCATCTTGAAGCACTTGTACGCGATGTACATGTTGAGCTGGTTCAAATTGAGGATGGCTCTCCACCCCCCTGAGTTCTTGAGGACTAGGAAGAGGACAGAATAGAATCCTAGTCTCTCTTGCCCTGGAGGTATCCTCTCTATGGCCGATATCTCCAATAGATGCCCAGACGTCCGAAGATGTGAGCTCCCATTGGGCGGTGAAATGTTGGAGCCTGCCACCAATGGGAATGTCCTCTCTGGAGTCATTTAGATCTCCAAAACCCCCGAGATCCTGATCCCCTGAAGGGACACCTCGGCTGGTTGAATTGCCTGCCCGTCCTGGAAGGTGGACTGGTCCTGTTGTCTGTCGGCCCCTTGGGAGTACAACCTCTGGGACTGCCCCCCCAAAGAAAGAATTGGGCCGAAAGGTTTGCCAACGAAAGAATGGGGTGGATCGCCTGTCCGCCCTCCTGTGGACTCTGGGCAAAACTTTACGTTTGTCCCTGTCTTCCATCAGGATGGAGTTGAGGGAGTCGCCAAATAAATGATCGTTTATGAAGGCGTGCATCCGCCTACCAATTGCGGAGCCAAAGCATGCAGCGAGAGGAAACAGTAGCTGCCATGGCCCGTGAAGCAAACTTCGTGGAGTTGAGTGTTGCATCTGCTGAAAACTCCACTGCAGCCAACATTTATTTCAGTCCTGGCGAAGCCTTGAGTCCTCTGGACGCAATCTAGACTGCATCTCCCTGAGCCACATGATGGAAGTGCGGTTGAAGAAAGATGCAGCCGTCGCAGCCCTCACAGACCAAGTGGCCTCTTGGTGAGATTTACGCAGGAGTGACTTGGCTTTACGGTTGTTGGGCTTGAGGCCCTCCGACACCTCGGATGGAAAAACCGCCGAGGACACTAGGTTGGCCACCGGCGGGTCTACAGGAGGAAGATGCAAGAGCTCATCCATCTCTGGGCCGAATCCATAAAACTTGCGCTCAGCAGAAGTCGGTCCAGGAGCCGCAGAAGGATGACTCAAAGATCTTTTGATGGTGTCGATGAAAATTGTGGAGAGGAGAAATTCTGTCTTCCATTCGGGCTCAGAAAACAGGCCGGCAGCTGGGTCAATGCCCACAGATGGTTCGGAAGATTTAGAAGCTACACCGAGGTTGGCGGTGAGCTTTGCCTTGTGTAGCAGTGTCTTAAACAGGGCCGGCTGTTTGAAAAGCCCTGTAAAGGCCGGCTGGTCCGGAACTAGATCCGGAACTAGATCATCATCATCGGATAGCTCCTCATCCAACACGCTTCCTGCACCCTGGACTGAAGCCTCGCCCAGTTCCGAAGAGTGGCATGAGTAAGCCTCACCCACTTTGTACCAAACTTCCTGCATGGGAACAGGAATGGTCAGGTAAGGAGACTTTTGCTGGATGCCAGTTGCAATGCCTTGAGAATAGGCATTGGCTATCATGTCCTGCACCTCTGGCGGGAGATGTTGCCAGTGTCGACCCCAGGACAGAGGCCCATCGCAGTCAGGGTGAACGTAGCCGAGGGAGGCGCCTTTGAAGTAGAGGGAAGGGGAGCCGGTATAAAAGTGGTCCCACTTTTATTTATTTATTTATTTATTTATTTGTTTGTTTGTTTGTTTGTTTGTTTATTTATTTATTTATTTATTTATTTATTATTTAGCAATTCTTATATGCCGCCCTACCCCCAGGGGACTCAGGGCGGCGTACAACATGTATAAGAACAGCTATATTACAATATAAAAACAACAATAAAATGACAGTTAAAAAAATAAAAAAGCCACACAAGCAACCGTCACAATCACTCTGCCTGCAGGAAGAGCCATGTCTTAATGGATTTCCAGAAGGCCAGCAAGGTGGAGATGGTTCGGATCTCCAGGGGTAGTTGGTTCCAGAGAGCCGGAGCTCCCACAGAGAAGGTTCTCCCCTAGAACCCGCCAACTGACATTGTTTGGTTGAAGGGACCTGGAGGAGGCCGACTCTGTGGGACCTAACTGGTCGTAGGGATGTATGAGGTAGGATGCGGTCCCGGAGATAACCTAGTCCTAAGCCATGTAGGGCTTTAAAGATGATAATCAACACCTTGAATTGCACCCGGAGACCAATGGGCAACCAGTGCAGCTGGAGGAGTATGGGTGTTACATAGGTGTATCTAGTGACACCCACCACAGCTCGCGCAGCCGCATTTTGCACCAATTGCAGTCTCCGAATACTTTTCAAGGGTAGCCCCATGTAGAGTGCATTACAGTAGTCCAATCGAGAGGTGACAAGGGCATGAGTGACTGTGAGTAGAGCCTCCTTCTTCAAGTATGGTCGCAATTGGCACGGAGACCCAGCGAACAAAGAGGCAAACAGGGAGGAAGAGACTGAGAGATATTAGTACAGGGCTAGCCTGATCATACAGCCTCAGTGCCAGGTCTGCCAGCTCCGGCACTTACAGTGATGTTTACAAGGTGCGCAACGGCGCACCCGGCACACCTTGTAAACTTTGTCGTAAGTGCCGGAGCCGATGTGCTGGATGAGTTCATAGCGCAGCTACGGGTCCTGCAGCAAGACGTCCTGCAAGGCGCTCATGGCCCCCTCACCCATCTAGGGCCAGATGGCGCATCCAGATCCAGTAGCAGCCGAGGCACAGGGGGGAGGAAAAGGCGCCGCCTCCGAGGCGGAGAGGAGCTGCAGAGGCGGACTAGCGAGCAGGAAAGAAGGCAGGAGGATCCCGAGCCGCCCAAGCTCTGCCTTGCAAGCCTGCCTAGGGCTTTGGAGAGGGTCCCCCCGGGCGCGCTTGGGGAGTGATCCTAGCTGGGATGGGACGGTCCCCAGGAGGGAGGAGGGGGGAGAGAGAGCAGTGGGAGGGGGTTTCTAATCGGGGGTCCCTATGACTGGCAGCCCCCCTTTTCTTCCAGCTCTACCCTCCTCCCGTTGGCCAACTTCTCCAAAGCGCGCTTTTGGAGTCGCGCAATGGGGAGCAAGGAGCCGTGGACGGGATCGCTGCGCGGTGGTGGGGATTTGCAGCCCCCCATCTCCCGGGTGGGGTGTGGATCGGACTGGGGAAGGGGTGCAGAGGAGTGGGGGAGAAGCAGGAAATTGTGGCCGGGGTTCCAGGGCTGCTCTCTCTGGGGCGTGTCTGGGTCTCTTGGGCCCAGCCTTTTGGTTTTTGCACCAGGAGCTTTTTCCAAAGGGTTGCCCCCAAGTGGAGGGCACCTTTTGGAGAAGGTGAGGCGAGGGTGGGGTGGGCAGGCTTGGCTGGCTGGCTGGCTGGTTCCCCAGCCAAGGTCGGCTCTGTGGGGCAGGCTGGCTTTGCTACAAGTGTAGGCAGGGCGGGCAGGATCCCCTCCCTGCTCGTTCTGCTTTTCTGGAGTGACTGAAGGACCACAATGCGCTTATTTGTCCGGGTTGCCAGAAAATTTGGTACGCGCGGATCTTGCAGTGCTGAGGGCTAGGAAAGAGGAAAGAAGAGAAAAGAGAAGGAAGGAAGAAAGATCAGAGATGAAAGGAAGGAAGGAAGGCCAGGAAGGAAGACCAGAGATAAAAGGAAGGAAGGAAGGAAGGAAGGAAGGAAGGAAGGAAGGAAGGAAGGAAGGAGAAAGGGAAGAAGAGTAAGAAGAGGAATGTTAGATGGGAGGATGGGAGGAAGGAGGCAAGGAAGAGAAAAAAGTGAGAGAGGGAAACAGAAAGAAAGAAAGAAAGAAAGAAAGAAAGAAAGAAAGAAAGAAAGAAAGAAGAGGAAGGTTGGGAGGGAGGAAGGAAGGAAGAGAAAAAAGCTAGAAAGAGGGAAAGAAAGAAAAAGAAAGAAAGAAAGAAGAGGAAGGTTGGGAGGAAGGAAGGAAGGAAGAGAAAAAAGTGAGAGAGGGAAAGAAAGAAAGAAACTGTTGAAAGAAGAGCCTTGCAAATTAAAATTGTTGTCTTTGCAGGGGTTTTGGAAAGGGTGGGTGAGCAGGCCCCATGGGGGAGGAAGGAATATGGGGCTGTTTTAAGAAGAAAGGGCTTAAAAGAGGAAATTGGCTTTGGGGACCTTGGCAATGTTTTTGGACCAATCATGGGGTTTTTTGCCCCCCGAAACTTTGGAGTCCTGGGAGAAAGCTACTAAACAGGGATTACTTTGCTGGAAGCTTGTCTGATTTCTAGTTTTTCGACACTGTAGGCCACAATTTTTCAACCTCAACAACTTGAATATACCTGGACTTCAACTCCCAAAATTCCCTAGCCAGCTTTGCTTTGAATTCTGGGAGTTGAAGTCCAGGCACCTTAAAAGTTGCTGAGATTGAGAAATATTGCTGTACACTTGTTGGTTATCAAGTCTAAATACAGAAGTAGACTTGTTGTGGAAGATGATATTCCTTGTGCTCTTGCAAAGACTGGCCCGAGAATTTCTGATCTGGCATAATTACATATTGCTTTTGTGATTAATCACTATGCTTTAATTATGTTCAATTTGTAACAGTGAAAATACATCCTGCATATTAGATATTTACATTATGATTCATAACAGTAGCAAAATTACAGTTATGAAATAGCAACGGAAATAATTTTATGGTTGGGGGTCACCACAACATGAGGAACTGTTTTAAGGGGTCACGGCATTAGAAAGGTTGAGAATCACTGTTCTAAAAGCTAAGCTGAAGTAAATATTTGAACCTACTAAAGACCATTGAATTGTCAAAGCAAGTTTCTTATTTGGAAAATAAACTATCCACTATACATACACATGCTTCTGCTAACCACTGCTTGTAAATGGCATATAAGCAGCAGAAACAAATACCAGTACTGAAATATTATTCACAGAAAATCAAATTTTAAAAAGGTAACATCTGACTTCTCTACAGGAAGAGCTCAGGGGTGGGTTCTAACTTACCTCACTGCCGGTTCGCTTCCTCCCGTGCCACGTTGCTGCACCTCGTGACTGCGTGCGCTTTGCGCACGCATGCGCAGTACCAAAAATATACCCCCCAAAAAAGCCAAAAACAAGATGGCGATGCATGCGCAGTGCCAAAAACTCAGCTTCTGTGCATGCGTAGAAGAAAAAAAACCCAGGAAAAAATTTAAAAAAAACTCCACTTAAAAAAAAAATTCCAAAGGAAAAAAAAAGATGGCAGTGGCCACGGACCGGCACCAACCGAACCGGTTCCGTGACATCATCGTGATGTCATCAGCAGGTTGCTACCGGTTCGGGCAAATCGGTCCGAACCGGGAGGAAACCACTTCTGGAAGAGCTTCTTTATTACACATAAAGAAGCATTTGCTTCAGTTATATATAACAATCCGACATATTACTGATCTATAGTTATTTAAAACTGCATCTGAAATTAGTAATGGGAATAAGGGTACTTCAGTATGAAAACTTTTATTCTGTGAACATTTGCTTTATTCAGCAATTTTATGAAGAGTCCACTCTTTCTTATATTTGTTCTATCTATAACCCCCTTTATTATATCTAATAAAACAATAAGTAGAACTGGAGAAACAGAGAAGATACCATATATACTGAGACAAAAAGAGAGGAGTTCTCTCTGAGAATGGTAGATAACATATGAGGCACCCTTTCTTTGGTGCTTGTTGCTAATTTCCATTTGTTACTAATTTCCTTTCTGAAAAATAAGTCTTTTCCCTAAATATAAAGGCTTTCCTGAGCTAATACACAGAAAGAGAAAATAGTGCTTACTTTTGTATAGCTATTACTAGGATCAGGCTGAGGGCCACAATTTTCTTATTATTCCAGTGTAGTTCCTACTGTGATTAAGCAACTATTATCTCAAAGAGATCATTATCTTTGCAATGGGTGGCTACTTGGTAAATACAGTACTATATGCATTCACTGGGAGTAGAAAGCCTATGGTACCTAAAATTTTGATTAAAAAAAATACCTAATGATAATAACCTTCAAGGCAAATTCTTCACAAATGCACAATTTTTAATCTTCTTACGGGACTCCTATATTTTGAAAGCCGGGTAGCAGATAGAACAGTGTTTCCCAACCTGTGGTACGTGTACCACTAGTGGTACTCGAGGGCCTTCCAGGTGGTACGCGAACACTTTCGGGGTCATGAACGATTTTTAGTTAGTTATTTTTTACTTCACAAAAATGTTTACTGCCTAACACAAGATAATCTGGCAACGATTTGCAACTGTTGCCACACGCCACCCACCTGGTCCCAGCGGCCCGAGAATCCAGTTGCTGGATGCGCGGGGCCAAAAAAGGAACGGTACAATTATGGAAATAAAGTGATATCTGATCGAATTTAGTTTCTCTGGAACCAGGTGGTACGCGGCGACTGTACAGGACCTCCAAGTGGTACTCGATCACAAAAAGGTTGGGAACCACTGAGATAGAAGATAAGTTAATGAAGTGCTATGAATAAGGACAATTCAAAGGACAAAACTTGCTATCTTTCTTATCACTGAAGTATTAGTTAGAAAGGGAGGTACACTTGCATGTTCACTGAGTTCCATATTCTCATTACTGATATTGTAATATTTGTGAATGTGTGTTGAGAAACAAATATCATTAAGCTGAATGATAAAAGATCCATAAACAAAGCTTGTGCAATCAACTTATGAACTATAAGAGTTTGAAAGATTAAATGACAATGATACCCTCTTAGGTATAAATGCCTGTGCTACGCTGTTTCTAAAAGAGGTTAATGCTTTATTTTTAAGTTTACGAAGAGATACATTTCTTGATACCTACCTTCATCTTCCCAGCAATTGTTTGTACTTCCTTCTTTTTCATTATGTTCTGGTAATACTGCATGGTCTTTTGGCAAATCATCGTCTGGCACGCTATTATCACAATCTGTTCCATCTACTACACTTTCTTCTTCAACAATGTGCAATTTGTCTTCATCATCCGAATCTGAATTCGTTTCCACAACATTATTGTAACTGGTAACTGCGGAGATATAAGGAGAAAAGATCAATGCATCTACAGTTCAGGAATGATTCATTGCTAATAAAAACACTGATAGCAAGGTATAACTACTACACCAAATTCAGCCCTCATTTCTAAAAATATTGAAACATACTGTAACTCTCATTGAGGCAAATAAATATAGTATAAATATAGTATAATCTTCCTACAGGTGTAATGTACAGTAGCTTAATGTCTTACAGATCTAGTAAATAAATAAATAACTTTGTCATTTTGTCTAGAGATGAGATGAGATCATTCATTCAAACGTAACTCCATACCAGCTATCTTCTTGGAGAGAATTTGGGAAAATTATTATAATCTGTCCTTTATTAATACATAACAACAACAACAACAGAGTTGGAAGGGACCTTGGAGGTCTTCTACTCCAACCCCCTGAATGGCAGGAAACCCTACATCTCCTTATAAATTCATAACTTGCTACTTGAACTCCAGGAAATAGTACTTGTTTAGAAAAACTACAATACACTCAACTTTGTTTGCAAGTTTACTCTGGCAACATCATTACAGGATTAGATTTTGCTTATTTTACTTTTTTAAATGATTGTCTACTCAGTACATTCTGTGCAGTTTACAAAACAGTTAAACATAAACACATCCCAGACTAAAAACAATGCAGCAATAGAAATACACCTGCTCCTCCACTCAAAGCCTGGGGTCACTAACCAAAGAAACTTCCACTTTGTAGCACTGATGATGTTACTTAGTTTGGTAACGAAATGTCTGCCAGAAAACTACTAAGCTCAGAAAGCACCAAGAACTCCATAGTTGAATTCTCAGCTATAAATATTCTCTTCTATCAAAACTTTCACCTATTCATTCCCTAATGTACTCTACTATATGCTACAATCTGTCAGCAATGTTCCACCATACAGTGGGACCTTGGTACTCAACTTCTTTGAAACTCATTGAATTTGGTACTCAATGCATTTTGGTGTGAAAATTTTGTCCCAATATTCATTGTTCGTTTGGTACTCAATGCACAAACTAGAACTTGTCATGTTGGCTGACTACATCATTCCTTATGGGAAAAATTGGTTTGGTACTCATCATTTATGGTACTCATCACGCCTCTTGGAACTAATTAACAAGTACCAAGGTACCACTGTATTTTACATCGGACAAACTGATCAATGTCTACATAACAGCAAACACAGATATCAATTCTAAATTGGAAATACCAAAACATAGTGAGTGATATTTCGATTCCCCTGGATATTCTGTAATTGATTTCAAAGTATTCCTCTTTAGAAAAAGAATCAGAAATTCTAATTTAGTTGGAAACAACTGAACTAGAATTATTACAAGATTTAACATCATTTCTTATTGATTAAACAGTAGCCAAATTTTATTATCACAGCATGTAATCTTATACATCTCTAAGAACACATATATCAACCCCTAACTACTTCATTGTTAATGATAAAGGTCACCCCTGGCATCTTTCCCTTTATCATTCAGTTCCCATTCTATTCCCCTTCTCAGCAGCCACACATATATACCATATTCCAAGAAAGGAATATGATATATAAAACCTGATATCACAACAACTTTATTAAGAAAAATAAAGTAAAAGGTAAAGGTTTCCTGTCCAGTCATGTCCAACTCTAGGGCGCAGTGCTCAATCTCTGTTTCTTAGCATTGTGGGAGCCAGCAAAAAAGGGAGCCAGTATTGTGTGAAGGTATTTTCTGTGGTCATGTGGCCAGCATGGCTATATGCCAAAGGTGCACGGAACATTCTTAACTTCCCACCAAAGTGGTACCTATTTATCTACTTGCATTTGCATGCTTTCGAACTTCTAGGTGGTGAAGAGCTGGGGCAAGAACGGGAGCTCACCGCATTGCGCAGTACTCAGGTCTCAAACACGGGCTCTCAGCTTTCCAGCTGACAAGCTCAGAGTCTTTAACCACTGAGCCATCATGCCCCCCTTTAAAAAAAAGTACTGGCAAGATTTTCACTGTGCTAGCAATGATGTAACTGTAAAATTAAGTTTACTTTATTGTCATTGCACCTCGTACAACGAAATTAAATGCCATCTGCAATGTACATTATAACTATAAAAATAAAACACAAGCACACATCCTTCACATTCTATACAATTGAACTGAAAACCTGATATTGCATTAGTATTGCACTATACAGTAGAATTGAATATAGTTACTGCCCTGGGATATAAGCTGCTTTTCAGCCTATTTGTCCTTGTTTTTATTATCCTGTATCGTCTGCCAGATGGTAAAAGTTCAAAAAAATGGTGCCCAGAATGAGATGGATCTAATATGTCCACCTCTATTTGTCTTTACTATTGGCTATACAAATGTTGAATGTCTGTATGTGGAAATGAGTTGGATAAAATCCAATTCATACTGTAGAAGCTGAATTTTGAGAAGTCAGAAAAACTATCAGTGTTCTTATTAGTTCTTGGAAACTGCTGTTAAAACTATTTTGGCTCTCAAACTATAGTACATATGCTATTATCTCTTATCAGTTTTGACTATTTTGCTAATTGCTACCATATAGTGCAGGGGTGTCAAACTCAAGGCACGCAGGCCGGATTCAGCCTGTGGGGTGCGTAGATCTGGCTTGCAGGGCTACCCTGGAAACAGCAAAGGACCAGCCTGCAGTGCCTCTGCCAGCAAAAATGGACCTTGCAAGGGCCGTGCTCCAACCCCGAGTTCCATTTTCACTGGCAGAGGGTTGCAGGAGGCCTTCCCAGCCAAAAACAGAACTCAGGAACTCATTTTCGCTGTCAGAGCGCTTGACAGGTGCACCCCCGACACAAGTGATGTCATGCTGGCCACACCCTCCCTGGCCACTCGAGGTCAGACACAACCCTGATGTGGCCCTGAAATCGAGTTTGACACCCCTGACATAATGGCAAGCTTTATAATAGTCTCCCATTCATTTGATATGGTTGGACTGCATGAGGGCCACTTGTAAGATACTGGAGGTAGAGAAATGTGAAATTCAAACTACGGGTTAGCTAAGTGAAACTTAAAATGCAGCAATGGACAGCTACTGACTATCCAGCAACCATACAGTTATTAAACTGCAACTCTCAGGATCCGTCACCATTAGCCATGTTAGAAACTGCAATTAGCATCATCAGAGTTACATGTATGGTACCTATCTTACATTCTATTTAATGTAGTAATCCTTGAATTAAACCCCCTGGGAAGTCCTGGGATTCCAGTAATCTCTTTTGATGCCAAATAACCTGGGATTAAGATCTTTTAATGATGCTTTGAATCAGCCAGCAATAGAAGGGCATTATGTATGCAATGCATAAAGCAAAAGGCCTTTTCTGTGGTGGACCTCAGCTGGAATACACTGTATTCTTTAAGGAATTTATGGACAGGCAACATCACAGCAATATTTTCAATACTGGGTCAAAATATTTTTAATTGCCTGGTTTGAGGTAATGAAGTTGGGGTTGCTGTCTGCTCTTTTCAAAAGTAGTTGCACTGAGGCAAACAAGCTCCCTCCCCCCTGACTTTAGCATTCATCCATTCCATCCATCAACTGCACTCACATGTATTCCAGCCGGTGTTCCAGCTGCTGGCTAATTAAGCCACACCCTTGGGTTTGCAAGCACCTGCTGAAATCCAGAGGCAGCTTCATCCCACCCAATCTTTAACCTTACAAAGCAAAAGCTAAGTCAAAGGGGAAAAAGGGGTATGTGTAGTAGGAAAGGTGGAAGCAAACAGCTTACAGAGGAGGAAGTGGAAGCAACATCTGGCAGAGATTACAAGTAGGCAAAAGGACTTTCATTCAAGTGCCAGGGCAACAATCTATGGTGACCAGCATATGTTAGTAGCAGTCCTGTTTGGAGCTTTGGCTGGAGCTCAGCAGCAACTGAAAAAGGAGCAACCACACTGAAATAGAACCTCATCCCATCTAGTGAAAGAATGTTGGGGGGGGGGGAAGCAAAGGTTGTATGCTACTTTAAAACTTTGAGACTTTTCTTTGAATGGAGTATTAACAGACTTAGTATTAAAGACATAGTCATGTGGTCACAGCAACTTGCAAAATCTAGAAAGGTAAACTTAAGCTAAAGCGATAGCCTATTGTTGGGAGGAAGGTGTGTGTGTTGCAGTAAAGCATGGCTTGCAGATTTGCTACACTGTGGTGTGTCCACTCCTTGTAAAGCAAAGAATACTATGCATTTTGTTTATTTAAAGCATTTCTATGGTCTCTTAATTCAAACAATACAACTCTGAGTGGTGTAGAAAAACAATTAAAAAATGCAAAACAACAACAAGAAGAAGCAAATAGAAATAAAACAATTAACTGGTCCTCAGAAACCCAAATGTAATATTCTACCAGAGGGAACTCTACTTATCCTGACCCAAGTAAAACAATTCTAATGTCTTTAATTCCTCAGACTTCCTGCTGTTTATTATACTGCTATATTGTATTTATTAAAATGCTTTAATGCCTTATATATTGCCAGAACATTTTTGAATTACAATTGTAAAAAGAATATCAGAATTGCAAAACACTATTTTCAGCTGGTTAAAATGGTTTGGTGGCATATATATATAAGAATTAGTCAGAAGTTAATAGCTGGGAGTTTTAGAACTGCCTTAGGGCATGAAAGTCAGCTAGGTGAACTTGGATCAATCATTCTCTGTCTTGGGAAGAAGATATTGGAAATCACTTCCAAGAAAATATTGGAAGCAATATTCCCCCCCCCCCAAATAATAACGTATGAACCTGTTCCTAAGGTGACCAGGAGTCAAAGCTGAATTGATGGTCCACTGCAACAACAAAGTTGCTCTCAGCTTTACAGTATGAGGAAAGACATGTTTCCAACAGTTCAGAAACAGTTGGTTACTTATGTGACAAGTAATTTGCCTGTTGATTAATTCATATTTTATGAGAAATAAAGCACATATTGTGTAAATACTGAAAGTAGTGAAGAATACTTACAATAACAATATATCTTTGTATTTTGTTGAAATACTGTCTTTTGGTTCAGGAATATACTACATATTTTGACCAAATTGGTGTGATACCCTACAGAACTACTCTACATCTTTAAAAAAACAACAACACTAGACACTATTAGGAGCTTCTGGCCTTAACACATCTATAAAGCTCAGTCTATATCCAGAGAAAGATATAATGTGAATTGGAAATCTTATACAGACCTAGAATCAATTTTCCTAATAAGGGGTAACATTTTTTTATTCCACAGTTTTATGAACTGCTGAATCTGTCCATGTACTAGATGGGTAACATTCCATTTTGTTATCAAAAATATATACCTGGTTGAAAGATCATTGTACCTCATGTGTAAGGTAATTGTATAGCTTAGTATTTCAGTATATTGTGTAAATCAGTACTACAGGGTTTTCAGCATGTAATATTGCAGAAAACATACAATTTCATCTGGATAAATAATAAGTGTTATTTAATTATTCTCTTTCCAACATCACATTACTTTCTATAGCTGAGATGGACAAGCTCCTTACATTTCCACATGTTGGCTACATTGGACCACTGCTTGTTGTGCAGAACTCCTGGTTCTATCACAAAAGGTATTTCTGTGTGTATATGAAATTACAGTTGAACAGAAAGGTAAATATCATAAAACTTTAAAATACAAAATTAAAATCTACAGCATTAATTCAGTTTGGTTTTGTTTTAGCTTCACTCTTAAAGTGAGATTTTTCCAAGAATAATTTACTTATAGTTCCTTATTATTCTGATTAAATATACATGTATTTGATTTAAACAAAAGGTAATATCTCAGCCAATATCTTATTTCTATTAGGATAAATATTCCCAAATTTGTGTACAAATTCTTCAGAAAGCAGATTAAAAGCTGGAGGCTTGATCTGTGAGTATCTCGTTAGAGATTCCTAATCTACTGAGCAACGTAAGAAACCAACTGGCATAACTTTTGCTATGATTCTGTGCACCAAATTGCTTTTGTGTAATTAATAGTTATTACTAGTGGTATAATGAGAAATCAAAAGTACATATTGATATTCTTTGGCTTATTTGGTAAAAGTATCCATAGCAATTCTAGAAAATAGAGTAAGAATCAAAAATATACTAAATGAATCTGTCTCTGAACTATTTTTTTTCTCTTGCCCATTCCCTTGTGATCTGAGAATAGATTTTTATGGACATATGTCAGTAAAGCTGTAGAGTAGAACAACTTCAAAATGGCGATCACTACAAAGTCTGTATAAGATCCCTACCCTTTTTCCTATTTGGTCATCCTCTTTTTCAGTTACTGCTCTTTTGTAATTTTCCTTTTTCTTGAAAACTTTTAATATCAACATCCCAGTTTTGTGTCTAAAGTTTAGCCTTTTGGCTCTTGCTTACTTTGTTAATAGCAGATTCTTTCCTTGGCGTTGTTCCTGGCATTAGGCCTGGGTGAAGGGCAAAATATCAGAATCTTTTTTTGCTTCTTCTTCTCCTATTTCTCTTGATCCAGTTTCTGAAGCTTTCTTCAGCTCTTGCGGCCATTGTAGTTATTCCTTCTTGTTTTGCAGTGCAGGGTTTTTATGAATCAGTTGCCCATAAAGTGGCAAGTCAACACCAATAATTATTTCGTAGGGCAATTCTTCAAAAATACCATCAGTGATTTTTTTGCTTCTACTTTCAGGCCTGAATCCAGACTTTAACCAGAGGACTTCTCTAGTTTCTTGAAAAAAAATATTTGAATTACATTATATTTATTTGAATTAAATAAAGTCCTATTGCCAGAGTACAAAAATTCTTCTGTTTTTTGACCTCTACAATTATAATTCCTTGAATTAGTGGGGTTAGATCTCTTTTGGATGGCAGGCAATCTTTACTCCCCTTGTTCTCGCCATTCTGCTTCGTTTTTGGGAATTTTACTTGCTCTTTTTCTGGCACTGCCCTGTATAAAGCTTAGATTTTTAAAATTTGACTTTTGTTTTTAGTTCTACCCCAAACCTCTAAGTGACTGACAAACTCAGAAGCCTCCTTCTGTGCTTCTCAATTTTCCAAGTGGCAACATAATTTTTAGCCAACTCAACTGCTCCAGGTCAAATATTTTTAATCTAACTGGGGAAGTATTTCTTCCATCCTTCTAATTTGAACCTTGCATTGTAGCCAGCGACATATATCTTCTTTCACATAACAACTTTCCTCTGAGTTATATGTACATTAGTCCTCAACTTATGGCAACCAGCCAGTAAGTTTGTTGTAAACCACCCACAGTCACTTAGGTGAGAAAGGTAATATAGAAATGTGATAAATAAAATGGTTATTCAGTCCTCCCCCCCCCCCCGTCGATTCAGCATGCCTGAAGTTACAGTTGTTGCAGTCCCATGTCACCTGATTAAAATTCATTGGCAACCCACCACCACTTACTACCGCAGGTGCACTTCAATTCCCCCCACCCACCTATGCCCTTTTGATCCACAACCTTCCTGCAGGGCAAAGTCCACCTCAACCAGAAGCTTTTTGCAAAGGGGATTTTTATTACACTCTGGCTGAGGTGCTGCTTTTGTTTTTTTTGTTGTTGTTTCACATGCCCCAGACTGGGCATGCCTCATCATCAGCAGGATTGTTAAGACAATGAAGGTCACCTGGAGGCCGAGAGTACAGGGTGGCAGGGGTCTCAGTGTGCAGGCTGGCAAGACTGACTATGACTGGGACGGGGTAGCTATGGATTCCTGGGGTGTGGCAAACAGATTCAGAGCCATCTGGGGTATTTGCCTCCCCAATCCAAGCCATTCTGGGCTAGAAGGCACCAAGCCCAGAATGGCTTGGATTGCTTATTGCTACATTTTATAGACTTGAACAAAGCTCATTTTATATTTCTCAAGCAGTTGTTGAAACAGCTCGGTCCAAACCTTGTTCTTGTCAGGTAGGGTTGAATCCATCTTTTCCCCCTAGCCTTGATCAAGGCTTAAGTTCCTGAACTATGATAGATAGGGCGTTGTCTTCTCCTGAACGCCCCTTCTCGTAGGGTGGAGCTAGCCTCCAAGATTGGGAATGACACATATCGCAGCCAATTAGGACTGAGTCTGGAAACATATAAAAGCTGCCCTTCCAAGGTACACCCCCTCTTGAGACGAAGGACAGGCCAGACTCCCGGTGCTCCCCAACTGAAAAACCAATTAATTCTCACTAAGCACGGGCGGCTAGCTCCACCCTACGAGAAGGGGCGTTCAGGAGAAGACAACGCCCTTTCTCCATAGTGGGTGGAGCTAGCCTCCAAGATTGGGACATGCCAAAGCCTAACGTCCCTAGGGAGGGCCCAAAGACCCTTGGTCCAGCACCCTTGGTGTCAATGTCGACTGTATAACGCGTCGACCAAAATCTGCATCCGCTGCCGCGAAAGCGTCCACCCTGTAATGCCTGATGAAAGGCAACGGTGAAGACCAGGTTGCCGCCCTGCAGACCTCCTCGATGGAGGCTCTCGCAGTCCACGCAGCTGTGGTAGCCGCGCTCCGTGTTGAATGGGCCGTCAGGTGATTTGGACGCGGCAGATCTTGTTGGTCGTAATTGACAAATTGATGAAGTAGTAAATCAATGCTCTAAACCAGTGTTTCCCAACCTTGACAACTTGAAGATGTCTGGACTTCAACTCCCAGAATTCCCCAGCCAGCATTCGCTGGCTGGGGAATTCTGGGAGTTGAAGTCCAGACATCTTCAAGTTGCCAAGGTTGGGAAACATTGCTCTAAACCAAAGATTGGGGAGACCTAATCCTTGGCCAAGACTGAGTCGAAAGAGGGGGTGTACCTTGGAAGGGCAGCTTTTATGTTTCCAGACTCAGTCCTAATTGGCTGCGATATGTGTCATTCCCAATCTTGGAGGCTAGCTCCACCCACTATGGAGAACTCTCTCTCTCTCTCTCTCTCTCTCTCTCTACAAAACAAGCATTTCTACTTTCCCAGCTCCAGTATGTTAATTGTTTGGAGTCTGCCTCCTCTTAGCAATCTGTCCAGTCTTCATGGACATGGATATATGTGATCTGATCAGTCAGGGCAGGGGTCATATCTACTTCAGGTTTGTCACCACACCTTTCCATGGTGGTGAGCATTCCAAGGCAGTTAAAAAAACTTAAAAACAGAATATTAAAAGTTAAAAACTGATAAATGCTATTTTAAAAAAATCAAATAGTAAACTGTATGGTGAAAAGTATGCATCTTTTTAGGTTTTTCAAATGTTGACGAAGTGGCGATCAAATGCAATTATTAACAAATTAGATCCATAGAGTACAACAAAAAAAAGGCTCTTTAATTGAACCAGAAATATGGAACTGACAATGGAGATGCTTTCTCAAGACCTCTCCAATGCATCTTAATGGAATAGATTCGTAACAGGAAAGGCAATCTTTTAGATGGGTACATTAATACCAGCATTTTAAATTGTGCAACTAGTACAGAATAATATTTTCTCTGTAATTTTATCTGTCAGCAAACTAGATACCACATTTTTTACCAACTTCTTGAAGTGTAACTGAACTGCAAAGTTACCAAGGTGATATTTAGCAGACAATCCATTTTAAGGTTTCAGTCAGAACATGACCTTCCTATTGTAATCCACATAAATTGTCTCAAGACAAGTTATTTGGGAGAAATATTCTCAAATCATTATTTGAATAACATCTGTCAAATAGAGTAATACAACTATGGCTTTTAACGTAGATTGTTTTAATAAGTTTGTTTAACCTAGTTATTTGTATTGTGGAGCAGCACAAGCTATAGGATCCTAATCTAAATAATAGAGGAACTGAGTTACTTTGAGCCAGTCAATAATAGTTAATCTGCTCTATGACAGATTTCTTGTTGACAGGAAATGAAAGATAATATAGAAAAGAAAGCCTGATACATCATCAAGAACTCTCTGTAAAGGGCAAACTGTATCTTCCAGCCAAACTTCCTGTTATTACTGCCTTAGTTGTTAATTTCAGAGATGTTCTTCAACCCGACAAGCATTGATTGTAAACTAGAATGTATAGGTGAAACTCAAAAAATTAGAATATCGTGCAAAAGTTCATTTATTTCAGTAATGCAACTTAAAAGGTGAAACTTAATATATGAGAGATACTCATTACATGAAAGGCAAGATAGTTCAAGCTGTGATTTGTCATAATTGTGATGATTATGGGGTACAGCTCATGAGAACCCCAAATCCACCATCTCAGAAAATTACAATATTATATGCAATCAATAAAACAAGGATTGTACATAGAACAATATCGGATCTCTGAAAAGTATAAGCATGCATATGTACTCAGTACTTTGGGCCCCTTTTGCAGAAATTACTGCCTCAATGTGGCGTGGCATGGACATTATCAGCCTGTGGCACTGCTGAGGTGTTATGGAAGACCAGGATGCTTCAATAGCGGCCTTCAGCTCTTCTGCATTGTTCGGTCTCATGTCTTTCATCTTTCTCTTGGCAATGCCTCATAGATTCTCTATGGGGTTCAGGTCAGGCGAGTTTGCTGGCCAATCAAGCACAATAATCCCACGGTCATTGAACCAGGTTTTGGTGCTTTTGGCAGTGAGGGCAGGTGCCAAGTCCTGCTGGAAAATGAAGTCAGCATCCTCCATAAAGCTCGACTGCAGAAGCATGAAGTGCTCCAAAATCTCCTGGTAGACGGCTGCGTTGACTCTGGACTTAATGAAGCACACTGGACCAACACCAGCAGATGACATGGCTCCCCAAATCAACACAGACTGTGGAAACTTTTGCATCTCATTTGGAAACCAAGGACCCAGAGTATGGAGGAAGAATGGAGAGGCACACACTGCAAGATGCTTGAAGTCCAGTGTGAAGTTTTCACAGTCTGTGTTGATTTGGGGAGCCATGTCATCTGCTGGTGTTGGTCCACTGTGCTTCTGAGATGGTGGATTTGGGGTTTTCATGAGCTGTACCCCATAATCATCACAATTATGACAAATCACGGCTTGAACTATCTTGCCTTGCATGTAATGAGTATCTCTCATATATTAAGTTTCACCTTTAAGTTGTATTACTGAAATAAATGAACTTTTGCACGATATTCTAATTTTTTGAGTTTCACCTGTATAGGTTTTAGAGTAAATTGTCCTCTTCAAACTTTGTAGTACTGAACAAATTTTATGATTTTTAAAATTTTAATCACATTTTAATTTAAAATTTTAAAATTTTAATCACCATTTAAGAGGCCTCAAAACGTAGAATATTAAACTTTCATGATGAAAGTTTTCAAGACCTGTGATGAAGTTTCTCCAAATTACCTGCTATCTGAACATTTTAACTGGGATACTCAGGGTCGGACTATGGCATATTGCATGCAAAGGGGCATTGGTCTTACCTGATACGCTCCTTCTCGTTTAGTGGAGATAGCATCCAGGAATGGGTAGATCTCGTCTGCTAGCCTATTGGCCTGAGTCTGTCAAAGCTGTAAGGACACACCTCCTTCACCAACGGTCCCCAGCTTTTGGCGAAGGCGTAGAGACAGACTCGACGTGTCTTGTTCCGATGTTGTTCCCCTTGGACCCAGGACCAGCTGGCATCTTCAGGGTGGGACTGGATGCTATCTTCACCAAACAAGAAGGAGCGTATCAGGTAAGACCAACACCCCTTCTCCATAGTGGTGGAGATAGCATCCAGGAATGGGACATACCAAAGCTGACTTGTCCTTACAGGTGGGTCGCAGCCTGGTCTGAGGTCCCCTGGTCAGAATGCACCCTCTGGAGGACCCGCTGGCCAAAGGCTGCCTCCGCTGAGGCATAGGAGTCCAGCTTATAGTGGCGGATAAATGGGGACGGAGAGGACCACGTAGCCACTCTGCAAACCTCAATAGAGGCTTGCATTGCCCACGCTGCCGTGGTGGCCGCACTCCATGTGGAATGGGCTGTAATCAGTCTAGAAAATGGAAGGGCCTGTAGTTCATAGGACTTGGCGATACACGCTCGGATCCAGTGGCCTATGGTCGTTGGAGTGACCTTGTTACCCAGGGAAGCAGGCTGGAACAACACAAGGAGTGATTCTGTCTTCCTAAGGGAGGAAGTCCTCTTAATGTAAATGTGGAGGGCCCGCCTCATGTCTAGAGAGTGTCACTTCTTTTCCAGGGCGTGCACTGGATTGGGACAGAAGTTGGGTAAGACAAGCTCCTGGGCCCAGTGGAACCAGGAGTTGACCTTGGGCATGAAGGAAGGCTCCAACCTCAATACCACCCGGTTGGGATGGAAGATACAGAGGTCCTTCCTGACTGATAGCTCCGAAATCCGTCTAGCCAAGGTGAAGGCTATCAAGAAGGCCACTGTAGGTTAGGAAATGAAGTGTGATTGACCTCAGTGGTCCGAATGGGGCCTCAGTCAGCGATAGCAGTACCTTAGTCACATCCCATGTCCTTGTTCCTTTCATGCGGGGATCTGCAATCCCTTACAAATCACCCAACAGATACCCATGTAGGGTATCTGTTGGGTGATTAGTAAGGGATTGCAGATCCCCGCATGAAAGGAACGAGGACAGGGCTGCCACCTGCCGACAGATAGTGTTGGGCATATGCCCTTTGTCAAGCCCCTCCTGGAGGAACTCCAGAATCTGGGACACGGTTACAAAGGTTGGGTTCAAAGTTGACCTGGAGCACCAGGAGCAAAAAGCCTTCCACGTCGCGACATAAATGCAGTTGGTGGAAGGCCTTCTGGAGGCCTGTATTGTGTCGATCACCTTGGAGGAGTAATTGTCTATAGATGAGGCTCTTTGCCTTAAAGGCTGATGCCAGGTAGCTGGAGCAGAAAATGGGTCTGGAAGTGAGCCAAAGTATGACTCACTGTTGCTGGGCAGCTGGGAGCTTGCTGCAAAGAACTGCTCTCCAGCGCCATCTGGTGACAAGGCCTGGAGTGTCCGACTGTCAAAGTCCTGAGTAACCTCCAACGGTTGTCTCGCCTTTTGGCAGGAAAGGCCTTCTTAACAGTTTGGGGCGCTTCCGTCCTTTCAGCTTCCTTCAAATGGCCAGCTTCCCTGGCCATTTCATGCTCAATCGCCTTTTGGCATCGCGCTGCCTCCCGTTCAAACACCTTTGAATGGCCGTCCAATGCCTTAGTGCTCTGAGCGAGCTTGGCCGCGACTTCCCTGCCTGCAGACCTCGGTCCCGAGGCCCCTAAGGCATCGTCGCTCCGCTTTTAGCTGGCCAGGTTCTTTTTCGCCGGAGCGGCTTCTCTGATTAAAGCAGCAGTCACGCTTTCCATTTTAAACTTTGCCGCCAAGCAGCTCGCCTTGGGAGGCTCTGCTTTCAAAGGAATGCGGCCAGCTACTCGTGAGTATGCCCAGGGACTGGGCAGAGACTCGCAACGTTGGGGGCAGCTGTCAGGGTGACAGTCCAAGGCTTACCTTCTGCCTGGCCGCCCTCGGCTAATGGCGGAGCTCTTGCCGAGCCGGAATTTAGAGGAGTGAGTAAAGCCCCAGTGTCAGCGCTGCGAGCAATGCTCGATCTGGCTGCCCGGTCAGAATCACCCCCTGGTGATCTGATCTGCCGTTCTGGCTGCCCGGTCAGAATCACCCCCTGGTGATCTGATCTGCTGCAGAGCGGCCCTCAGCGGGATCGAGCTGAATGCTCTTCACGCTAGAATTAGGTGGTGGTACAGCTCCACGAAGCCCCAGGGTCAGCGCTGTGAGCGATGCTTGATCTGGCTGCCCGGTCAGAATCATCCCCTGGTGATCTGATCATCTGCAGAGCAGCCTTCAGTGGGGTCGAGCTGAACGCTCTTCACGCTGGAATTAGGTGGTGGTACAGCTGTCAAAGTTGGTGATATAGCTGTATCATTGTGCAATAGCTGTCATTCAGTTTGGAGAAGTATTCAGCAATTGTAGACCTAAGTAAAAAATATGTCTGTCTTTTAGCTAGGACTGAGTCAAAAGCTGGGGATCGTTTGTGAAGGAGGCGTGTCCTTACAGCTTTGACAGACTCAGTCCAATAGGCTAGCAGACGAGGTCTACCCATTCCTGGATGCTATCTCCACCACTATGGAGAAGCATGTGTTCTGTCACTAAGCAACAGATCTTTCCCTGTTTGTAATGCAGGCACATAATTAATTTGTACATTATACAAAGGATTCTGAAAAACGTCATTGCACTCTGGCACTATAACTACCCCATGTGTAAAAGGCTCCCTTTTCTATACTAATTCTGTCATTAGGGAGGCAACAACATCTAAGGTCTATTTTAACTGAAATTTGGAGGAACCAGATGTGACGGAATGTGCAGTTGGTGAAGCAGTTGAGGGAAGTCTTAGCAGCATAGAGTTTTCCTAGAGAGAAGGCAGTTCATTCCAGAGAGGAGCCCAAATTAAGAGGCTGTGCAGTCCCTGGATGGATGAGGGAGGGGGGAAGAGGTTCAGGGTAGCCACACCTAGAGTTTGTCAATTATATATCTATTAGGGCAGAGAGCTATAGCTTTAGTTGGGAGTTTCTGTCCATTAAATGTATACAATGACATGTTATGATCCATAGGATCGTGAAGATTTGGACATGACTTAGCGAATGAACGACAGGTGTAAGCAAATAAAGAATGTAATTAATTGGACTTCACTTCGCTTAGGCCTGATATCTAAAGAGGAACTAGTAACAGGAAATCACATAGTCTATTGAGAGTGACGTTTAACTTTACAAGGTCCCTATTACTATCTCTTGGAATATCACTGGATGGAATAAAAAGAGAAACAATGCTGCATTTGCAGATGCTCTAACAAAATATGATATAATTCTCTTGCAGGAAACTTGCCTCCTAATTATATTGGGTTTAGTTATATTGCATATAGTAAACCCATTAAAATATCTAGTTTCATGGGTTTACTATATTACATTTACCTTAAAGGCAACATCAACCAGAAAAAAGAAGACCAACTGGGAGCTGGGCATAACAGTACATGCTAAGCTCCATCCCTTTCCATCTTGCAGACACCCAATGATGACTATCTGTTGTTATTAATGTTGGTGCTGTCTGTTAGTCTTTTCATTTTCAATGTCTGTCAATCTTTATCACCAATGTGATAAACTTGAAAATTCTATTGGTGATGATATAGTTTCCTTTGGCATTTACTCCTGTAATTGATGAAGATTTCAATGCTCCTTGTATGCAAGTTTCCACCAGTGTCTGCAAAATTAGTATTCATACAGTAAAAAGCAAATTTAAAGATAGAACCTCCACCTTTTCTGGCTTCCCCTTCTGCTTACCCCAACTAATCTACTGCTTAAATTTGAGCACCCCTAATGGAACAACAGAAGGTAATTTCCATAAAAAATTTGGAACACTTAACTATATTACTGTATGAAAAAATGTGCTTAATTTAGTAGCCTAATTTTAGGTAACTGAGCATTCCAGATAGTAATCTTCCCCCATTACTTTAAATTGTTTATTATGTTTCCTGAAACATACACCCATATCAGAGGTGGGTTCCTGCCGGAGCTGCCCAGTACGCAGCTCTGGTAGGGAGCGGCCGATTGCGCAATTTGCGTGCGACCGCTCCGGAGCCCTCTCTGCCGGTCCACCGTGCACGTTGCCATTTTTTAATGTGGATTTTTGGCCGATTTTGCTTCTGCGCATGCGCGGAAGCAAAATCGCACCGAAATATTGCAAGGGGACACGCGCGCAAGATTTTGGCGAGATTTTGCTTCTGCGCATGCGCGGAAGCAAAACTGCGCTGAAATCTCTCTCGCGCGTCCCCTCACAATATTTTGGCGCGATTTTGCTTCCGTGCATGCGCAGAAGCAAAATCATGCGAGGGAGCATGCGTGCGCCCAAAGCAAGCGCGCATGCGCCCGAAGCGTAGAGATGCGCGCGCAGCGCACCGGCACCGGAGGAACCCACCGCTGACCCATATTGACAAATTTAATCATTGATTTAGGAGGGAAAAGAGGCCGGAGAGCTAAATGGACAGAATGCCTGATTAAGATAATCACTCAATTGTTACATTCTAACCAGCTTAGCAAATTTGTTCGACCTTAATGGATTTAATGAGAATAACAAGCTAGCTGATTTTGATAGGGGGTGGGAGGTAAAAAAGCAGGAGGCTAGCAATATACCCTACTTTCAAGATGGCAAAAAGGTTTTGTAAGGAAGGTGCAACAACTAAATAATCAGCCGAAAAGCAATAAAACCCTTGGTAATGACTTTGCCCCTGCTGAGACATTCAAAAAGTACAGGTAGTCCTCACCTTAACAACCACAATTGAGCTCAAAATTTATGTTGCTAAGTGAGAAATTTGTTAAATTAATTTTCTCCCATTTTACGACTTTTCTTGCCACATTTCTTAAGTGAATCACAGCAGTTAAAGTAGTAACACGGTTGTTAAATGAATCCAGTTTCCCCATTGACTTTGCTTGTCAGAAGATTGCAAAAAGTGAACACATGACCCCGGGACATTGCAGCCTTCATAAATGTGAGTCAGTTGTCAAGCAGCCGAATGTAAATCACATGACCCTGGAGATGCTGCAATTGTCGTAAGTGTGAAAAATAGTCATAAGTCACTTTTTTCAGTGCCGTTGTAACTTCAAAGGTCACTAAGTGAACTGTTGTAAGTCAAAGACTACCTGTGCAGTAACTGGTTGACTCCATACTGGCAGCACACTTTACCTTTCCTGACAATTTGGCTCATATTCTGAAAGACTGGGCAATGGCAATTATTGTACCAATCTATAAAAAACACCCTGCATTGCTGCCCCGTCTCCTGAACATAGTCAGCAAAATGTACATTAAATACATATACTCCAAATTCTACGACTGGATAGAATAGGGAAATAGCTAAGAATAGCAATCAAGATCCAAGACTCCCAATTCTGATTTTAAAACTGCAGTGAAAGTATGTTTAGGGACTGGCAAAACTGATCCCAGAAATTTGGGTAGCACTCCTCCTCTGCTGAGGCGAAGAATAAGGACCCGTTTGGAAGTTATATAGTAACTTTGCCATTGCTTTTGCTTCAAAATTTTTTTTTTGCTGCAGGGAAATATTGCCCTGCCTTAGAATAAAAATAGGTCAGAATAGCTATGGTGTTTCTCTGTATTACTTGTGATACATGGTCTAAAAACGTTTACTTTTAACGTTTAATATCTGATATACGGTATTTTACAATTCTATGTATGGCTGAACAATGACAATAAATTAAATGTTACCTATTTAATATTCAATAAAGATGGGCCTGACATTTAGTATTTTAGGAAAAAGGTAGATACAATCATAGTCTGTGAAAAGGCTGGGGAGATTTCTGGAGTCAGAAACTTCACTGGTTATCTTCCTTTACTTAGGAAAAATATTAAGTAGCAATCAATGCTTCCCGAATAGCTAAAAAGCACTGAAGAGAGACATATTTATCTCTTTCAATATGTCTGTGAAAAAGAGGGTACAGAAATATAATCCAGAGTTTCCAAGGTAAGAGCAACATTATTTAAAATTATACCTCTCTATAGAGATCAGATGTAAATAGATCTTTTGTAGTATTTTAGTCATGGGTCTATTCTTACCACTCAAAAATGGCACTCTTGCATTTTAAAACATTTCTGTCTAAATAAAATATCATGCTAAAGAGAAAAAATCTATTTCCTCCCTGTATATTTTACTATACAGAGAAAGTTCTTTACACAGGAAAAACATCAACGATAGCAATCTCCAGTTTATAAGATGATATTGCACGATCAGGAAAAAATTTACCACTTAACTGTGATATTGATTTTGTAATCTGTACCTTAGCATAGACACATCTATCTTCACTTTGTGACAATTGTTAAGTTTATGGTGATCAGGAAATGTAAGCGAAAAGCATGTGTGAGAGTTCTAAGTACATGGTGAATCCTTAGTTGTTTCAAAATTCATCCAACTGGAACATATACCCAATGAGTCTGCTCTCTTCATATAGCAGTTGCTATTGTCAAAAAAACCAACCCCCAGAATATTTCTTATTCCATTATTTATGATGCAGTGCAATTTGACGTTCATTTATTGAAAAGTAAGCCCAATTAAATTTGTTGGGAGTATATGCCAAAATAAAGGAAAACATGCACTCAATAATGATAGTTTCCCTAATTTTCAGAGTCTGCCTCTTACTACCTCTTACTTCTATCACTTCTATTCAAAACTTTACTTCCTATATAGCTAGATATGCAATAACATCGCTTAAAAAATAATGTATTGTTTATAAAATGGATCTGGGTTTTTACCATGGTTTTGAGTGCTTCGATACAAATTCTGATATCAAAATATTAGTTTCATACTTGAGCACATTTTAACTAATAAAATTTACTCAGAATAGTTCTGATAAATACATAATTAGAACTGATATATGGGTTCCCAGGGTCACCTGTTTGAGATGGGCTGCTATAGAAATTGAATAAATCAACAAATTTCAACTCATAAATGAAGTATGATTGTGAAATGCTCATGTAGAATGATTTATGAGTAATTTACTAACACAAAACTCAGTTGCCTCCCAAGAATACATAACATTAGTAAGCAGATGTCAAATGCAGATATTGTCTTACAATAAATGAGGTAGGATTGAGCATCATAAATGTGCTAATGGCAGACTAGCAAACAAGGAGCTGTCAACATTTTCTAACCTATTATTCACACCTCTTTAATCACTGCCACAGAGTCAATTATAAATAGTCTCATACATTTTAAAATAAGGTCATTTCAAAATAAAACAATGATAGTAAATATTAATATTAAAAAATCAAGTTTAAAAATGCAGGAAACTGAATATTTTAAAGGAAAATAAATTAGTAAATAATTCAGATTAAATCACAAGTAAAACAGAATTGCTAAATGTTGTCACTCTTAAAATCTACAGGTTTGATCCTTTTAATGTAATTAAAAGATTAATCCTGACAGTGGGTCTCATGGATTTCAAGTGATTCAAAGGGAGGAGTTTGCATCATGGGACTACAATACTCATTTTGTTATTGGCTCTTTTACCCACCCCTCCCCCTTGACACTCGTGACTGACTAAATTTAGTAGAACGTTAGGCAGGTTGAGCTCTTATCTATGCTGAAGCTCTAAGAAATGAACACGAATCAACATCCATAATTGCACTACTGAAGCTTGTAGAAAAATTACTGTATAGATTTGAAAAGAATTAATTGATAAAGACTTCAAATAAGTTAATAATTTATACAGTATAGGAACAACAAATGCCACTCAGATTAAAGATATGAAATAAATAAAAAATATTGCACAGAAAATGATTAAAATATATAATCTCTAAAAATTAAAACATTTTGTTACTTTGTTCCTTCTATTACCAAAGCATAAAAATCAGCAAAGACATTTTCTAAATCCAGAATATTTACAACTTTTATTATACTATGAACATAATTGTAAGGATTTTAAAGGGGTGTTGGTCTTACCTGATACACCTCTTCTCGTAGGATGAAGCTAACATCCAAGGATGGGATGACACCATCCATTCAGCCAATGAGGACTGAGTCTGTCAAACTCAGACAGAGTCTCTGCCTCTGGCTCTATTTCCCCCTCTTTGGCAAAGACCAATGGACAGACTTGGCGTGTGTTCTCCCAAGGTCCACTCATAAAATAAAAGATCACAATCTGACATCCCGAAACACAGATCAGACTGACTTTGGGTGGGATTGGATGTTAGCTCCACCCTACGAGAAGAGGCGTATCAGATAAGACCAATGCCCCTTCTCCATAGCGGGTGGAGCTAACATCCAAGGATGGGACATACCAAAGCCATCTGTCCATTGGGAGGGTTAAGTCTGGTTGGCGTTCACAGTCCGTGAATGTACTCTTTGAAGAACCCGGTGACCAAAGGCCGCCTCCGTCGATGCAAAAACATAAATTTTGTAGTGGCGGATAAAAGGTGTTGGTGTGGTCCAGGTGGCCGCCCGGCAGACCTCCTCGATGGACGCTTGCGTGGACCATGCCGCCATCATTGCCGCACTGCGTGTTGAGTACGCCGTCACATGGCCCAGCCTTAGTAATGACTGGAGGTTGTAAGCTCTCGCTATGGTGCTCCGCAACCATCGTCCAACAATGGAAGGGGACACCTTCTGGCCCAAAGAATTGGGTTGGAAGGAGACAAAGAGAGCCTCCGTCCTGCGCAGCGTGGATATGTGCTTAATGTATATCTTGAAGGCCCGCCTAACATCAAGGGTGTGCCACTGTCTCTCTAAGGCGTGGGAGGGATTGGGACAAAAATTAGGGAGGACAAGCTCCTGAGCCCTGTAAAACCAGGAATTTATCTTGGGCACAAATGTAGTGACCAGACGGAGGATCACTCTGTCGGCATGGAAAATGCAGAGGTCCTGCCTAACCAACAGGGCTGCGAGCTCAGAAATTCTTCTGGCGGAGGTGATCGCCACCAGGAACGCCATCTTACAAGTAAGGAGGCAAAGAGAGGATGATCTCAAAGGCTCGTATGGGACCCCCGTTAGAAAAATGAGCACCTTAGTAAGGTCCCAGGTGGGATACCTGCGAACCACAGGCGGGCACAGGTTAATAACCCCTTTTAAAAACCTGAATATCGTGGGATGCTGCGACAGAGACTCTAGGGATCCACAAGACAACACAGAAGATAAACTGCCACCTGCCTTCTGATCGTATTGGGCAATAGCTCCTTGTTCAGCCCCTGTTGTAAGAATTCCAGTAGCTTCGCCATAGTCAAATCTACAGGAGAACAGCCCTCTTTGGAACACCAGGAGCAAAAGGCTTTCCAGGTGCCAGAATAAATTCGTTCGGTGGAAGGCCTCCTGGACACCTGGAGGGTCCTGATGACATAGCGCAGTGCTTCAGATGGCTTCATTTATGAGGCACTGCATATTGGATGGGTCAGGTGCCCTGTCAGGGGAAGTGTCTCTAAGCCCAGCAGCCGTTGGAATAAAGGCTGCGGAAGGTTGAGACCTGCCTGGAGCCCGATATGGCCCCAGCCGAGGTTGATGCTCTACTGGGCCCAAAAGATCAGTGTCTTGAATTGTGAGATCGGGATTGTCCAGAGACCTGACCTCAGATTGGTCTAGTAAGGCCACCTCGGCATGGCTAGAGGCCGAGCAGTCTATGCTCAGTAGACCAGGGTCAGTCTGGTGGCCAGAAGGGCCTGCCAAATGGCAGCGGCCCATTTTGGTGCAAATTTTTTCAAGCGTTTTGTCTCTACGGGATTCGTTCTGCTGGGTGGCCCTTGAGACCTTTGGCTGGGCGAAAGAGTCAGAGGAGGGCTGGTTATGTGCCTTCTTCTTGTGGGAGGAGGACCGGGAATGGCCCGGTTCAACTTCTTGGTCCGAAGGATTAAAATCCTTCGCCTGCCATTTGCCAGTGCAGGACCTGGAAGACTTGCCCAGCCCAATGCCATCCGCCATTTTGAGAGATCAAATAAGAGCGGGAAAACAGCCGATAAAAGTTGCTGAGGTTGAGTACAAAATGGCCACAGCCCCTCAAAGTGTCCTATGTTAAATCAAAATGGCCACTCCTCGGCAATGTGGCCAACGAAACAAAGTGGCCACCACTGTCACAACGCCAAACTGCTGAAACAGAGCAGACGAGTGTTCACTTTGGATCTGTGAATGGCCGGGAATCGCCTACAGCGAAGCAGTCAACCACTTGCTAGCAAGGCCCCACGTTTTAAAGAGCCGAATGCCGGCTGATGGAGCCAGGAGACTCCCTTGCTGGAGAGAATAGACAGCAAGCCACTCGAGCATGATAACTCCTGCGGGCACATCACAGTTCTTTGCTGTTTTGCCCTTGCCGGACAAGACGGAGCACTCGAGCTCTAGGCTCCTGTGACAAAAGAAGGTGATTCCAGGGTATATGAAGCTCTGACAGGAAGCGCAGGCTAGGCAGCAATCAGCTGTACGGTGCAATGCTCCGGGAGTGCGCAAACTCTGTGGCCAGAACAGCAACGCCTCACAGGTAGCCAGTCGCTAGGAAGAAGATGGAGCTGAGAGCTCCTGAGGCCCGGTAGGAGAGGAACCCCCCCGCTCACCAAATGGCCCTTGGCTAGAGGCTCAGCAAAGCGGCTAGAGCCGAAGCTCTGTGCCACACTCGACCCAGCGACTCAGAAATGTGAAAGGAGTCAGCTGGGGAGAAACTCACAATAAGTTATTCTTGATGACAGTAGGAAAGTGGAAAATCTCTCACAGGAATGGGAAACAGAAATACATGCATTCTTTCAGTGTGAGGACTGAGTCAAAGAGGGGGAAATAGAGACAGAGGCGGAGATCTACAATTTGACAAGACTCAGTCCTCATTGGCTGAATGGACGGTGTCATCCCATCCTTGGATGTTAGCTCCACCCACTATGGAGAAGATTCATGTTTTTTCAGGGGCATGTCCAATCCTTTTTGGTTCCTCACTTCCCAATTAGCAGAATAGCTTTTAACAGGATAAAGTGTTGCATAAAATTAATTTTATATATTATATGCAATTTTTAAAAATGGAATTTGGATGAAGGATTTTTAACAATAGTCACCCAATTCTTAATTATATTTAAGAAATAATTACTCAGGAAAGACATTGGTAAATTTTGAGTAAATAAAAATATAGGGTAGAAATATTATTTACAAACATTTCTAAATAAAAACGGTATTTAGGAGATACATCTTGAAGGTTATGTTCAAGTAGATTATACAGATTATATACAGTAGATTGTATTTCCTATTAATCTAATGTATAAAATGACTGAATGAGAAATGTATTAGTTATATGCAGATCTGAATTGGCAGGCGTGAACAGTGGAGGGCAGTGTAGATATTCCTATATTAATTCTTAAGTTTATGAAACCTTAAAAATATTGTTAGAAGCCATTTTCTTTATGCACACCTACTAAATCACCCTAGCATCATTTATAGTATTAGAAGGAATTATGACAAATTCTACAAACAGAAACTGGCTAATACAGATTGAGCAGGTGCTTACTCTATATGTCCAAGTGATCATTGTGAATAGCCACATTCTCACTTGCTAATATAGATACAGCAGTGGCAATATATGAAAGCCAAAGGTATCATTGCAGCAACAGGTGATACAAAGGAAATGATAAAATTTTCTAAGAAAATAATCATATTGATGAAGATTAAAATATAATTATAGGTAGTCCTCAATTTACAATCACAATTGAGTCAAAAATTTTTTGTTGCTAAGCAAAACATCTGTCTACAGAGATTCTCAGTCATTCAGGTCACCTTTGGGACATTTGTTAAGTGAGTTTTGCCCCATTTTACAATTTTTCTTGCCACAGTTGTTAAGTGAATCTGGCTTCCCCATTGACTTTGCTTGTCAGGAGGTCGCAAAGGGGATAAACATGATCTCAAGACATGGCAACCGTCATAAATATGAGTCAGTTGCTAAGCATCTGAATTCTGATCACATGACCATGGGAATGATGCAATGGTTGTAAGTGTGAAAAATGGTCATAAGTAACCTTTTTCAGTACTATTGTAATTTTGAAAGGTCACTAAATGAACTGTTTTATGTCAAGGACTACCTGTACTTTGTGCTGAGACAACTTGTACCTATTTTTAATAACCACCTGAACATTTCTGAGGAATATATGAAGTTTGAAACTAGGGTGTGGGTAAGGAGAGTAAAATACACATTGTAAACCTATTTTATACTAGAACCCTAATACTTATTTACAAAATATTGCTTATAAATTATGTAAGGGCTAAGAATATTTTGCCAATTATTCTCTTCTGTATAAATATTCAAATTAAAACATCAGCATGAAATTAAATCTAGAAAGTTAATTAGCCACCCCAATATAATGATAGTTAATCAAACTTCATTCAGAATGAATGAAGGCAAAGGAGGCATGTTGTGAGTCAGCCTGATTATTCTGGCCGACGGGATCCAGCAGGAGAGCCTTCTCTGCTGTTGCTCATGCCTTCTGGAACATCTTGCCCCCCAATGTGAGGTTGGCCACTACCCCCCTATTCTTTTGTAAGGGCCTAAAGACATAGCCGTGCCAGTTGGCTTGGGACTCCACTGGGGGAATAGAACAGTAGAGGTAATTGATTGAATAATAACAGATTCCACCTCACCCCCCCATCCCGATGTGTCCTTAGGTTTTAATGTTTGATTTTAATTTATATTTTAATTGTATATGTATGGACATATTTTTATGATTGTAAGCTGCCCAGAGTTACCCTATGGTAAGATGGGCAGAAATTAAATTAAATTAATTAAATTAAATGTTATAAATAGTTTATAACTATTTATACATTGTGATAAAATTATTAAAACAAACCAAATGCTGTTTTCAGGATACAATAATCTGTGTTCCATAAACCAATAATACGAACAATATTTAATATACAGTACAAGTCTAAATACTTAGTACAAAATAGATAGGAGAAAGGAATGGGGAAGCAAGAATGTAAAAACTTATTTTTCTGTGTAGCTCATGTATTTTAGGTTTTCAGCCAGGAGCAGAAAGATCCATGTCCAATTCCATTCTCGGCATTGGAAAATCTCTGAATAACTTTGGACCAATCATAGAACTGCATTTAAATCAGATTATAGTTGTACTCTGAAGTATAAAAAGGCTTCAATGGGGTTAGATAAAACTCTAGGGAACCAGAGCCAATGTGAAATACCAAGTTTTTTTAATCACTTAATTTATACTATGTCTATTTGGTGATTGATATCTGAGGGTTTTTTCACATTTTATTTTGTATTTTCATAAACTGATATATTTCGGGCCATTTGGGGTGCAGACCAAACATTGAACTTACATAGGAACAAAACCTTCAGATAGTTTTGTAGTGGCACTGGAAAAAGTAGAGGGTTGTGAAAGATGTAGATAATTATCTTTAAGTTCCAACAATATTTAGCATTACCTCCTATTACACTTTTTTTCTTGATAAAGAAAAGTATGTATTGGTATTTAAAAGTAAACGTTCCCTAATTTCTCACATTTGCCTTCATGAGTAATAGCTACAGTTTACAGACTAGAAACAAAGATGGTGATTTGCTCAAGGAAACTACATATCTAACATAAATATGTGTATATTTATTTATATCAAACTTATAAAACCTACAGGTTGCCCATGAGGAAAGCTAAATGAGTGTGTGTGTGTGTGTGTGTGTGTGTGTGTGTGTGTGTGTGTGTGTGTGTGTGTGAGAGAGAGAGAGAGAGAGAGAGAGAGAGAGAGAGAGAGAGAGAGAGAGAGAGAGAGAGAGAGAGAGAGAGAGAGAGAGATACCGTATTTTTAGGAGTATAAGATGCACCTTCCCCCCCTAAAAGAGGCTGAAAATATGGGTGTGTCTTATACTCCGAATTTAGCTTTTTCGAAGCGTTTTTTTTTCAGCCCTAACGAGGTGCTAATGATCTTCCCGGCTCTTACTGGCTTGCAGGCTTTTTCATTGCTACTCCTTCCAAAAAAGGTTTTTTTTCCAGCCCTAAGTCTTTGCAGGCTTTTTTTCATTGCTACTCCCTCTGAATAAGGTTTTTTTAAGCCCTAACCAGGGGATAAAATAATATGCTGAAACTGACCAGACTAAGGACGCTAGCCATCTACCTGGTAGGCAGATTTCCCCCCTATTTTCCTCCCCAAAAACTAAGGTGCGTCTTATACTCCAGTGCATCTTATACTCCAAAAAATACGGTATATATGTGTGTGAACATAAGCCCACTGTGTGTGTATGTATGTATCTCCGGAACTTTAAAAGTTTAAAAAAGTTCTGAAGATCGTGATGTCTATCGTTTCTTCTATAACTACACCTGGAACTCGCATTTTTAGGACAATTCTTTATATCTATCTATCTATCTCTATCATCTCTATCATCTCTATCTATCATCTATCTGTCTCTGTCTGTCTGTCTGTCTGTCTGTCTGTCTGTCTGTCTGTCTCTCTCTCTCATCTATCTATCTATCTATCTATCTATCTATCTATCTATCTATCTATCTATCTATCTATCTATCTATCTATCTATCTATCTATCTATCTATCTATCTGTCATCTATCTATCTGAACATAAGCCCCCTGCAAAAAAACCAAATGTAATTTGGGGTGTATATTGGAACCTAAAATTCTCCATTTATCTGCAAGTATATTCAGTATCTTTTATTTGTATCATTTGTCTGAAGTGCTGTAGGGTTTCCTGCCTAAGTAGGGGGTTGGACTAGAAGACCTCCAAGGTTCCTTCCAACTCTCTTATTCTATTCTATTTTGTTTTAACAATGAATGTTATGAAATGACTAAGTTGTTAATGTTAACCCATCTAAAAATCAATAAGTAATGAAAATAATTAACTTAATTCTGAGAGGCAATAGTTGATATTAGAGGACCCAAATAAACAGACATAATTTTAGAAATGTAATAATTATTCTCATAATTTGATAGACATAATTTGATTAAAAAACCTCCCTTTAGCAGAAAGACATTAATAAGTTACAAGAAAACCTGTTTATGACTCCAGGCAGGTTTTACCTACAGTAGAGACCTGAGTATTTTACTAAGCAGAATCTGCCAGAGATACGTACCATCTGATAGATGGTCTAGAAATCTGTGAAAACCCGCCCGCTCTCTTAAGCTGAATGATGGATGTTTCTCCCATGAGCAGCTTATGCCAGGGAAATGCACCAATCACTTTCCTTAAGTTGTCTTGCATTAAATATATGAGGAAAGCAGCAACTGCTGGCCTCACCACTGAGGCAGAATAGGGCTCAGCACTAAAAGAAGTACAAAAATATGCTGGTATACATTTCTATTGCCTAACAGACCCAACAAAAACACATAACACTGTGCTAAGAAAGAGCCAGAAGACTCAGAGCCATTCTTTGAAAAAAGTAGAAGGCTGCAGCCTGAGTTTTTTTATTGTGCAGCACAACACATGTAATTTATTACATCATTCAAAGCTCAGAATCTTTTGGGGAACAGAGGTCCCCAAAAGAACTAGCAACTTAATATTGTAAGCCTCCCAAAGTCACCTCATGATGATATGAGTGGCAAACAAATTTAATAAATAAAATGAACAAAAAGACCCAAATTCTGCAGGCACAATAATGCTCATGAGTACCCTGCTGGAAGTTTCACATTACAGGTAGTCCTCAACTTACAACAGTTCATTTAGTGACCATTCAGAGTTAGAATGGCTGTGAAAAAGTGACTTATGACCATTTTTCACAATTAAAACCATTGTAGCATCCCCGTGGTCACATAATCAAAATTCAGATGCTTGGCAACTGCTTCATATTTATGACAGTTGCAGCATCCCAGGGTCAGTCACATGATCTCCTTTTCCAACCTTCTTACAAGCGAAGTCAATGGGGAAAGCCAGATTCCCTTAATGACCATGTTACTAATTTAACAGATGCAGGTATTCACTTAACAAGTGTGGCAAGAAAAGTTGTAAAATGGGGCAAAATTCACTTAACAAATGTCTCACTTAGCAACAGAAATTGACGTCGTAATTCAAGGACTACCTTGAAATTATTTAGCCAATTCATATGATCTTTTAAGGGTTTTTAAAAATCTTGAAAGATTCAGGACTATCCTTCCTTATCTGGAGCAGGGTTTATCCTACGGCAAATATTACCTGATCTTTACAGGAGTGTATGTACATGCCCTAGGGCAGGGGTGTCAAACTCGATTTCATTGAGGGCCGCATCAGGGTTGTGTTTGACCTTGGGCTGGGGTGGGTATGGCCAGCACGACGTCACTCGTGTTGGGGGCACTTGTGGTGGCCTAAGCGCTCTGCCAGCGAAAAAGGGCTCCTGAGCTCCGTTTTTGGCTGCCACAGCCTCCTGCAACCCAATGCCAGTGAAAATGGAGCTCAGGAGGGCCGCATGAGGGTTGCAGGAGGCCATGGCAGCCCATTTTCACTGGCAGAAGCACTGCGGGCCAGTCCTTAGCTGTTTCCAGGGGCCAGATCTAAGTACCCTGCGGGCAAGATCCGCCCCCCGGGCTTGAGTTTGACACCCTGCCCCAGGGCATTGGGTCTTCATTGCTCTCGATCTTTTCATCCAACAATGGGGCAGACAAACTATTTTCAAATTATAAAATCAGACAAACATAACATTCTTTGTTATAGAATGAAACAGAACTGAATACTTGAACAAATTGTGTTATTCTTGTTTGCCAAATACTTTGTTATGAAATTTAGATGCCACTAAATTACATTGAGCAATTTTTTTTCAAGATCTTTGAAAAATCCAAAATAATTTTAATAATAGCCCTATTAGAATGAATACATTCTTGAATGCAGTAGAAGAGAGAATATCAATTGCACTGAGTAGAACAGCTCAGTTACATTCAGATATTAACAATTATGTACTATTATGAAGGTTTAGTATTTACTCCAAATTGTCATTATCTCTCATGTTCATAGTTCATCCTACAAAGTGTATAAAATTATAAAAATATAAAGGCTGGTGAAACATTCAGACATTTCTTTCTATAGGATGTTTAAATATAAATGGCTTTTAAAGTTTGAATCTCACTTTTTACTTTCTTATCTTTTGGACAATTTTTTGGTCTCTATATGCCATATTTAATATAGTAAGCTAAGCCATAGTAGACAAGATAAAGATATAAATAAGAGGGTAAATTTTGCCCTCCCAGATACATGCTTTTAACAGAGTTGCTTTGAAATATTTGGTTTTGGTTAAGCTGTGTTAAGCCTTATACCACACTTTCCACAGTCTTCCTGCCTCAAAATGGCAGAAACCACCAATTATATTCAAAGGAATTTTGAGGTTGCCCATCCCTGACATTGAGATTTCTAGATGTCAAAAGTATACAGTGCAGGTTGACAAATAAGACAAAATGATTTGCGTATGGTGAAGGGAAATATTACCAAGATACATATGCAAGAAGTACTTTAAATACAAACTGTAACTTTCAGATTTATATGACTATTATGTTAACTAGTTAAATTATACCACTTGGATTCTTCTACATAGAAATGTAGAAGATAGCAGTGTTCCAATATCTCAGGGCTGCTACAAAGAAGAGGGAGCCAAGCTATTCTCCAAAGCACCTGAGGGAAGGACAAGAAGCAATGGATAGAAACTAATCAAGGAGAGAAGCAACCTAGAATTAAGGAGAAATTTCCTGAAAATTAAAACAATTAAATCAGTGAAAACAACTTGCCTCCAGAAGTTGTAAATGCTCCAACACTGGAAGTTTTTAAGAAGAGATTGGATAACCATTTGTCTGAAATGGTACAGGGCAGGGGTGGGTTCTAACTTACCTCGCTGCCAGTTCACTTCCTCCCGCGCCACGTGGCCACGCCTCGTGGACGTGCGCATGTGCAGTGCCAAAAATTCCGAAAAAAATTCCCCCCAAAAAAGAGCCTAAAACAAGAAGGCGACACATGTGCAGTGCCGGAAACTCGGCTTCTGCGCATGCGCAGAAGAAGAAAAAACCAGAAAAAAATTCAAAAAAAATATTCCCCAAAAAATAATTTAAAAAAGATGGCGGGCACTGACAGAACCGGTCCTGTGACATCATCATGACATTACCAGCAGCTGCTACCGGTTTGGGCAAACCGGTCCGAACCCACCTCTGGTATACGGTTTCCTGCCTGAGCAGCGGTTGGACTAGAAGACCTCCAAGGTCCTTTCCAACTCTGCTGTTCTGTTCTGTTCTACTCTACTCTACTCAAAAAGAGATCTATATCTGAAATCTTCAACCTTGGCAATACCAACCTGTCTAATATTGATTTAGTATTAAGTTGGTTTTTGTACTGCAGAACATTTTAAGAAATATACAATTCTAGACTGAGTAGTCATGTCCTGTGCTGTATTAGAACTATAGTTTGAGACATGCTGTGTTAAATGCAGCATGTGCTTGTAAAAAGTAACCTGTGAGATTGAGATCAAGGATTGTTGCTTTACCAAATCTTCAATTAATTTACTTTTATTTATAAAATAAAAAATAAATCTAAAATTTAATTGGGCTTTGTAACTTACATATTCAAAGAAATCTTGGAAGATTCTGGGATTTTTGTCTGGATAAATAGTTAAAAAACAAGATAGCTCAGATTCATATTTATTTGCTTCCAGGAGAGACATTATTTAATTAGAAACCCTCGAGGATGTATTTTTAAAAACCAAAAAATATGGCCACTTATTTGGTTATCTCCGGAAAATGGGAATCTGAGCAAAAGAGGGTGGATAGAATACTTTTTAGACCACAATTAAGTGTGGAGAAGTAAACTGGGGATACATTTTTTGAAGTGAGAACTCATTTGGAGAAATATAAAATCTCTATAGTCTGAAATGCAGTTTTGGTTTAGATATAGACATTTTAGTATACATTATGAACATCTTTAAAAATATGTTTTGTTAAGATATATATATATATATATATATATATATATATATATATGTATGTATGTATGTATGTATGTATGTATGTATGTATGTATGTATGTATGCATGCGTGTGTGTGTCTTTGGTTATTTGGGTTTTCTCCCATGTGAAATTGGAAGTGTCTTGGCGACGTTTCAACAAAGTCTCATTCGTCATCATCAGGCTGGTGTCTTCTGCTTCCTGCTTCTAGGAGCAATGAAGGAGCAAGGAAGCAGAAGACACCAGCCTGATGATGACGAATGAGACTTTGTCGAAACGTCACCAAGACACTTCCAATTTCATGCGGGAGAAAACTCGAATAACCAAAGACCTACATACAAACACCTGCGAAAACCTCAGAAAACATGTGTGTGTGTACACACACACACACACACACACATGTATCTCACATTCCATATAATATTTATAATTGTACAGTTAATCAGAGTTCAAGTTCCCCCTTAGCCATGAAAGCCAGATGACTTTGGACTAGTCTTAACCTAACTTCATAGGGTTGTTGCTGTGGGGAAAACAGAGTAAGGTGTGTTGGATATGTTCATTGCTTTGAGTTATTAGTAAAAATAATAAAGATGGGATACAAATAGATAAAATAAGTCTACTTTAGAGCTCCAAATTACCGTACCATTCAAGCGCTTTCAGCCACTTGCACAAAAGATGTGCAGGAAAGATCAAGATTTATAGCACCATTAATTTAAGATGCTCTTCTAAGTGTACATAAATAGAAGCTATCATTTAAGATAGATGTTTTGTGTGATTATAACTTATTTAAAACCAGTGAAAACTGCTCTGAGAATCTTTTGGCTACATACAGATATGAGTCTAATTACCTTTTGGCCCTAATTTTTCCACACATGTTTTATTTTCCATTGCATTTTCCATTTAACATACATTTCCTTTACTGTTTCAATTCTACCTTTTCCATTTTATATACTGTACATTAGCCCCAGTCATTTTATATCATGTTGCCATCACATGGAGGCCACCCCTACTTATGTTATATACACATAGCAATTTCTGTATAAATATTTTTTTTAATTCTTTATAAATCTCATATAATCTATTTTATAGAAATGGAGTAAACTGAAGAGTTTGCAAAGTCCTTCAAAGAAATTCCACTTAAGTTTCAGTTTGAATCCTAAGGAGAGGCAGGTTGGCTTAGGAATAGGTGTAGACCAATTGCTGAAAAGCACTTTCATATACAGGTAGTCCTTGTTCAGCAATCATAATTGGGACTGGCAACTTGGTCATTAAATGTAGTCTTTGTTAACTTAAATTATGACTATACTTATGATCTTACTTCAGTTTCATTTGCTTTACAGACTTGTGAAGGCCATAAATGCGAGGATTAACGGCAAAATTACTTTTCATCCATAATTGTGAATGGTTGTGTATGAGACAGTTGCTAAATAAGGACTACATGCACATTTAAATCTGTGCTATCGGGATAATTGCTCTTTTTAGTCTGCACATTATGTTTTAAAATAATACCTGTATTTTTATTACTACAAAATGGCATCAGTCTGAATCCAGGATTTAAACAGAAATATATTTGGACAGGAAATAGAGCTAATTTCTTTAAAATACCTGTAAGAAAGTTAATAAATTCAGAATAAATGTTTATTACCCATCAAATGTCTCAGGGAACTTCCCTACATATTCCAAATGTTAATCTTTTTTCATTACGTTCTGTAAATATAAATGTCCTTCCATTCTAAATTTGTAAAAAAAATATCAAAATTGCTGTTACCATAAAAAAGGTAACTTTTTGGTTATTATATTAAAAAGCCACCTTCTCTTACATACAGACTTACCGAGGATCTTGCTGTTTCCTGGGGCCCTCTTGTGGATTAATATGGAATCTTTCTATTTTATATCATTCAATGACTGAATAGCAATTTATTCCATTTACATATATGCAAAGGAGGGTATGATCTAATGCATTCATGGTGTGAACAATAATATCGGCTGGAATTTTGCTTACTTAAACAAAGTTGAACTCAACCCTGACCTGGTAATTAGAAATTGATTATTTTAAATTTATATTTGAATTATTTTTTAATCCAGATAAAGACTTTTTGGAATTTAGGAACCTAACTAAAAAACTGGTGAATTTATAGAACTAGCAACATCTATGATATGATAACATTTCTGATGATTTGTATATCCAGTTTTGCTGAATAATAAGTTTAATGTAAATGAGTAAACTCTATATCTATATACAACTGACATCTGATATATTAGAGTGGAGTGAAACAATTAAGAATTGCATGTGGAAGTCTAATTGGAGGGGGGGAGGGAGGGAGGATAGGACAGAAAGAATCTGTTTTTCCCAGAGGTATCTGCAGCCCTTTTTCTAAGGTATGTGGCAGCTGTTATGCTTTCAAACAGTTCCAAGTAGCTATTACATTTTAAAAGAAAAATAAATTTAAATGTAGCTCTTAGATTAGGTTATATAATCTGAGAGAGGTTTTGCTGAGGGACTATCTTCCAATACACAAATTCTGAAGAACCACATTCCATCTGGGAGATACAGCTCACGCAGGTTTGCTTTGGAATGCAACTGGATTTCTTCATTATCTTGGATAGCTTCCTCTTTTACTTCCATCCTATTCACCATGCATTCTATTTATCCTCCAAATAAGCAACACGTATGTACTGCACTTTTAAGGATTACTGGGATAAGTTAAACACATTAGTATGTATGTGATATTAAAAAGTGACATTAAAAAATTCAGTGCATGTGCCAGGTACATGACTGAATTTAAGAAATATCTCTATCAGAAAAGATCTAATATGAATGGCACAAACTATTCATCTGTCTTGGTATGAAAAATAGAAATGTTTTTTAAGAATAAATGCAAACTTATTCCCAATTATTAATATAGCATAATCAAGTGATAACAATAACCACAGCTTTGCTTCTAATTATCATTGATATTCAAAACTTTAAGACTTCTCATTCTTCAGTTCTTAATCTCTAGGGCAGGATAAAAAATTGCCTGGCTATCTCAAATAAAAATGAAAACAAACAAACAAATAAACAAACAAACAAATCTAAAAATCGCATATAAGCTAATCGTCTCAGAAGTTCCCAAACATTTTTGTGCTTGTTTGAAATTGTTTAAAGAGTTGCATGGGCACATATATAAAAGATTATCATGAGAAAATATCCATTCAAAAATAAGTGATTGTATCAGCACACACATGAAGAAAAAAACAACAGAACTCTAAATTGGAAAAAATATGCACACAAAAAATGGAGATATGCCATGCTCAACTGATTTGTTTTCTTTTTCTTCACCCACTCTGCTTAGGTTGCTCTTTTTAAACATCTCTAACACCTTTTTGTTGCATTTCCTCTTTTACCTTTCTAAACTTTATTAGACTGGAAACTGAGACAAACTAAATCTGGAAAGACATTTTGAATAGGCTGGGCCACAAATAAGTACATTACCGTATGTTGTACTGACTTATAGTGGGAAAACCATCTTTGTCAATGTTTCAGAGATGATCTGTCATTTTCTTTGTAATCTCTTCAGGAAAAACAAAAATCCATGGTATCCCATTCAGGCTGAAGAGAGAGACATTTCTTTCCCATTTCGCTTCACATACAACAGGGGGAGGAAAGAGATGGAGGACTTCAATAGGTCCATGTTGTAGGGCCCTCTCATCTTTCTGCAGTTGACTGGAAGAGAACTGTACATTAACTCTGTGAATTGCCAGGAAAAAGTGTAATTTGTAGATTTGCAAAGATTAGAAGTTTTCCACAAAATATATTGAGGGGTCGTCATATTCAAGTTATCAGCAAAATGCAAGGAACAAGAAATGCACAGAATAGATAATTATTTGAAGTATACCTAGATTAGTATTACCAAGTCACATCTACTGTAATATCACTCTATATCAAATCAATAAATATAAATTTCCCTATTTATTATTCATGTATTTCCCAAACAAATTCTGCTTTCAAAAACTGTCCACAACCAGGAGGAATATATGGAAAACAAACACATGTAATACAGAAAAATCAATATTTTTGCTATTTAAATGTTAGTTATTTAAGCAATATTTTACTATCAATATGGAAATCATGAGAAAGTTTTAACTTGGAGAGCTATAATCTCACCTCTCCCTTAAAAAAAACAGGGAAGTAGAAATACCAATGATTAGATATAAAATACATAAATCTGAAACATGTAACGTGTACTTGAATATTAACCTCCATTTAGTGGATTCTGTACAGATAGCCCTCAACCTACAACCACAATTGAGCCCCAAATTTTTGTCGGAGTTGTGAGGGGTCCTTGGTGCTAGTCTGATAATGTTGCCTAGTTTGGGTAATGAAACGTCTACAATAAAACAGTCAAGATCAGAGAGCACCAAGGACCCCTCATTTCAACCCTGAGCTTCTTTATTGTTCTCCTTGGTAAGTGGGTTGTGCCTCATTTTAAGACCTTTGTTGGCACAGTTGTTAAACAAATCACTCCCCCCTCCCGACTTTGCTTGTCTGAAGTTGGCTGAGAAGGTTATAAAGGGTGATCAAATAACTTTGGACAGTACAACTGCCATAAATACATGCCAGTTGCCAAATGACTGAAATATGGTCAATTGACCATGGGGTTGTTGCAACATATGAAGACTTTTTCACTTTTAAGTTACTTTTTTCAATACTGTTGTAATTTTGAATGGTGACTAAATGAATGGTTATAAATCGAGGACTACCTGTATAGGAATGCAATTTTGTAAAAGTTTCATTCTGGAGTTTCTAGTTTACTTATTTGCTGTCAATCTATTCTATCAACAATGGATGTGACATTAATCATCTCTCTCTCTCTCTCTCTCTCTCTCTCTCTCTCTCTCTCTCTCTCTCTCTCTCTCTCTCTCACACACACACACACACACACACACACACACACACACACACACACACACACACACACACACACTCATTTAGCTTTCCTCATGGGCAACCTGTAGTCTACAGCTACCTGCAGTTGTCAGTTTCCCCCAAGGACAAATTTCTTACTGCCCATTCCCTCAAAACCAAGTCTAAAATGCAGTCATATCTTTATTCAAAACATGGCATCGATCAATTTCTAGAAAAAATATTTCTTTTCTGATACCTCAAGTAACTTGGACTGCTTTTTTTTAAAATTTTAAAACTGAATGTTATTCTGATCATAACATTGCATAGAAAGTAAAAGCTAATCAAACTAGGCTATGTACTTCATATTTTATATTTATCAGTATTAGCAACATTGATTGTTTTAGCATTGTTGTACACTTCTCTGAGTCCGTTGCTTGTGAGATGGATGGCTATATAAATTGGATAAATAGAGAACAACCTCAACCAAACTTAAAATCAGACTGCCACACTATCAATCTCTTCCCAGAAATGCTTTACTATCAATAATTCTTGTTTTCTATTTTGGAGAAACTATTTATAGTAAGATCTAGTTAATCCAATATTTATTCTGAATATTTCTTAGGACAGATTTGTTTCCAGCTTACCCCAGTGCAACCACAAGCTACCCATTACTTCTAGAAGGCGGGAATACCTGATATCGTTCTCATTCGAATGCAATCTCTCTGGGCAGGTTTTCAGGCTTACTTCAAAGAATGAGATTTTCTAATTTTCCCCGTCTCAAGCCCTGCTGTTCAGTTTGCATACTGTGCTATAGTTCCTCTTAACCAAATCCTTCGCCTAAACCCTACCCCTACCCCACCCATCTACCCACTGTTCCTCCCTCCCTTTCTTTCTAAGTGCATTGATGTTGCGAGGATGATTTTTTTTTAACTATGTGAAAATGACAAGAATTCTTTCACTTTTCCCTTCTAACCTTAGCATCAGGATCACTGAAAATCTCCATAGCCTTAGTGGAGGAGAAATGGTAAACCTGTGGTCTTTCTTTCATTCCTGGATCAGGAGCAGAATCCACAGCACACTTAGGACACACTTTAGGGCACCTCTTTATCCATACTCCAAAGGGGGGGAGGAGTCAGGGGGGAGAAAGAGAGAGAGAGGGAGGAAGGCTACCCCCTCCCGTTCCTTCTCCTAAAAAGGCTGCTTGCATTGGAAGCTAGCCGATTGGTTGGTGTCTAACTGTCCCGGGTGGCGAAAAACCCAGGAGGAACCGTCCTTCTGCGAATGGGCTGTGCCGAAGCACGTGGGACGGAGAGGCCATGGCCCATTGCCCAAGGCGAATCGGTGGGGGCATGTCAGCCGGGGAGAATAGTCAGCGGAGAATAGTCAGCGGAGTCAAGTCGAATCACCCAAGGGAGGAACGCCCGCGGAGGAGGGGCTGCCAAGGGTATGAGACGAACAGTCCTAGACCCCCCATGGACCACTGGAGGCTTTAAATTGGTTGCTCCCTTAATGAAACTGCATACCATAGGATGATGCACGAGGGAATCTAGATGACAACACCGATGCCAGCGCTGCGACCTGTTTGCATATGGTGTTTGGGGATAGTCCCTTGTCCAGTCCATTCTGAAGGAATTCCAGAATCTGTGCCACCGTTACTGAGATTGGATCGACACCTTTTTTGGAACACCAGCTACAGAAGGTCTTCCAAGTCGAATTGTAGATCCTGTTAGTTGATGGCCTCCTGGAGGCCTGGATTGTCGTGATTACTCTGATCAACAACTTGCCCTGTATCAGGGCTCTCCGCTCAAATGTCAAATGGTCAGTTGCAACCATTGTGGCTCTGGATGCACTAGAGCACCCTGGCTGAGGGATACCCTTTCCTGCGGAATCCTCCAGGGTCTGGCTCTCGATAGGCTGACCAGGTCTGCGAACCACGGCCTCTGGGCCAGTGGGGAGCTAGGAGTAATACTTCCGTCTTTTCCTCCAGCACCTTCCTGATTACCCTCGGGATCAAGGGAAGAGGAGGAAAGACGTATAGGAGTCCTCTCGCCCATGGAATGTGGAGTGCAATTGCCCCCTCCGCCCCCGGTGTTATGAACTTGGAGTAAAATCTCAGCACCTGGCTGTTTGATGGTATGGTGAACAGGTCTCCGACTGGAGTCCCAAACCATTCTATCATTTCTTGAACAGTCCCGGCTGCAGGCGCCACTCCATGTAATCGACTGTGGTCCTGCTGAGCCAGTCTGCCTGGACATTTGTTGTTCCCGAGATGTGTTCCGCTCTGATAGAGAGAATATGTTTTTCTGCCCAGAGTCCCAACTGCTCTGCTTCTCGCATGAGCGCTCTGGACTGTGTGCCTCCTTGACGGTTGATGGTTGACTTGGTGGCTACATTGTCCGTCAGGATGAGAATGTGATGGCCCATTATCTTGTCCTGAAACCCTCTCAGGGCCAAGCGAGCTGCTCTGAGTTCCAGAATGATATTGTTTGCTAGGTCCTCCTGCGACCACTGTTCCTGTGCCATCTTTGTATGAAAGTGAGCGCCCCAGCCAAAGAGGCTGGCATCTGATGTGATGGTTAGGCGGTTGGCCTCCTTGAAGGCACAACCTCTATCCATGGCCCAGGACGTCCACCAACGGAAGGATTGTAGTATTCTATGTGAGACCGGAACCTTGGTGTTTGAATTGCTTTCTTCAGACCTCTGGTAAGGTAAGAGAAACCACTGTAAGGTCCTTGTGTGTAGACTTGCCCAGAGAACTATTGTGATGCACGATACCATCTTGCCTAGGAGCTTTAAGAGCTAGTGAAATCTTGCAGTCTGCTTGAACCTGATTTACTAATGTCCTTATGCTGTCCTATTGCTCCTGTGACAGGAAGACCTCACATAGTGAAGTGTCTATGATCACCCCCAGGTGAGGCAAATGGGTGGTAGGAGTCAGATGACTCTTCCTGTAATTGATGGAAACCTGTGATCCTGAAGAATATGGATTGTGACTTGTAGGTCCTCTGTCGTCCGATTGTGGGAGGAGGACTGGATTAAAATGTCATCCAGGTAACACTAGATTTGGGTCGGTAATGCCCTGATGTGGGCAGAGAGTGCTGCTAGGACCTTGGTGAACACCCTGGGTGCTGAAGACAGACCGAACTGTAAGGTTCTGTATTGGTAAAGTTGATCCGCATAGCCTAACCAGAGGAACTGTCTGTGTAATGGTAGGATGGGCACGTGAAGGTATGCCTCTGTTGCCCTCCCGGATGCTCTCCAGTATGGACTGCATCTTGAACGTCTTGTAAATGAGGTACTTGTTCAATCTTTTTAGGTCTAGAATTGCTCTCCAGACCCCTCCCCCCCAAAGCCTTGGGAACCACAAATAGTATGGAGTAGAATCCCTGCCCCTGTTGGCCAGCCAGGATTGGCTGGATAGCCTGAATGTCTAATAGGTGCTGGATTGCGGCCTCTATGAGGCCCTTCTTTGTGTTGTCCCCTGGTATGGGACAACGTATGAAGAATCTCAGGGGTCTGGAGAGAAATTCAAGCCTGAGGCCTAGGTTCACTGTGTTTAGAACCCACGTGCCTGACGTGGTTGCCTCCCTTTGGTTCGGGAATAGCACTAAGCGGCCGCCAATGGGAGGGTGTGACCTGGGATCACCTGTAGCACCAAAAGGGATGGCTTCCAGATCCAATGGTTTCTTGGCCTGGAACTGCTGTTTGCTCCTATCTCTAAATCCAGTTCTATCTGTTTGTCGATCGGTTCCCTGTGGGAATCTCTTTTGGACTACACACATCTCTCTCTGATGAAGACTGAATCAAACTGGAGTTCAGTCAGGAGAGGCGGGCAAAAGTTTAATGGATTCAGTCTCTAAAAGGAAGAAGGCGGAGTCAATCCCAGACTTTGGATTCTCACGTCAGCACATTGGAGAAATGATATCTCTTCACAGCTATCTTTGACATCAAATATATTTTATTGATTATTTAACTATAGCAGATTTTAGCCTATTGGATAATTAATAGTGTTGCGATAGGGAGATAGATTGGTACTATTCAATAATTGTTTCTTTGCTTCTTTTATATGATATTTATATCAAGGATATATTGTGGCCCAAAAGCATACTAAAAGGAAATAATAGTAATCTTAGAAGATAAGCGCATAAGCAAGATATGACATTTAAGTTTACTGTGATAGGTAGACATTACAGAGAAGAATGTCTATGAGCAAGTATTTATTTCAGTTCATATGTCCCAGTGGATTAAGTTATGAGCTCTGTGTCATTTACGAAACAAGGAATGTATGTTACTCTAAGTATATTGGATTCTTTATATATAGATTATATATACCCGTGTTTCCCCGATAATAAGACATGTCCTGATAATAAGCCCCACAGGGCTTTTCAGGACATGTGTTGAAATAAGCCCCACTCTGAAAATAAGCATTCCCCAACTACTTTCCGGGGAAAGGGGGGACATGCCAGGAGCCGCTCTTTTTGCAGCGGCCACTCTTTTGGCCGGGAGAGCAATAGCAAGCAAGAGACGGGTGCGCACACACCCCGCGGGACTAGATCAGTTCCTCTGGGCTCTGCCTACGGCAATTTAAAACGCACTTCTGACTGCGAGGAAGAGGAGGCGAGCATCGATCCCTGCCACTGTGCAGGCAGGAGCGTGTTTCAAAATGCTGTGGGAGGTAGCCCAGAGCATCCGAGCCAGTCCCACGGGGTGTGTGCGTAGCCGCCTCTCGATTACGCTCTCTCTCTCCCCTGGCCAAAAGAGTGCCCGCCGCAGAAAGAGCTCTTCCTGGCCACGAGTGATAGCAAGCGAGAGTTTCAAAACGGAGCGTGTTTCAAAATGTTGCCAGAGGCAGCCCAGAGTAGCCGAGCCAGTCCCGCAGGTGTGCCCGTAGCTGCCTCTCGATTGCTCTCTCTCTCTTTCTCCCCTGGTCAAAAGAGTGTCCGCCGCAGAAAGAGCTCATCCCGGCCGCGAGAGCAAGCGAGAGGCAGGTGCACAAACACCCCGCGGGACTAGCTCGGCTCTGCCTGTTTGAAATGTGCTTCTGCTTGCGAGGCCAGTCGGGTACAGCGAGCCCACAAGCGCAGGGCTTGAGCAGCCTGTCCCTGTCGCCCCCCCTTCAGCTCTGCCTTCCGCCGCCGCCTCCCTCGCTGACTCGGGCCATTTATCGTCCACCAGCCCTCCCCATGCCTTCAGGAAGGAGAGAGAATGGGAATCCCTTCCAGGAACAGCCACCCGTTCCTTGATGTTGTGTCCACCGCCTCTGGCTCTCGAGCGAAGCAGGAGGGGGAAGAAACTCTCGCGGGCTGCCTGAGAAAGCTGAATCTTTCTCCCCTTTAGCTCCAAGAGGCTGCGCAGGCGTGATGAGTCTCATGAAGACTCATTTCTGGTGGAGTTTGGAAGAGAAAGATTTGCGGGCAGGAGGCAGCCAAATGGTTCCTTCTCCTCGTGCTGTGTCTTAAGTGCACTCTTCCCCCCCACCTGCCAAGAGAGAGGGGCGTGTTTGGAAGAGACAAGGAAGTGAATGCCCGGCTGCTTCTGCCGCTGAGCCCGGCTAAAAGTTTGGGTGTCAGCTCAGCTTCCTCAGGCAGCCTGTGAGAATTTCTTGCCCCTCCCACTTAGCTCAAGAGCCAGAGGTGGGGGAGGATCAGTGGACACAACACCAAGAAACGTGATGGAGCTACGGTACAAGTCCCAGGTAGGATGCGCATCACATGGCCCACCCCGCCCCATCCCCCGCTCAAAATCCCCAAACTCCGCCCCACCGCAAGACGCGCCTCTTACTGGAGATTGGCAGCTCTGTGGTTTCTCTTGGCTGGTCTGTTTAGGGAAAAAAACCTTGCATAGTACAGAAACTCTTCTCGCTGCGAGAAGTTGTTAATTGCTCGCCTCGCGAGAACAGTTTCTGTATTGTGCAAGGTTTTTTACCTAAACAGACCAGCCGAGAGACCACGGAGCTGCCAAACTCCAGTAAGAGGCGCGTCTCATGGCCTGCCCCACCCGCCCTGCTACCCCCAAATTGTACCCCACCGTGAGACGCCCATCCTACCTGGGACTTGTAGCTCCGTAGCGTGCCTCGGTATTGTGTCCAGGGAAGCCCATTGTAAAAGAAAACTTCTCGCAAGTTCGAGAAGTTTGATTGAACTCGCAAGTTTTCTTTTACAATGGGCTTCTCTGGACACAATGCTGAGGAACGTGACGGAGCTACAGGTGTCAGGTAGTACGTGCGTCTCACGACCCAACACGTCCCACCTGCCAGAAATGATTCTCTATGAGACTCATTACGCCACCGCCACTGCCTTGTGGAGCAGAACTATGCAAGGCTTGTGCTGTTGCATGCATGAACGGCAGCAGGATCCCAGCTGTGCTGTATGGTGAAGCTCGCAGCAGTCCTGCAGTTCATGCATACAATGGCACAACAAGCCTTGCAGAGTCCTGCTCCACGAGGCACTGGCGGCAGGCCAGCCTCTTAGTCGGCGCCAAGAACAAGGAGGGGAGGTGGCGGCGATGGGACATCCAGTCCTACGCTCGCCGCCTACTGCACCCCCAAAATAATAAGCCATCCCCTGATAATAAGGCCAGGGGCATTTTGGGGGGGGGGGTGTCAAAAAATATAAGCCCCTTGTCTTATTTTCGGGGAAACACGGTATTAATGCTTATGTTTCATTGGATGTAGAATTTATCTATAAAGCAATGTGTGAGAACCACTTACGTTTTCTACTACACAAATAATCTCATACCATTTTAAGTAACTACTCATTAATACAAGAACTTGTATACATTTAAAGAAAATTTAGCCCATCGTATAGCCTGCATTGCCACCCAAATGCTTATATCAAGCTGAGAACAAAGCTGCAATCTCCTACATATTTTCTTCAGCACTGTAATAGTAGAAGAATGTCCAATATGTTTGATGAACACACATTCTTTTGCATGGAACAGATGATTTCAAATGGTACATAGCCAAACAGAAATATGTGTGTTTTGGATGGTCTGTTCCAGACATGGACTGAAATGTGGCCTGATTTATTTTTTTGATCTGCGATTATCTGGGTACAAGTGTTTCAGGTGTTCCATTCTGTTTTAGCTGCTATGATTGGAAATTCTTGCAATTGGGATGTTGTCTGACACAGACAAAACCATTCTGCACCTAGCTGAAAATAAAATTACTACAAAGTGAACAATAGAAGAAGCAATTGCTCTGAGGAACTATAGGCTTCAACTCAGGATTAGTGCTTACTCTTATAATGGTCTCAAATTCTAGGAAGGCTATGAAAAGTCTGGCTGCAAAAATACATGTTCATTGGATGGCAATAAAGTTTAAATTTTCTCTATCTCTTTACTGACATCTGGTGTTTGTTCATACACATGTAATGTAAGAACTTACCGTATGTTCCGGCGTATAAGATGACTTTTTACCCCTTGAAATTTTCTCAAAAATCGGGGGTTGTCTTATACGCCGGGTACTAAAATTTCCGAGCCGGGGGGGGGGGCTCAAAAACGGCCGCGGCCGCATCCCCGCCATTCTCCAGCCAAGCTGCCGAAGGAGCCCTGGAGCCCCACCGCCGCCCTGCATCTCAGTCTCCTGCTGGGAAGGCTGCGGCCGCCACCACCTGCCGCAGCCTTCCTAGCAGGTGGGCGTGCGCTGGGGGATGACGACGACAGGACCCTCAGTTTCTAATCTTCCTCATCTTTTCTCTTGTTCTCCTCCTTGTGGGCATGCGCGTGAGATTTTGTATGACTCAGAGGTTATTGATAACTTATCCTCCATGGATGTATTGCATTTTCTTCAAAAGTCATTCAAGCTAGCGGCCATTATTACATTTGTTCTCTCTTATTTCAATATGGATTAATGAACTAACATTTTATTTACCCTGATTTATGTATTATAGTAGTTCATATAATAGTAGGCAATAGTAGTTCATAAGAAACTTACACCAGTCATCAGTTTCTCCTGCAAATTAAAATAAGCTAGACAGAAAGACAGACAGATAGGTAGATAGATAGGTAAGTAAATAGGTAGATTTCAGTATTCTGTAATAGGCAAATCTCTTGCATGTATGTGATTTCCCCCCTCTTTTTTAGAAAGGAAACTTATCTAGCCATGATCACATCAGCTATATAAGTGTATGTATCAGATCCGAAATATAGCAAGTAGCAGAAATGTTAAAAAAAACCTCTACTTCTGCAGATTAAAAAGTTTTTCTTTTAATTAGAACCGTGTTACCTTTCTGACTATTATCTATACTATATTCCTAAGCAAACTATGCAATTAATTTCATGTTTAATAGACAAGACACTTTGGACTTTGACATCACAATGAATTAAAATAAATTTTATTTGTTTGATTTAAAATGTTATATGGCACTACCACTGTTATTAAATTAATATAAATAATAATTACAATAATATGGCCTTTCCAGAATGTGTCCAAAATATAATTAAAACCTGAACATTTGTACCTTGATTTTGGACTGCTTGTTCTAGGACTCGTTAGTTTTCTGGGCTATCCATAGTATTCTCAGACATTTTCTCCAACACCAAAATTCAAAGGCATAAATACTCTTTCTATGTTGCTTCTTCAAAGTCCAATTTTTATTTGCTTCTGCAGGATGTTAAAAAAACAACAACTGCCTGCACAATTTTGATCTTGGTAGGTATAGACCAGGGGTGGGTTCCAACTTACCTCGCTGCCGGTTCGCTCCCTCCCATGCCACGTGGGTGCGGCTCGGGTGCGTGCGCATTTCACATGCATGCACAGTAACGATTTTTTTTCAAAGTCAAAAAAAAGATGGTGACCGCATGCACAGTGCTGGAACTCGGCTTCTGCACATGCTCAGGAGGAAAAAATTTCAAAAAAAAGATGGCGCTCACGGACCGGCACCAACCGATCCGGTGACATCATTGTGACATCACCAGCGGGTCGCTACCGGTTCGGGCAAACCAGTCTGAACCGGGAGGAACCCACCTCTGGTACACATCCTTGCATCTCAATATTTTTTCTAATAACTTATTTGCTACTCTAACAAGTGCTACTCTGCAACATATTTCTTGATTGTTGATTTCGTTAATGTTGACAGTTGATCCTAAAAGGCAGCTCTGTTAATCTTAAATTTGTTGCTGTACTTATTGTTATTAATTTAATTTTCTTTATATTTAGTCTTAGTCCCACTTTTTCACTGTACTCTTTGATTTTCACTACCAGTTTCCAAATCATTTTCGACTGTCAGAGTAGTGTCATCAGCACAGCTCAGGTTTAATGCTTCTTCCTACAATTTTAAAACAACACTCATCTCTTTCCAATCTAACTTTCCTCAGTATATATTCTGATATAAGTTGAATAAATAAGAATATATAGACTTGATTCATTTCTTTGCAGACTGGGATCCAGTCTTTTTTATTATTTATTTCACACAACTGCATGTGAATTATACTTCTAGACCTGTGTATAGGTTTTGAATTAGGATAATGAAATATTCTGGGATTCCCATTTTCATAAGCACATTCTACAGTTTGTCATATATACACCTATCTATACCCATTGAATCAGATAATGACTTTCTTTTGATATTCCGTGTTGTTCCCCAGCTTTTTCTAAAGCCATCTCCTTTTCCATGTATGGTTCTAACCTGCATGGGATAATTCTAAACATTATTTACTGGTATAGTGACATACAAAGTTAAGGCTATTGTACATAGCTTGCCTACTCAGTTAAGCCTTTTTTTCTTCTGATATTTTTATGCGAACTTATTTCTTCCAATCTGTTGGCTACTAGGTCATACTGCACATTTGCTGACATAATTTATAAATTAATATATTTATATATTCCTCTGTTGCTTACAATATTTGTGTAGATATATCATAAATTCTTCTAATGTCAGGCTTGGACTGGAGTGTTGATTTAACTTTATCTTCTAATATTGGAACTTCTTGTAATTAGTAAATATTTTTGAAGACTTGGATGTTGACATGGATATTCCTTCCATTTCTGTTTATCTTCTTTCAATCAATTACTATCTGTCCACTGACATCCTTTAGCATATTAATTTGAGGTTGGAACCTCACTCTGAATTCAGAAATGCTTTGAAAGGCTTTTCTTTTCTTTTCTATCTTCAGTCTCTTTTTCTCTATAGATGTTGTAATACTGCTTCTTCTAACAGTTTTCTGAAATCTCGATATTGCTTCCAAGATCTTTCTTGGCTTTGGCTTCTTTTCTCTTCTTGGCAATTTCCACTGTTTGTTCTGAGATTCAGTTAGCTTTTTTTGGTTGTTTCGATTTTTGGCTGCCTTTTTTAGATTCACCCTGAGCAACTTCAATAATACCTCTGATTCCTAATAAATGTGGTTCAGGAGTCAAATGTGATTCCTGATGCTTTCCTTGAAATGGCAGCTATATGCACAAAGTGTGAAAACTAGTTGGCTAAAGTTCCTCCACTTTAGCTTGACTTGGAATTTGCATACGAGAAATTTGTGATCTGTTCCATTGTTCCACCCTGGCTAGATATTTTCTCTTCCACTCCTTGTATCAATAATATGATCAGTTTGATTTTTTTTACTTCATCTGGTGATATCTGTGTGTAACTTAAGATAGTTGGAATTGTTGGAATGTAGAAATAATTGAATTGGCAAAAAACGATAAAAGATTTTCTTGCTTCCTACCAGTTTCCTAGGCCAAACAGTCCAACTGTTTTCCTTAATATTTCCGGCTTTGGTATTCTAGTCTCCAATCACAAGCAGTCTACCTTGCTTACATGTTTTGTTGGTTTCAGATTAAACCTGACTATTAAACACATCACTGTCCTCTTCTTCTGCATCCATTGTTGGAGCATAAACTTGGGTAATTGTCATATTAAAGGATAGTCTATACCAAATATACTCCTTGCTATGAAAGCATCACCCTTCATTCTTTGTTTTTCTTGTCCTGAATATTAAACAGTATGTTCTTATGACTCCGGACAAATCACCAGTTCCAGTCTATTTCAATTTAGTGATGCCTAAGATGTCAATGTGTAGTTAATTAATTTCATTTTTCACTTAACTCAACATTTTACATTCCAAGTTCCTATTATAATTCTGTCCTTGCAATTTTGGATTTTCTTTTTCTGCATGGCAACAGGAAAGGAACATCCCAAAGGCTTTAATCCAGCCAAGTTATAAACACCATTATTACTACAAAGATACTTAGCTCTTCCTTAATAGCATGTTGAGTGCCGTATAACCCGAGGGACCCATCATCTAGCATTATATTTTGTATCATTTCATACTATCTGTTCATGTGATTTTCTTTGGTAAAAATGCAGGAGGGGCTTATCGCCTTTTCCTGCACAGTGTAAAATGGTGTCTTTGCCACGGTCACTAAAATAATCTTCCTATATTGCTCTACCCAATATAGTGCCTGCTTGCTTTAGTTGGGCATTTGAGATGATCTTCACACCTTGAGTGGCCATGCTGAGACTATATACCTTTGCCAAGAACATTCCCTGTTTTCTTTGCTCCCCCCTCTTCCCAGCTATAATGAGGCAGCATAACAGAACTAGTGGTCTGGTACTTAATGTGTGCTACTTGCAATTCAAGAGCTAAAGAGCTAATCAAGATTAGTAGCCAGTGATAGCCACACACATTTGTCCAGTTTTCTTTAAAATGTTTAATATTAGTAGCAATCATCACATTTGAGAGCAAGTGAAAGCCATAGTTCAGTTAGGTGTTATGCAAAACAAAGAAACAAAGAAACAAACTTTACTGATCTTAGTCCTAAATGTGGTTTTTATATTTAATTTTAATGGATTTGTCAATGTGCAAATGCAGTTATAACTAAATGTTCAAATAAACGTATAATTCCATCATGTAAAAACTACTACTCAATTCCAGCTTTTCTATTATTTAAACATAGTTTAAATGGAGAAAAGTAAGCTAACCAGCTCTAATCTTTTTATTAATTTGTTCTATTTAAGAAGCAGCAAAAAATTCTAACACATACTGATTTTTCTAGGTTACAGCTTTTTGTAATATATCCCTAATTATCCCATTAACTCACAAGTACCAGTAGTTTAGCATACCTCTTAAGTGGGAATACAGAACCAGAAATCAAAAAGCAATATGAAGTTTCCAAAAGCTTTGGATATAAGCTCAGTGTTAAGTTTTTACTTTGGCCAGGTTCCTTTTTTGTCCTAGTCCCACATAGTCTTTAAAATGTTGGGACTACGATGCCTTTAAAATCCATGCGCATCTTTCAGCTGGGAAAAAAAATTATACACCTGTATTAAAGTAAGTACAACCTCAGATATTTTCTTAACTATTTCTAATATTGAGCATATCTCCTCATTCAATAGATATCAAAAACTCCTCAAAATAGATGTAACATGGATATCAAAACAAGTTATCTTTTTGCCTTAATAAAATATAGATTTTTTTTAAAAAAAATTAATCCACTTTTATTACTTTTATAAATAATTCAAGATGATGAATGTATCTACTACTCCTTCTTCTTATTTTCCTCACAACAACCCGGGGCGGTGTGTTGGGCCAAGAGAGAGTGATTGGCTCAAGTCACCCAGCTGGTTTTCATGCCTAAGGCATTAGAACTCATAGTGTCCTACTTTCTAGCCTAGTGCTAGAAAGTAGACCATGCTCTCAAATCTTAAAATTATTGATGACTGAAATAAGGTTTTGGAGTACCATAGCAGCTAAGCCATATCCTAGTGTAACTACCCAGTGGTAGGTTTCACTTACCTTTGCTACCGGTTTGGGAATGGGAGCGCATGCGTGATGCTTCTGCGCATGCGCAGAACGTCCGTTATGACGTCTGGGCAGGTGAGCAGAGCCTCCTGCCACCGCTGCTACTGGTTCGCCCAAACCGGGCTGAACCGGTAGCAACCCACCACTGTAACTACCAATAGTTACAGATAGATAGTTCCAATATATCCACAGCTACAAACCTATTATTGTATTGCGTATTGTATACATCCTACAAGTAATCACATATACTTAAGCTTATTGACATGCTGAGGCTAACTGAAGCCTTGTTAAACATCAGGGATTTTATTAAATGAAGAAAAAGATGCATACATTAAAAAGCAAGATACTGCTACTTAAAAAGAAAAATATAGTTGAACAAATGAATTACCTCAACAAAATTTTCCCCCCTAATATGAGCAAAGGAGAATAGCCTAAAACTTTTTATACCACAGTATTGACAGTCTGAAATCAGAAAAGCATGCTAATAGTTTATATCAGTGATGGCGAACCTTTTTTTCCTCGGGTGCCGAAATAGTGTGCGTGCGTGCTATCATACGCACGTGTGTGCCCACACCCATAATTCAAAGCCCCCCCTCGCCCCACCCACCCCTGCGCATGCATGCGTGACCCCCCCACTCCCCCATTTCCCAATTTCCAGTGGGCTCGGTAGGCCCATTTTTTGCCCTCACCAGGCTCCAGAGGCTTTCTTGGAGCTTGGGGAGGGTGAAAATGCTCCCCCGCCACCCTGGAGACCCTCTGAAGGCCAAAATTGCCTTCCCAGAGCCTCTGCGTGAGCCAAAAATCAGCTGGTGGACACACACATGCGCGCTGGAGCTGAGCTAGGGCAACAGCTCGTGTGCCGGCAGATATGGCTCCGCGTGCCACCTGTGGCACCCGTGCCATAGGTTCGCCATCACTGGTTTATATAATCCCAAATCCAGGCAAGTAGTAGCATTCTTCCTTAGTTACCATCCTCAGCTAAGCAAGAGCCCAACAAGTAGCAGCTTTCTGCAAGTCAGTATCTAGCCGCTTTTAAAAAAGAAATAACTCAAACTAAGTCACTGCTGGTAAACATTGTAAATTCCACATTAATTTTTGTTGCTGTTTTTCACTGATTAGTTAACTTACAAGTTCCACTATTTGCAATGTGAATCAGTTTCTTTCTCTTAAAGTAGCTGTCATAATTTAGATAAGTGGATTTAGGATCTAAATAGCATTTTGAGTAGTGAAAGGATAAAGGATGTTTATTATTATGTAACAGCTACTGGGAAAGTTCTGCCAATTACCGTATTTTTCAGAGTATAAGACGCACCTTTTTACCCCCCAAAAGAGGGTGAAAACTTGGGTGCGTCTTATACACCGAATGTAGCCCCACCCAGCCAGCCACCCCCACCCTTTGGCCTCTGTCTTCCAGCAATTCACCTGTTTGCAGCAAAGAGGGAAGAGCCTGTAAAGCCAAGTAAGTCATTAGCAGCTTCCCGACCTACAGCTGATTTGCCACATGCTAAAATGAAAGTGAAACTAGCCTACAAAGAGGCAAATAGCTGGGAGAGACACACAGATTTTTATTTTCTGCTGAACAGAATGCAAGGGGGTAAGTGAATAAAACCATAAATGTCTGTAGAATGTTCAATTTATTAGACTTATTTTTTAAAGACTGCTTTATTATTGTTCTAGAGCCAGGGGTCTCCAACCTTGGCAATTTTAAGACTTGTGGACTTCAACTCCCAGAATTCCACAGCCAGTTTTGTTAGCTTTGCTGGCTGTGGAATTCTGGGAGTTGAAGTCCACAAGTCTTAAAGTTGCCAAGGTTGGAGACCCCTGTAAATCTAAACAACTTAACAAAATTAAGAAGCTTTTTAAAATAAATGCTTGCTCTGAAGAGGCCCAGTGCTATTGTATCTTCTTTTAAATAATAAAGAATGTATACTTCCAGAAATTTTAATTAATTTTAACAGATCTGTACAAGTATAGTCTGAAATGTAACAGTGTCCTGTTTAGTATTAGAGTTAAATCCTGACTTACCTTGGAATAGATCTATTTAAATAATTGGGAGGAGTTAGTGTGACTACATTTAAGAAAACTTTCTGGCATAATGTACATTTCTCCAATTCTTTGCTATTTCTATGGGTCAGGCACACATGCACAGAAATACACAGCAAACAGTGTATATCAGCTATTTGCTGTTTGCTGTTTGGCAAATTGCTTGGAGGCAGAGGCCTTTTTTCCTTGTTTTCCTCCCCCAAAACTAAGGTGCGTCTTATACTTTAGTGTGTCTTATACTCTGAAAAATACTGTAGTTTTTTTTCTACTAGCATTTTTTCAAAGAAAATAATGGGCATCATAATGTATCTCAAGTCTTGTCTTGATCAGTCTACTTTTCCAAATTCATGGAGAATATAAGCCATTTGTGGGAAGAAGAATGAAGATGTAAGGGAAACAATAGTAATTGTCCCTCAGGGTTAGGCTTACCCATAATTATATAAATATATGCAAAATCTTGATTTTAAGTTAATGTTATACCTTCCAACCAACCAAGGTAAAATTGCTTCTAGTGAAATTGTCAGTAGATAGGCAATAAACTTCAGGGAGCCAACTGCAAGCTCTTCAGACCCCCGAGATAAATCAAGTAACAGCTTCCATATATCACCCCACTCTCCAGTTCAATGCAGGGTGAGCCATTTAAGGGTAAGTCATAGCGGTGGTCATCATAGTTTCTATTGCTTGGAAATATTTTCCACTTTCTTTTAGCACGTTAACGGTGGTAATAGCCTTTTGTTAAAGACAATAAAACTTACATAAAAATCAAACTTTGCTTTTGTTGATCTATTCAAACAGTACTTTTGTGAACAAGAATCTCTACATCTGAATAATATTCTAACACAGGGGTGAAATGCTACCGGTTCAGGCCAGTTCACCCAACCGGTAGTAAAAATGCTACTGGTTCGCCCGAACTGATAGTAAAAATGCTTTAAAAAAGTTTTTTTTAAAGGTTCCGACGATCAGCTGTGCCGCGGGATCATCAGAACCTTTTAAAAACCTTTTTAAGGAATATTTTTACTACCGGTTCCGGCGAATAAGTAGTAAAAATGCTTCAAAAAGTTTTTAAAAAGGTTCCGACGATCATGGGCACAGCTGATTGTCACAGCTGATTGTCAGAACTTTTTAAAAACTTTTTTTTAGCATTTTTAAACTACCGATTAACCGGTAGTTAAAAAATGCTAAAAAAAGTTTTTAAAAAGTTGGCCACACCCACCCAGTCACATGACCCCCCACCAAGCCACACCCACCAAGCCACACCCACAGAACCGGTAGGGAATTTTTTTGAATTTCACCACTTTTCTAACATTTTACATGTTTATTATGGCAACAAATTTCATGTGTATAATTAATAAAATAATACATAGCTAATTTTCCTTTCAGTCTGAAATTGAAGTGTACTGACTGGGTGTTCACATTCCATTGATCAAGCATTTTCATCCAGCAGGATCCAAGAAGCAGATCTCTGTTGTGGTACCTGTCCTCTGGAATGGTGCCCCCCCCACTCCCCAAAAGTCTGGATGGTTTCTATTCTGATGTCATTTAGGAAACTACTAGAGAGCTGGCTATGGGTGGTCCTTCACTTACAATCACAACTGGAACCAGAATTTCTGATTCTAAGCAAAGCAGTTAAGTGCGTTGGCCCTGATTTTATAACTTTTTTTTGCCACAGTTGTTAAGTGAATAACTGCAATTGTTGAATGAATCACATAATCATTAAGTGAATTCGACTTCCCCATAGACTTTGCTTGTCAAAAGCTGGCTGTGAAGATAGCAAATGGGGATCATATGAGCCTAAAATGCTGCAACTATTGTAAACGCATGCCAGTTGCCAAGTACTTGAATATTGATCACACTGCCCTGTGGATGCTGCAATGGTCGTAAGCGAAAGGACCAAAGGGTAAGAGTCATAACACTGGATTGAAGTGGATGAAAAATATTCAACGAATACATGCAATTTTACTTATATAATATGTAGGAGAGTAAGCAAAAAAAAGGAACAAATATATAGAGCTAATAAGAATTACTCTCTTTAAACAAACTATCATACACAACCATACTTCTTCTAATGTTTCCTCTAAGTTTTGATGGTGTGTGCTCAACAAATATATTTTGTGCAATATTTTGGAAGCAGAATTTTAATCTGAATGCTGTGAGGTGAGTGTATAGCAACAAGTATAATGCAATTATTATATAAATATTATAGATATTTAAATTTTTATTTAAATTGAAAATAATTTTACAATATCAAGCATACATTCTTATATGCCAAACTTTTATACGGCCTATTTCGTGGTCTTGTGTGAAAAAGCACATAAATTAAAATATTATAGCTTTTCCTTATGATATTTAGCATCCGCTCATGCAGAAAGGACGTTGGTCTTACCTGATACATCTCTTCTCAGTGCGCTGCGGGAGAATCCAAGCATGGGTTGACTTCCGTCTATCTGCCCAGAGACTGAGTTGCTAAGGTTTCTTGGCCATGCCTCCTCTGCTCGTCTGAGCCTCAGTTTTTCGACGAAGGCGTAGCTGTCCAGTAGAAATAGTCTGGTGAGGATGGAAAACCGCCCTTGAAACCCCCTGGACCAGAACGGTCATCAGGGTGGGTTTGGATTCTCCATCAGCGCACTGAGAAGAGACGTATCAGGTAAGACCAATGACCTTTCTCCAGTGCGCTGCTTGGAGAATCCAAGTGTGGGATATATCCAAGCTTAAAATTTCTAGGGACGGGGATCAGACTGGTCCGGGGTCCCCAAGGCGAAATTAACCCATTGAAGCACTCTCCGTCCGAAAGATGCCTCAGCCGAAGCATACATGTCCAGTTGTAGTGGCGGATAAAGGGCGATGGTGAGGATCAGGTAGCTGTCTGGCAAATATCTCCAATGGATGCTTGCGTTGCCCATGCTGCTGTTGTGACCGCACTCCTGGTAGAGTGGGCTGTTATCCGTCTGGGCAAAGGCCTGGCCTTAAGCTCATAGACCATTGCAATATATGCCTTCAGCCAACGGCCTATGGTGGATGGGAACACCTTCCTGCCCACTGTTCTGACCTAGCTGCCGAACCAAGGAAGATAGCACAAACCGGGTTCAAACAAACCTTGTTTTAATATTTACAAACTACTAATTACTTTCTTAGTAGTCATTTTTTAAAGTCAATAAAATGGTAAATCAGTCTTTTTGGTGCAACCACTGTTAATAATCCTTCTTAACAGCTGGCAATAGTCCAAGCAACAAGAACCCAGAGTCTGTCTGATAACAGGAGATAAGCCACACAATCTTACTGTTGTTGGCGAAATGCCCAGAAGCAATTTGCAGGAAACTGGACGCTTTTCAAACAAGAGCCGAACAGGAGTTTTCAAGTCAAACACCAAACGGGAATGAACAGAGTTGTTTCCTGCAAATTGGCCAGTCCTTTTCCTCACTTAAATAGACTATGGGAATCAACCCTTTCCCCCCCTTTCTGCACTGAAATGAACAGATTAACATTAAGATTAAAAAATAAAGAGGACTCATTGTATTACAAGACTTGGGGGAAGTTTTATAGATGGTTAGAAAATGAATATAAATAAAGAAGTTGGAATATAACTGAATGATGTAACCAGATGTAACACTTGAAAGAGATGAGGGGATAGGGAAGGGGGGGTCCAGCCGCAGAACCACCCTGTCCGCATGGAAAATGCAAAGATCCCCTCACACTGATAGGGCCGCTAGTACAGATATCCTCCTGGCCGAGGTGATGGCCACAAGAAAGACGACCTCAAGAACGGGAGACTTGTGGTCTTCAATGGTTCGAATGGTGTAGATGTGAGTGCCTGTAGAACTAGGATAAAGTCCCTGATGGGGTATCTATGAAGCACAGGGAGACTCAGGTTGGCGGCACCTTTGAGAAAACTGCAGACCCTCGGATGATGAGAGAGGGATTGCCTATTCTCACACATCAATACTGTGGACAAAGCCGCCACCTGGCGACGGAGGGTGTTGGGAGACAACCCTTTGTCTAGTCCCTTTTGCAGAAAGTCCAGGATCACCAGCACCAATGCCAAAGTGGGATTGATGTGTTCCTTGGAGCACCATTGGCAAAACGCCCTCCAGGTTGCATTATAAATTCTTGTTGAAGGGCGTCTGGAAGCCTGAATAGTCTGTATCACCTTCCTGGAGAACTTGTCTTTCCTCAGGAGGTTCCTCTCAAGTACCAGATGGTCAACTGGAGCCACTGAGGCTCTAGATGGAACACAGCCCCCTGGCTGAGAGAAATCCTGTCCTGGGGAATTCTCGAGGGACGGGACACTGAGAGGCTGACCAGGTCCGCATACTAGGGGCATCTGGGCCAATGAGGGGCAAGAAGGACCTCTGCCCTCTCCGCCAACACCTTCCTGATCACCCTTGGGATAAGGGGAAGAGGAGGAAAGGTGTAGAGCAGCCAAGGGCATTGACCCCTTTTGCCCCCAGTGTTGCAAACCAGGAAAAGAACCTTGGCAACTGGGCGCTCATCGGGTGGGCAAACAGATCCACTACTGGATGGCCAAACCTCTCAGACAGTTCTTTGAAGAGGTCCGGATGCAGGCGCCACTCGGATTGGTCTATGGTCCTCCTGCTCAGCCAATCCACCTGCACATTTGACGACCCTGATATGTGCTCTGCTCTGATGGAGAGCGTGTGCCTCTCTGCCCAGAGCCCCAATTTCTCTGCCTCCCTCCTGAGGGATTTGGAGCAAGTGCCCCCCTCGCGATTTATGTGGGCCTTGGTGGCCACATTGTCTGTTAAAATCAGGACATGGTGATTTGCGATGGCTGCTTGGAAGCTGCGGAGGTGGACTGTCCGTAGCTCCAGCCAGTTGATATTGTTTTTTAGATCTGCCGGAGACCACTGCCCCTGGACCACCTGTGACTGAAGGTGGGCTCCCCATCCGAATAGCTGGCATCTGATGTTATAGTGATGCACTGGATCTCCTTGAAGACACATCCCTTCTTTATCGCTTGTGAAGTCCACCGGTGGAGGGAGCAAAGCACCTTCAGTGGCACACGTACTCTGGCATTGGAGTTGCTGTGCCGGCTCTCTGGTGAGGCAGAGGGAACCATTGGAGAGTCCGGGCATGCAGACATGCCCAAGGCACAATTGCGATGTAAGATATCATCTTTCCTAGGAGCTGTGACAGAAGAGATAGGGGCACTGCCTTTAGTGACCGGATTGGGGTCACTAATGTTCTTATACTGTCTGACGGTCCTGGAAAAGGTAGACCTTGCACACTCTTAAGTCTATCACTGCGCTGAGATGAAGGTGGCAAGTGATGGGGATCAGGAGGCTCTTTTCCATATTCACTGAGAAACCGTGTCTCTGAAGAATCCGGATCACTGTTTGAAGATCGTTTGTTGCTTGAGTTGGGGAAGACGATTGTATTAAAATGTTGTCTAGGTAGCACTGCACCCGTATTGGAAGTGCCCTGATGTTCGCCACCACCACAGCCAACAGTTTGTGAAGGTTCTGGGGGCCGATGACAGGCCAAATGTCAAGGCCTGGTATGGATAATAGCGCCATGCGTAAGAAAAATGGAGGAACCTTCCATGGGAAGGGCGGATGGCGACATGGAAGTAGGCCGCTTTGAGGTCTATAGACGTTAACATATCGCTGTCCCTGGTGCAGCTCAAGATGGATTGTAGGGACTGCATCTTGAAGTGTTTGTACACTACGTGAGTGTTGAGCTTCTTGAGATCTAAAATTTCTCTCCAGCCCCCCGAACTCTTCTGTACAAGGAAGAGAATCGAAAAAAACCCCAGTCCCTCCTGACCCTTGGGGACCAGTTCGATGGCGTGGATGTCCAAGTGTTGGACCTCAGCCTCCATAAGGGCCCTCTTTATGGTGTTTTTGGGGACTGGACAATATATGAAGCGATTCAGAGGATTGGAGAGGAAGTCCAGTGTGAGGCCAAGCCTCATGGTCTGTAGGACACAAGCATCAGTTGTGGTCCTTTCCCATTGGCTCACAAAAGGATGTAGTCAACCGCCGATGGAAGAATTGGCCTGGCAGTCACTTTCCTTGGTGAAAGGGCCTGCTACTGGGCCCTCGAAATAGCCGCTTGGCCAAAGATTGTCGCCTGCCCCTGTCATGGGAGGTAGACCTGTCTGTAAAGTGGTTGGAGCCCTAGTAGTAAGACTGCTGAAACTGTGAAGAGTTGGAGGTGGTCTCAGCTGACCGAAATGGCTGCCTTTGGAAATAAGGGAGGGCCTACGGTCTGCTCGTCTGTGCATGTAGGGCATCACCTTCCTCCTGTCCTTATTTTCTATGAGGATGGGATCCAGTGCCTCCCCAAAAAGGTTAGCACCCTTGTAGGGGGCTGAAGCCAACCTCTACTTTGACCGCATGTCTGCCTGCCAGTGGCAAAGTCAAAGGAGATGGATTGATGTAACGGTGGAAGCCAGAACCCTAGATGCGAATTTTGCCGTGTTTAATGTCGCATCGGCTGAAAATTCGGTGGCCGCTATCAATTTATTTACATCTTGATACAGCCTGGTTTCTTCAGGGGGTAGCCTCACCTGCAACTGGCAGAGCCAGAGCAAGGAAGCGCGGTTGAAGAAGGAAACTGATGTTGTGCTCTAATCGCCCAGGCAGCCGCCTGGTGTGTTTTGCGGAAGGACATCTCCACCTTTTTATCCCCTGCTTTTAATCCTTCAACGATATCTGCAGGAAGGATGGCGGAGGAGGTCAGAGTGGCAACCGGAGCATCCACCGTTGGTAGCTGCAGGAGCTTCTCGAGATCCGGGCCCGCATAATGAAGTTTCCTATCAGTTCCACTGGGCACTGCAAGAGAGCCAGGTTGAGCCCATTGTCGTTGAATCACATTAATGAACAGCTGTGGGGAAGGGATGACTTCTTGTTCTGCGGATGGTTCCAAGAATAGCCCTTCTTGTGGATTCGGAGGGCCCTGGGGATCAATTGCAGGAATTTCCACTACTCCCATATTGTTTGTTGTTTTGTCCTTGTAGAGTAGCGATTTGAATAAAGATGAATGAAACAGGCCTGTGAATGCAGGCCGGTCAGGCGTGAGCCCCTTATCCTCTGAAAATTCCTGGTCCCCTTGCTCCTCATCCCCCACTGCGCAGGGAGGTATGTGGCGAGGGAGGTTCCTGCAAGGATGTTAGATGTGCAGAGATCTGAGTATGCATGCTGGATTGCAGGGGGTGAGAATGGCCCCTCTGTTGCAGTCCAGCTGCTATCTCACGTGATATGGCCTCAGAGATAAGGTCCCTTATGTCTTTGGATAGGCTCTGCTCAGGGGAGGGCGAAAGGCCTTCGCCCTCCCCTGAGCAGAGCCCCTGCTGTAGGGGTGAAAGTTGCTTTGGGGGCTGACCCCCTTACAGTGGAGACTGTCTCCAATCCTGCAGTTGCCAGGCAGGAGAAAGGGAGAAAATCTTCCTCATAGGAGGTTGGTTGAGGGAGCTGTAACTCACTAGTGCCCTCTGGAGACCAGTCTTGCTGCCTAATCTCAGTGAGCTGAGGAGATAAGTCAGGCAGAGAAGGGTTGGGAGCCCCTGTCCCAGCAGGTAAGCCAATTGAGGCCTTGTCAGCCTCTGCCTGCTTTAAGGCCTTGGAGAATTGTCTCTCCATTGCCCTTTGGTGCCTCTCAGCATCTTATCCGAGGCTGAAGGAGCCTTTTTGGACATAGGGGCTTTCGATCTGCTCTGTTTAGTAGCACTCCTGGTAGTAGCCTTAGTGCCCCTAGAGCTAGGCTGCTCAGTCAATTGGGGCCTGGGGGGATGATCTGCCTCACCGGCATCCACAGGTAGCTGTCTCTCCGCCATCCTGGGAACGTGTGCAGTCACCAGGTTCCTGAGATCACTCCGGGTCTCCTCGGTGAAGGTAAGCAGTGGCGGCTGTGCCAGACAAGCCGGGGAAGGCCAGCTCATTCGTTGCGGTCCTGAAAGGATGGGCGCAAAAGGCCACAATGCCTGTGCGCCGGAAGCTCTGTCTTTGCAGCCCGGGCCGAAGTGACGCAAAAATGCCTGATTCAAAATGGCGCGAGCACCCGATTTCAAAATGGTGTGAGAGCGGGAAGTCGACTCTCTCAGCGCCCACTGCAAGACTTCAATGCTCGGAGTTTGGCATGACTGATTGGCCAGTGACTCCGGAGCTGCCTCAAATCAGAAATAGAGCTTCTGGTGGTAGCGGTTGTACTGGCGAACCGGGAGGACCAGCGCACTCACCGGCGGTGTTCTGCTGGAGGAGACAAGCGTCCGCAACTCTCGGAGGATCCCCGGCTTTTGGGTTTAACTCTGGATATGCTGCCTGCAATCCGTTGTCCTGGGGTGATGGCGGTCACTCCGGACAGGCCGGGGTAGACCAGCTCACACACAGGCAGCTGGCGGGCCGAGATCGGCAGCCAAAATGGCTGCAAAGCGGCTGGAAGGGGTGTTGGTTTTACCTGATATGCCTGTTCTCATGGCGATCCGAAGGAGAGGCCAGAATGGATAGCTCTAGTCGCCTGAATCAGGAGGTCGTCAAGGTAGAACTGGATGCGAATAGGCAACAACCTAAAGCTTCCAGCATGGCCATGATTTTAGTAAACGTTCAGGGGGCCGAAGCGAGCCCGAACAGGAGGGCCAAATACTGGAAATGCTGGCCGTCATAGCAGAACCTCAGGAATTGCCTGGGTGAATGGGAACATGGAGATAGGCCTCAGTAAGGTCTACCGAGGCTAAGACGTCTCCCTCCCGAATGCCCGCCAGGATGGAACGCAGGGAGTGCATTTTAAACCTCCGGTACACCAGATAGTTGGGGGGGCTTATCTGGGGGGGGTATTTCAGCGCATGCGCTGAAAAGCCTGATTGGCCTTATTATGGGGACATGTATTATTTTTGGGGAAACACGGTAGCTGAAGAGAAAATTCCAAAGCGTCCTTCAGAGCTATGACTGAGTTCAAGAACTGGACCGTTGGCAGGGAGGCGGTCCTAAATGTTACAACACAGTCATAGAGCTGGAGGACTACAGCTACCCATCCTGGCCTCTCCGGAGGATGCCATGGAGAAACTCCCTCTGCTGTGCCTGCTCCGCTGAAGAAAATCTGAAAACAAAACAAAAAATGGAGAATCCAAGCGAAGATGATTTCTTGCTCAGATCTGCATTAGCTAAGTGTGGACACGTCTCTCGAGGCTAGACTGAGTTGAAAAACTGAGGCTCAGCCCAGCAGAGGAAGCGTGGCCAAGAAACCTTAGCAACTCAGCCTCTGGGCAGATAGACGGAAGTCAACCCAAGCTCGGATTCTCCAAGCAGCGCACTGGAGAATAAACTCTATCCAGATCTAGTAATCCTTCATTAAGTTGAAAAGTCTTAACCCACATTACTAGGTCCAAGTGATCTAGTAATAAATAAATTTGTAATTTTCAGAGTATTCATTAAGCTGAAGCAATGCTCATAATGTACACTAGATTCTAAAGACGTTCTTCCAAAGGCCACTAACTCTGGCAAATCTTGAAACTGTTCTACCTGATGTGCAAAGTATAATTTGAGACAATTTTCCTTTTGATATTTTTCACTTAATTGCAAGCAAACCTGATGCAATAGTCAACCTGATTGATTATAGTTTATCTTCAGTAAGAATTTCTTTGCATTTTGAACATAGAATATTGATCTGTTCAATTCCAAAACTGGTATGACATTATGATATTGCTGCATTCAATTCCTGAACTTCATCCTCTGTTAACACATCTGCAAATGGGTGTTTATGAATGTAACTATAACATATCCATTTCTTTTTCTTGAGAGCTCATATCTAGAAGTTTTAACTAAGGTTTTCCCTTTTGATCTTGTTCTATTTACTGCATGAAAGAAAAAAATATGATTCAAGTTATATCAGATATATTTTTGAAACAGCAACAGTAATAAAACAGCAAAATATTTCTGCCATGAATCTACCTGCCTGCTTCCAATCTGACTAGCCAATCGGGTTCCTAATAATGTTTTCAGTTCCACCAAAATTTAGAACGACCCAAGAGTCACAAAAACTATTGACTGTTAAGAAGAATGTGCCCAAATATAATATTGGAAAGGAGAAAACTGTATTAGATAGATTTATTGTACAGTGCAAGCAAGATTTCTGCATACTGGAATGTGAAGATGCAAATCATTTGGTGGTATTTTAGGTTTATTTTTGAATTAAGGTAAAATTACTACCATTGTGTAATATTTTATCTTTTGGGAACCTTATCTCTTATGTGGATATTGGGTTCATTATCTGTATCTATATGCACCTGTGCAAAGCTTGGATGGAACATGACCCTTCCTTCTGGAAAGACTAGAGATGCGGAATAAAAAACTTCCAGGAATATAATATGTATGGCTACTAAATACTGAACAGAGTTATATAAGCCCTAAAAGTATCAATAAAATATTAGGGTCATAGTTCATACACTTCATGGTCAGTACTATGTATCATATATAGATTTCCTATGCGCTAATACGGTATAATGCACAGGTTTTCATTGACGTTTAATAACTTTCTACCTGTTTTATCAAGTGAAGGGAAAACATCAGCCTGTATAACTACAACAGTGTAGCTTGGTGTTTTTTTTCCTAATGGTAAACTTTGCACTGTTTTTAAATGTTTGAAAATAACTCAAGTAATTACCTAGAGTATTCTACAGATACTGCTATTGGAATGTAGTTGGAATGATGTGAGCAATTTAAATTTCTTTTGACTAAATTCCCAGAACTAATTATTTCAGATTGGCATCTAAATATACAGTGTGCGCCAATGAAAGAATTAGGAGTGGATAATTGACTACTTTGAGACTATTAATTGTATTTCCTTCATGATACACCTAAGAAATCCTAAAATGGTATAGAGATTTTCAATGAAACATTATTAAAATACTAACTTGAAGGATGTCACTGAATTCAGTACAATGCAAGTACAGACAAAGCTGTGCATTTAGAATGCCTTACTACTAATCATGTTTTCCAATTAAATGAAAACTGGAACAAGAAATATGACAAATCTATATGTCAAGTAGTATTAGAAACTGCCAATTATCCATTTGTTTAGCAAATTAATACAGAAATCTAAAATTATGGCAAATCAAAATTTGTATTATGATGTATATATGTAACTCTACAATCTGTTTTTCCACATTCTATACATGGAAACACTAACCTCCACTTTTCTAATCTTGTCTAAAAGCCACTATGACATTATAAATATTTATGTGATAGAATGAGGTTCATGTATGGTCAAAATATGATTACAACATAATTTAACACACACACACACACACACACACACGGTCTTGTCCATTTGCGGAGTACAATTCCTAAATCACCAAAGGGCAAGTATGGATCTTACCATGAAAAAATTTGCATGCTCCTTTTCTACAAAGAATAATAATAAAGGTAGTGCACAATTTACAACTACAACTGAGCCCAAAATTTCTGTTACTAAACAAGACATTAAATGAGTTTTGCCCAATTTTACGACCATTCTTGCCACAGTTGTTGTGAATCACTGCAGTTGATTAGTAACACAACTGTTAAGTGAATCCGGCTTCCCCATTACTTTTCTTGTCAGAAGGTTGCAAAAGCTGATCACATGACCCCACATAAATACATGCCAATTGCCAAGCGTCTGAATTTTGATCATATGACCAGGGTGTTTCTGCAATAGTTGTAAGTGTGAAAAATGGGCATGCTACTTTTTTCAGTGCTGTTGTAACTTCGAAAGGTCACTAAATGAAATGTTGTAAGTCGAAGACTACATGTTCCGATTTTTTTAAAAAAAAATTAAATTGACAATTCCTAAGAGTGTCATTTGTTTATCTACCTAGAAAATTACTACCTAAGAAATTACTATCCCACTAAAGGTTACCAATTTAAGTTCTGAAGGACAATTATAATTATTAGTGTGGTTTAGCAACCCAGCTGTTCAAAGCTCTCAAATAAACAGTTCATTTCCATAAATCTGCCTGATCCCAAATAATGTGATAAGCTTTGGTTTCTCTAATAAGTTATTGTTGCCAGAATTTGCAGCACTAAGCCATAAACCATGACTTATAAACCATAATGATTGATTGTGTTTCCATATATAATGATGTAATGTGAGGGGTGAACATAACCACAGAAAGTCAATCCCAAATTCTAATGATCTCCCTATATGCTTTACTACTATTGCCGTATTACTGTATATGCATATTAGACCATATCCACAGAACAACTGAATGCCTCCAAAATATTACGTATGAGCAAATTGTAACATATTAAGTCATGTATATTAATAATAAAAAATTTAACCAGCAAATGTTCTTTACAGTCAATCGTACCAAATATCATTTTAATATTTCCCCCCTTTGCTTAATATCCTATGCTGTCAAGGTTGCCTGTCACATTGTACACATGGGCTTGACAATAAAATACCAATCTAACACTTCATCCTTAGCTCAACTTTCTCAGTTTGTCCTGGCAAAAGATTCAGACACATCCTGGTTAGATTAGAATCATTACTGCAGACAAGAATGAAGCTATAAACTAGCACTCCACTGTAATGCAATGACATCAGAAACTTCTATATCTTTTGCAAGGATTTAAACTCATGGATTTTTCTTCCCATACTTTCAAATTAACTATAATTGATACAGTGCTTGGTGGCCTTGAAGTCAGGCTGTTGCAACACGCTTATATAAAAGCCATTTACAACCTCAGAACCACTGGTTCCTATGACTTCAGCTTCAGTCTTTAAAACACCTTCTCATAATAAATGTAGTCATAATTGGAGCCCTGGAGCAATCAACAGAGAGGTAGATGAAGATAAAAAGCAAAGATAGATGAAGATAAAAGTAGAATAAGATCTGTTTTGGAAAGGAGTTCTTTACTCCTTGTCATTTGTTTTTAGGCTCATGACATTCCTCCATCTGAATACTTGGCTGTGAGGTGTTAATGTCATAATTGATCAAATTAAAGCACTCATTTTTGTATATTCAATGTTATACCGGATTATTATTAATGTATTTGTTAATATTATTTCCATTATAAACCGAGTCAAATTGAAATTCCCCTTGGGCCAAATTCAAATAAGAGGAATTAGAGTGAATTGTGATTTGCTTGAGATTAGATATACTGTTATATAAATTTCATACAACATAATATGGCAGCATATCAAAATGCATACTTGAGATAGGCAAGTAGTCATTTGATAAGGGCTCATGGAGGTCAGCTACAGTAAAAAATAATACTGACCTATATGCAAAGAAATATATATATACTTCCTAGGCCAAAGAAGAAACAACTATATATATAGTTTCTTCTTTGGCCTAGGAAGTCTCCTAAAGTTCTGTTGAAGCTTACTCTGAACCCAAGACTTCCTCTTCTATGACTTCTCTTCTATGTAGGCCTAGTATATGCAAATGAAGTACTCAAATACTTCAGATGGTTTATATAAACTATATTGCGACCTCAGATCTGACATTATGGCTGAAGTTATTATTTAGATTTCTGTTATGATTAATAAACATCTATGCAGACATATATGTTCATCACTTGGGTTACTTAGAAAGTAATAAAGGCAGGATAAACATAAAATAAATAAATAATAAACATTACTGCTATCAAGCTGACTATGTATAGAAAGAACTTTCCATTAGAAGTAGTACAAATTTAAACACTGCATCAGTTCTAGTACTAAATTTGGCTGAGAAAAGTGAGATAAGTCTAAAAGGAGGACATGCCTTGCTCCATTACCAAGGCCAAGACAGTCTAACTAGAACCTCTGTAGACATTAGACAGCTCCCTTGGGGACAAGAGCAATATAGCTATATTTGGAAGTTTAATGACCATAACAACATAGGTTATGGTATGTGAACTTGTACTAGATGAATAAAGTGATTCCAGTCCATCCCTATTAGAAATATCAAGGACTCAACAAGAGATAAAGTTTAACATCATTTTATAAAAAGTGACTTATAAAATGAATTAAAAAGTCATACTTTGATGCTATTTTTATTTTGTCTGAGTACACATAAACTCTAATATGAAAAATACTTCTCAGATTATGCAAATTTTCTAATTCAAGTGGTTACATTTCCAGTGTTCATATTTAAGACTACTATTCATAAGTATTTGTAATTGCTAAAGAAAAATGTAGATAACAAATTTGGTTCAGCAATTTCAGGTCTTTTTCTTTAGTTATGCACACACTATGTCTGTTAGAAAAAATTGCATAAAGCAACTTTCAGTTAGTCAGCAATATTTAAAGAATTTTTCCATTCTTATATATATTGTATAAAATATATTTAATATTTTAGTATTTGAATATACAACTACAAGTACATATTCTTCTAAACAACACATCAAGCTACAATGTGGGACAAATTCAAGCAAGCAAAGAAATTTGTATTGGTAAATTTTCATTTAAACTTCTACAGAATTTCTTCCATCCGAATGAAATTTATGACTTTCAAAACAAGTTTGGTTAAGAACTTTCTACATTGCATATAGTTATGGTTTGATTATAACTATATGGTGTTACATTTTTATCAAGAATATGGAATGAATTTACTTTGATAGAAAATATCAGATACTTTTATTGGCCTCTGGCGGTATTAAAGTATTTTTATTAACATGCTCTGCATACCAATCAAGAAGAGAATATCACAGCAATTATATTTAGAAATTAAAATGGAAGATTGTGAATATATATTTAAGTTAGTGCACAAAAGGGTATATTCTCTTAACTGTCAAGGAAGGAGTAAAAAAAAAAGTTGAGGCATCAATTTACCATCAATAGAGGCAAAGATGAACATCATCTTTAAAACAATATTCTAGTCCATTAAACAATGATCCTTTTTAATCTGTGATGATGCTAATAAATGTACTTTGGTAAGTCTGTATGCCTTAAGACTAATGAAAGAGAATTAAAACACAAGATTAGCAATAGACAAAGTACCCATTAATGGCATCTTTATGGAAGACATAAAGAATGGAAATAATTTCAACTGCCTATTTGCAAAAAAGGATTAAGGGTTAACTTCTCCCAGTAATTTTGATCAGTAAACATTTGCAAGTCAAACAGGATTCTACTGCTGAGAAATCTCTAGTATCCAGCATTTATTATCTAGTGATTCTAGTCTTTTCCAGTGATGATTAATGTATAGAAGCTTAAGTTATTTATTTTAAAATATTATAATCAGAAGCAGTGATAGATCAAAGGTTTTGCTCCTGAACACCAGGTGAGATATTTTCAATCAAAAATCACATTTAAAATACCTGGAATAGCACATATCCTACACACCTTTTGTTTTCTACAAATCATGCATGCTGCAGACAAATCATTTGCGCTAAACAACCTCAAATCTGGTTTTCTAGTATTAAGCACAAAGGAAAAACACTGACAACAAGCATGGTAAATAAATCCCTCCCTTGAGAATGAAAGCAGCAGACAGAAGAGGGCTGACATGCATGCAAGAGAAACCTCACACACCATTTTTTTTCTACCTGCACAAGTTGCCATTTGCTGCAGCCCTCAGAATCGTTTTTTCCCAGCTGGTCTCGAAAGCAAAATATTCAGGCACTTCTCAAGGCATCTGTTGATAAGCTTTACAAGTATAATATTCCAACAAGAGTATTTTTAACAGAAAATGCATTTTCTTTCCTGCTCAGGTAAACATGTTTACAGATCCTGCCCAGAGACTGGGTGGTTCAGACTTGCATGTCACAAGCATGTCGTCAGCAAGAAAAGCCCCCTTTTCTCTATCATTAACATTTTAAATAAGGTAACAACAGAGCGGCTCTTTCCAAACTTACCTATAATATAGACTCAACATGAAATATACACAGGTCTAAAACAGGAAAATAACTACACGTACACATACACACACTTGTGCTATAAATAAACCCACCCACAACAGAGCAAGAAACTACTACTTCATAATCAACATCAGGTCAACTTGCTAGTCGGTTAGAAGGCCGGTGTTTATATGTGCATTTCGCACGTTAAGATTCATAACCAATGGCGCCCTCCCGCCCAGGGAACGATAATTCCTTCCCCGGGATATCAAAACCCCATGCTAAACGTCATGATCTTGGACCAACCGCTAAAAACCTTCCTATCCATAACCGTATACAGGAAATGCCAGACGAACACACACAAAAATTGCCAAGAAAGGTTACAAAACCTCCCGTTTGACATCCTATGAAATCACCAGCTTTCCCGTTATTTTCTAGAAGAAATAAGGGAGTGAATCCAACAACACGGAACTTTGGTGTGTTTATTTCCCTCTTTTCAAGTCGTTTCTTTAAAAAAAGGAAAAGAAACAAAAGAAACAAAAAGAGACAAATGGGAGAAGTAAGCCTCATTCCTTATATAGGCTGTTAACAGTTCATTGCGAAGAAGCGGGGGAAGGAGAAAGGGAGGGGGGCGCATCGGCCAAATCGTTACCACCCCTTATTATGATTATTATACAAACAGGTACCTCGAAATCCAAGAAGAGGGCGAGAGAAAGAGAAACTTGGCTGATTCACGCTCCCTCCCTAACCCACAGCGAAGAGAGTTTTTCTTTCCCATCGCGTTGATAAAGGAGAGAAGATATTAGGCAAAAAGGAGAAAAGGAAGGGGGGAGGGGGAGCCCACTTCTTATAGTTCTGCCAAGATCTTGGAGGTTGGCGGGGTGTAAGAGGAGAAACAATATGTTCAATGGCTACGGAGATAAATCAACATGCACTGCAGGCACTAAAAGAGGCGGAGGCGAAAGAGTGGGGGGGGGAGCAGAAGAGGGAGGGGAGGAAAGTGAGAGCGAAGGAAGGGGGGGTCCCTTTCAAGGCGATGTCAGGGGTGCGCATGTGGCGCGTTTCCCTTGCAAAGAAAAATAAAATCAAATCGATACACACTGCAGCAAGCAACAGTGCTTCCATCTCCTCCTCCTCCTCCGTCGGGGCCAAAACACGCCACCCTCCCGGACACCCGAGTCCCCATTACAGTCCTCCTGCTTCGACGTTTCGCTGCCCAAAGAGTTTTTGCTTAGTTAGCGCGCACTCCTTCCCACCTTCCGCTAAAAAGTGCTCAAACCCCACCGAACCTCCCCGTCCCCTCCCAAGCACCCCAAATGTGAGGGGAAGGGGGTGGGGGAGGGAGGGAGGGAGAGCAAGGGCAGCGCAAAAGGGGGGATCCCCCCCCAAAGCACTGCGTCTCCCTCCGACTTTCCTGGGGTGAGAGGAAGAGACGGGAGCGAGTCCCCCTTTTCCTTCAACAGCCCTCGCCCAGAAAAGTTTGGGGAGAGGGGCGACGCGGCCTCCCCCTTTTCAGAGCCGCCGGGACCCGCCTCAGCCCAGGTAATAAGTTTGCAAGTTTGGGGCTGCGGAGGTGGCCGAGAGGAGAAGCAGCGGCCTCGGCCGCCCCCCTCGTGGGAGATCGAAGCTACCCAGCCACCCCTTCAGTTCTCCCCCGGAGGGAAAAACGGGGCGAGGGGAGCCGGCGGCCGCTGGCGAAGCAGAGGAAGGGGAGGCAAGGTGGCTGCGGACGGCGAGTAACGGTCCCCGGGCAGGAGAGAGGCATCCGGGCAGCAGCAGCCGGCTGAGCGAGGAGGCACCGCTAGGCGGAGAAGCAGCAGCCAGGCAGGGAGGGAGCGCAGAGCGGGCGAGAGTGGCAGGCGGTCGGGCAGGCAGCAGGTAGCGGATCTAACGGTACAGAGGGAACGGGCTCCTAGGGACGAGCTCCCGGGCAATTACTTTCTACTTCTCGCCTCCTTCCCTTCTCTCTTCCCCCTTCCACCCCAGTTCAGCCCGATCCAGCCCGGCGACTTGAGCGGCCCCAGGCAAGCTCGGGCCGCTGCCCGGCGAAGCTGACTGACCGTTATTGCGCCTCGGGTTCGCCTGCTTCCTGCGCTTACACCTGGGGCCATCCGCCATGATCCTCTCGCTTGTGTCTAAATGCTCCAGTCACCTCCTCCCCCCTCCCCCTGCTCTCCCTCCCCCCCTCAGCCCCCGCCCGGACCTGGTTTACGACACTGGGAGGTTTGGTGTGAGTGTGTCTGTATGTGTGTGTGTATATGCGTGCGCGCGTGGTGCTTTTTTTTTTTTTTACTTTTTTACATCACCTTCCTACACCTAGTGCTCGGCCGCCGGAACCTTGTTGCCAGGGGAGACGCCCGCTTTACGGCACAGCGTTCGAACCGGCAGGAGGGAAAAGTTTCTCTCAGCTCGCCAGTAGGCAGGTACTGTTTATTGCGGGGGGAGGGGGGGCGGGACACCCCTAAGGGAGCGGGGTGGGATCGAAGGGACACAGAGGAGTTTCCTTTCACAGGAGGGATACCCAAGGGGAGGGGCGAGGAGCGGAGAGTCTCCTCAGGCGCACCAAGCCAGGCTCCGCGCGGGAATGGCCCGTGTGGAGTTGCCGCCGAGCAGGATGGACCCGGGAGTGGGGGGCGGCAGACGACCACCCGAACTCCGTTAGCGAAGTTTTCCTTCTTTTCTCACTTTTTTTTAAATAAAACGGAGCTCTAGTGAGGAAAAAGAATGCGGAAAAAAGTTAAAAGGAAGGCAAAAATAAAAAGAAACACATTCTAAAAGAGCGCTCTTGCGAACGAGCACGATTATAACGGCACGAACTACCCTATGCCACAACTTCCAGCCATGAGGTGCATTACTTTTACCCTCCCAAAAAAACAATACCACGGCCCCCTATATTAGTATAGTATACTAATTACTATATATTAGCAAAAATGTATTGAGTGGGGTACTAAGTCCCCTTCCAAAAGAAGACCCTGAAGAAAAACATACACAACCTTTTATCTGTTTCTTTTGTCATGTTAACAACAGTGGATTCTGGTGTTTGAAATGATAAAGGAAAGGGAAAACAGCATTTCCTGCAGGTAAATAGAATACACTTCCCAGACACCACTATACAATATTTAGCACATGGTTTCAAATCCCTAAAAGATTATGCCATGACGAATACAGATAAAGAAAGACTTCTAATTTTTCTTGCAATAAAATGGTTATGACATTTCTTTTGAAACGCCAATGGAATTGGGAACAAATTGACATTTGATTTATCATCCTTAAATAAATATAGAAGATTAGAAGAGGCAACCAACACTATATTCCACTTGCTGTACTTTTGGGTGAAATTATATCCCATTTCTGAACAAACATTCCACAGTATGTAACAATACTAAAGTTTGTTTATTTATTTATTTATTTATTTATTTATTTATTTATTTTATTTTTATTTGTTCTTATAGGGCGCCCATATCCTGCAGGACTCAGGGCGGCGTACAACAATGGAAAGAACAATCATAATACATAAAAATGACAATTTAAAATGATTACAAAAATTAAAATAATTAAAAGTAATTATCAATAATAATAAAATATCAATGAAAACATCAAGAATCAGTAAAATCAAAATATAATAACAACTGTCAGTCTCACCTGTGATGCAGTTTCAGTGCCCTGGTATATACTATCATCATTTTATATGTTTGGTCAATTTCTTCATATATTTTCTGATAGCACATATGAACTTAGAAGAAAACCTTTCTGAAGTAATGGGTTTTAATTCTGATTAATATGGATAATACAAGTAGTCCTCCCCTCACACCCATTCATTTAGTGATGGTTCAAAGTTACAGGAACACTGAAAAAAGTAATTTATGACTCTTTTTCACATGACAGTTACAGCATCCTGATGGTCATGTGATCAAAATTCAGATGCTTGACAACTGGTTCATATTTATGATGGTTGCAGTATCCCGGGGTCATGTGATCTCCCTTTATGACATGACAAACAAAGTCAATGGGGGAGCTATATTCATTTTACAGCCATGTTATTAACTTAACAATTGCAGTGATTTACTTAACAATTGTGGTAAGAAAGGTCATAAAATAGGGCAAACTTAACAACTCTCACTTAGCAACAGAAATTTTGGGCTCTATTGTGGTCATAACTAGGACTAGGTGCAGTTGCACAAATTCTGCAACTATTATGAATATTGTAAAATATTATTACATGTATTTATAATCAACTTGTTTGTCAATCAACCTCCATCCCAGAAATGAGTTCCTATAAATTAAAAGCGGTATAAGTTTTATGCAAGTATACAAGTATTAAACATATATAAATTTAAAAGAGTAAAACAATTTTAACTGCTTTTATAAAGTCTATGGAGTGGGCATCTACAATAAATTTTAACAACAATACCGTGTTTCCCCGAAAATAAGACCCTGTCTTATATTTTTTTGAACCCTGAAATAAGCACTTGGCCTTATTGCCATGCACTCAAAAGCCTGATTGGACTTATTATCAGGGGATGTCTTATTTTGGGGGAAACAGGGTAGTAATTTACAATTACTATTCGATCGCAGTTAAAGAATGACAGAATTAAACCAGGTAAAATTCACTGTAAATAGAAGAAATTTTTAAAAAGCCTACTAAATTATCTAAAACTAAAGAAAGAAATGGCCAGCTTTAATCACTCGAATGAAAAAAGTTTGCAATCAGGAAAATATATTGAAAAGATCTTTCCCTGTCAACCAGTTTCTTGCTGGTAAAAGATACAACAATTCTCTGGAATGGATCCCAAACTATGGATAGATTGATACAGGAAGTACCGTGTTTCCCCCAAAATAAGATCCTGTCTTATATTTTTTTGAACCCTGAAATAAGCACTTGGCCTTATTGCCATACACTCGAAAGCCCGATTGGGCTTATTAGGGGATGTCTTATTTTGGGGAAAACTGTAGTATGTCAGATATTCTAGGTGAAAGTGGAATGGTTTGCTTTTTCAAGATGAATGTTAAAATGCAAGCACACACACATGCACACACACACACACGGACTAATTTGAACCTGTATGAAGTTATTTCTCCTTTTTCTTTATTTGCAGTGACCAATATAATGCAAAATAATATTGAATATGACAATGATCTTAATGTTAGAAAAAACTATTAAATTCCTAGTAGTGAAAAATAATCTTTTTTTTACAGTGAGAGTCTTTTGGCCCAAGAAAAGAAAATGGAGAATGTTTTCGGAGATTATCAAAAACTTGGAATTAAAAAAAAAAGCTGGCATACTTCTGTCTAGGATATCTATTTCCCAAACATTAATGTATAAGTAAGTATATCTTTACCAACAGAGACAGCCACTGTTTTCATGCTTGAATGGTATTGAAAATTATGGTTGCTAGATTATCTGAAATTTTGGAATACCCAGAAAGGCAATTGGGATCTTAAACAGAAAACACACTTTTAAAAATTCTATTGAGGTAGTTTGGAATAAACTGGTATAAAATTAGAATGTACAAGGGTAATGAATTTCATCTATTTACAAGAATGATAATAGAGTTCTTCTAATTTAAAAGCTGTGCTTTAGAGTGCCATTCCTTTTCCAGATCTGTAATACTTTACATCTTCATTTGGTCTAATAGTTAGCTCCAGCCCCTCTACAGATCAGTGACAGCAGTTTATTTTTCATGTGCTTAAAAATAGGTTATATCATAGAATAATTTGCATAGTCAATACTAATTATTACCTTACAAGAGTTTTGAAATGGATTAGAATATGGTTAGAATATGGTTAGTAGTTGAATATAAAAGCTCATATACTGTAAAAGCTCATTTAAGTCCATGTCCTTCAATTTTTTTAAAGAAAGCGTTCTTTCCCCTAGTGTTTAACATTCTACATATTTCTGTATCTTTAGTAAATCTGATTATTCATTCTTTTTGCCAGACTCATAGACAATTAACCTTGATTATGTCAAAACAACGTATCTCTTTTTTCAAAACAATAATGTGCACTGTCATTTGATGATGTGAGCTTTGCACTCATGTTTTTGGGTCAGATGTAAGAAGCAGACTTTGTGTCACAATGACATTTTATTTATTCATTTAAATAATTTACACGACCACCCATCTAATTGCAACCCTAACCCTAATGCAATGATTGTAGAGAATGGGAAAGATGACCTTCATGGAAATATGCAGGAACGATTCCAAAAGCTTTTTGAGTCCTGCACAGCAAGATAACATTTGAGAACAGCTTAGTCCCTCTCTAATTCTCTGAAGGAAGAGGAGGAGTAAGAGGAGGAGGTAGAGCACAATCAGATTTGCAAAAGTCTGTGATTATAGCCAATCTCAGTAAGCATACTTTAGCCCAGGGGTCGGGAACCTATGGCTCGCGAGCCAGATGTGGCTCTTTTGATGATTGCATATGGCTCGCAGCAGGGGTGAAATCCTCCCGGTTCGCCCGGGCCAGTCCTTCGGCGTATAGCCGATGGAACTGGCGGCGGTTGCGGCGCGGAGCTTCTCCTGCCCGCTTTCCCGTCCCGGCTGAACACAATCACCGCTTTCCCGTCCCGGCTGACCACAATCATTTGGGTTATTTTTCCCTCTGTGCATGCGCGCGCATGCACAGAGGGAAAAATAACTCAAATGGCGGCGTTCAGCCGGGACAGGGGGAGCTAAAAAACGGCCATGGCCACATCCCCGCCGTTCTCCAGCCAAGCGGCTGAAGAAGCCCCGGAGCCCCGCCGCCAACCTGCGTCTCCTGCTGGGAAGGAGCCTCTGTCGCTGTCTCTCGCGGGGCTCCAGCCACCCTACTGAGTCCCTGACCGCGGCACCGGCAGGGTTAATGCGTATGGGAGAGGAGAGAGAGCGCTACCGCCGCCACTGCTGCTTTCACCGCTCCGATATTTCTTTGGTGGGCACGCGCGGGAGGGACCATGGAGCAGAGGCGCCCGGCAGCTTAAGGCAAGAGGCAAGTGGGAGACGCGGGCAGGAGCCTGTCGCCGCCGCCGCCACTTCTGGCATCCCCACGCCTCTCACCCCGCTCGCCGGGTGGCTCTGCTCAGCGGTCCCTCCTGCGCAGGCCCACCAAAGAAATATTGGAGCAGCGAAAGTAGCAGCGGTGGCGGTAGCGCGCCCTCTCCTTCCCTCCCATGCGCGTTAACCCTGCCGGTGCCGCGGTCGGGGACTCAGTCGGGTGGCTGGAACCCCGCGAGAGACAGCGACAGAGGCTCCTTCCCAGCAGGAGACGCAGGTTGGCGGCGGGGCTCCGGGGCTTCTTCAGCAACCCACCCACCTACCTCGCTTGGTGCGGTTCCCCGCACTTGACGTCTTGGAAGAGGGCTGGGCGAGGGAGAAAGGAGCCACGGTGGGGATTGGTTTGCAGAGAGAAAGAAAGAAAGAAAGAAAGGAAGGAAGGAAGGAAGGAAGGAAGGAAGGAAGAAGAAGAAGAAGAAGAAGAAGAAGAAGAAGAAAGAAGGAAGGAAGGAAGGAAGGAAGGAAGGAAGGAAGGAAAGAAAGAAAGAAAGAAAGAAAGAAAGAAAGAAAGAAAGAAAGAAAGAAAGAAAGAGAAAGAAAGAAAGAAAGAAAGAAAGAAAGAAAGAAAGAAAGAAAGAAAGAAAGAATCATTACCAATGCTATGATGGAAATCACCAACTCAAAGACAAATATCACTTTGGAGCAAGGAAGCTGCTACAGCAGCAACAAATTAAACAGCACAAAGACAGGGATTCTCTCAATATCCCATTGTCCCTATTGACATTTAGTTGAATTCACTTTTAAAATATATTATATGGCTCTCACTGAAATAAATTTCCAAATTTTTTGCTTTCATGGCTCTCTTAGTCAAAAAGGTTCCCGACCCCTGCTTTAGCCTATCTATTGTGTAATCGAACATGACCAAAAGCAAATGGCTTACTGCAATATATATTAGACAGCATATGCTGGTGGAACTCTCTCCAAAGAATATTGAGAGAGATCCTGACATAACAAAGGGATGCATATCTCAGAAAGGTGGGATATATACTGTATATATATATATTCATAGGGATCTCAAGTTACTGTAGACAGTGGAGCTCAGGATTCTGCCTATTTTTTCCTTTTTTATCCTTTTTATTAGTTTATAATATAAAATACTAAAGCAAATAATAGGAAAAATAGGAGAAGGAAAAGGGAAGAGAAAAGTTTAGAGAAGAAGGGAAAAAGAAAAGATGTTGACTTCCGACTCACTTTGGAGCAGTAGAATAAGAAGTGTCGGAACCTCAACTTTTTATTTTTACCTAATAGTATAAATTAGCCATTTTCTATGACGACAAATCTAATCAGTAAAATCCAAAATCAAGGTTTCATTTTTTTCCCCACCTCAAGCACGAAGTCCAGAAGTGGTTTCCAAATAGAAACAAAAGTATTTGTGTTTTTTACTTCTATCAATTTAGCCATCTCTGCTAACTCAATCAGCTTTTGCAACCATTCATCCATTGGGGGAATCAAAGTGTCCTTCCATTTTTGTGCATAAAGTAATCTTCCTGCCGTCTACATATATAACATCAACGTTCCAATTTCCCCCCAGGTCTTTTTCCATTAAACTCAAGAGAAAAGTTTCTGGCTTTATCTTTATATTCACTTTTAGAATCTTCTGTATTACATAGAACATTGAATCGTAGGGTTGGAAGGGACCTGTTAGTTCTTCTAGTCCAACCCCCTGCTCGAGCAGGAGACCCTAAATCATTTGTTCTATGATTCTACCATGTGTTCTGCGCAAGGGCTTTCCTCAGCATAGCAAAAATCTTTGGTGCCCAAAGAGCCATTTCTGCCATGGGAAGGAAGCTGCAGACGAGCAGACGGGAAGGAAGCTGCCCAGACGAGCCCACCCAGCTGCGTTTGGATTCAAGGGCGCCTTGGCGCACAAGAACTTTTACCATAGAATATGAATCCTACTCCAATATTTCTTTGCTTTATCACATGTCTACCATAAATTATAAAAAGTCCCTTCTTTACATTTGCATTTCCAACATTCATTTGAAATTATACATTCTTGATAACTTGTCTGATGTTAAATACCAATGATACGTCATCTTATAAAAATTTTCTTTTAAATTGTAATTTAATGTAAATTTTAAACCTTTTGTCCACATATTCTCCCATTGTTCAAGCTTTACATTGCATCCAGAGTTCCTTGCTCATTGAATGCTTTACATATTTACTATTCAAATTCAGTAACGTTTTGTAGACTTTAGCAATAACATGTTCATCACTACCACACAGTAGGATTTCCAATTCATTTTTAACAGAGTCAAACCCATAGCTCTTTTTGTCTAATTTAAATCTTTCTTTTAGTTGTAAATATGTAGACCAGTGGCAGACATGTCCTTCTGATTCTAGCTCTTCCTTAGACTTGAGGATAGGATCACCAAAATTCAAAGTTATTATTTAACATAAGTCCATCAATCCAGCTTTGCCACCATTTGTTTAAAAAAAAGCTTCCTGGGGGACACACATCTGGCTATTTTTGGTGCTGACAGCAGCAGAGAAGAAGTTAAAACCAAATAATAATATTGAAAAACCCAATAATCCATATAAACAAAGTTTGGGGTCAAGAAAAATATTTCAGCAGATTACAAATTGTTAAAAGAGCAAAGTACAATCTAAAGGATTTCAATCACCTATGCCCGTGATGGCGAACCTATGGCACGCGTGCCACAGGTGGGACAAGGAGCCATATCTGACGGCACGTGAGGCGTTGCCCTATGTCAGCTCCAGCACACTGGCCAGCTGATTTTTGGCCTTCCAGAGGGTGGGGGAAGGCCATTTTCGCCCTCCCCAGGCTTCAGGAAAGCTTCCTGAAGCCTGGGTAGAGCAAACAACAGCCCAATGAACTGAAAAGTTCATTTCAGAACTTCTGGTAGGCCCATTGGGGCGGTTTTTCGCCATCCACCGGCTCTGGAGGCTTTCCTGAAGCCTGGGGAGGGCAAAAAATGGCCCAACGGGCCTACCAGAAGTCCGGAGGCTTCAGGGGGGCAGCACGGGGGAGGTGCACACATGCGCTGTTCAAACACTAGTACTCTAGATTGGGAGCCATTCAAATCTTGAGGGAATTTCATTTCAAAGAAGCTACAGAGAATATAAATAATTGTTACCATATTATATAAGTATTCTCATACACGTTCCATAAGGAAAAAAGTTACAATAAAATATTTATATGCTTTCTCCCAATATAAAATATTTTTAAAACTTGATTGACATAAGCATTTTTAGGTAAACATTCTGATAAGCATAATTGTTTATCTGTTGAGGAGTTACATCTGAATTTCAGATTTTAAAAAAATAGTTGAATTTTGTTTTGTACCTCTATAACTGTCTGGTTTGTGTCAGCATTCCAATAAACACCCCCAACGAAATAAAACTCTGAGGTTAGAAGTTTCTCAAAGTTCCAATGTATTAGAGATACTATATTGGCAACACCTGGGAAAACCCGAATCTGAAACTTCAGGGTTTTCTCCACCCAAACAAAAGTACAAGTCCCTGCCCGGCACTCACATGTCTATCACACGATCCAATCAGGCACCATCCAAAACTGAAGATGCCTCCCAGTCACTTTGTCGCAGCTGCAGGGCGCAGCGGCCTTGACTTTCTGGAAAGAATGTTATTTAGACTAGTACATATCCCCTACTCCATATAATCCCCCCCTCCCATTTTTCCACAGTAGAAAAGGTGGCAGGCCTGAATACAAAAAGGTAAAAGATGATTCCAGGCCTGACAGTTTGGCTCTGCAACCAAATAAGACAGACACAGACTTCAACGGATAGTTAGAACTGCAGAAAAAACAATTGCTACTAACCTGCCTTCCACTGAGGACATGTATACTGCACGAGTCAAAGAGAGGGCTGTGAAAATATCTAGAGACCCCTCACATCCTGGACATAAATTGTTTCAACTTCTACCCTCAAAACGACGCTATAGGGCTCTGCACACCAGAACAATAAAACACAAGGACAGTTTCCCCCGAATGCTATCACTCTGCTAAACAACTAATTCCCACAACACTGTCAAATTAACTACTAAGACTATTACTATTCTTCTCATCCTTACTAGTACCTATCTATTCCCACTTATGGCTATATCCATGTTGCTTGTATCTTTACAACTTATATTGTTTTTATTGTTTACTAGTATGATTTGATTGCTTATTAGTATCCTATGACTATCACTAAGTGTAGTATCTTATGATTCTTGACGAATATATTTTATTTTTTCTTTATGTACACTGAGAGCAAATGCACCAAAGACAAATTCCTTGTGTGTCCAATCACACTTGGCCAATAAAGAATTATATTCTATTCTGTTCTATACTGGAAAGACAGTACAAATTTACCAAATTGCTCTTAAAAATGCAATCTGACTGCAATTTCATCATACATCTGTTTCACATACTATACATATTCTTTATCTGTTTATCTAATGTTTATTGTATATTGACAAACCAAATTGGGTTTGGCAACCTCATATGTAACTAGCAACTCGGTCATTAAGTAAAGCAGTCACTAAGTTAACCTATGACTCTGCTTACTATCTTCAGCTTTCCTTGGCTTTATAGACCTGCAGAGATTGCACAGTACATGCAAGGATTGATTGCAAAGTTACTTTTTCATCACCATCGTAAGTGTGAAGAGTCACGAAATGAAAACTACAGGTATGTTAAACACACACACAAAAACTGATATATAAAATATTTTATTTACTTTAGAAGAACCTGGTTCCTAAAAATCTCAATAATAATATATATGTGTTTAATTTTCTTTAGATTGTTTTTAAAAATATATTATTTGGAAATGATGTTATATGTCATTTACATAAAGGGATAAACTGCTGACTGGTGTAATTGTTGAGAGATGTGTAAGACATGTAGATCACACTGTTATCACTTCTTCCTCTTATACAGATGCTGTAACTAGCCTTGGACATTTTAAATACAGTAAAACATTAATTCTGTAATTTTTTTAAAAAAAGTATAGGATTATGGTTAAATTTGACTTCAAATTTGAAAAATTTCTACTAAATGTTCTACGGTAAGTCAAATACAGCCTTATGTTTATACAGTATACTCTGAACACAAGTTTACTAAACTTATTCCCAGGTGAATGAATAGAGGATTTCAATGCAAGTTGTAGAACTATCTTCCTCAATGTTTTTTTGCCATCAGATGTGTTAAGTGTGTGATTTCCTAGAATTCCCAGTCATCAGTCAGGGCTCCTGACAAAATAGTAGTAGCAATCTATTGGAAAAGTTCTATAGTGGACACTATCTAAAGCTTACACTTCACAGTTGAAAAATAATAGAATAGCTTTATCATTCAAAGCCCTTGAATAATGTTTGCTGCTTTTGAAGTACACTATATCCTGGTTGAAAGTCAGTTTGGTATAGTGGTTAAAATATCAGGCCACAAACCAGGGATTGTGAGTTCTGGTCCTGCGTTGGGCTCAAAGTCAACTGAGTGATTTTGGGCCAGTCACTTTTCTTAGCCTAGGAAGAATACAATGGCAAACCACTTCTGAAAAGCTTTGTCCAAACCTTGCCTCTGAGAATCAGACATGATTGAACAAAAGAAAAAAAAAACGCTATACATGAAGCATTTTATTCACTTGAATAAAAGGATATATTAGCCTTTTGACTAAGACTTTTGAAAAATTACAAGTACCATTTGGAAGTTTGGGAATCCTCGATAACAAATACACTTGTTTATAACCCAAACTAAATTAATCCCATCTGTGGTGCACTATAGATAAAATATTTTTGCCATTGTAAGAATACACATAAAATGATATTGCATGGGATTACAGAATACTGCTATGTAGATTTGTTAAAATGGTAAGGCTAATATATGTATAATACTTGAAACCACATCTTAAAAATAATCTGGTAATAATATAAATATAGCATGTAGAGATGACATAAATACTACAAATTATGGCAACACAAGTAAAACCCACAATTTTTGGTTTAGACAAGACTGCAAAATATTCCTCACGATATTACAGGATAGATGCTGTAAGCATTGCCAAAGGGTTATTTTGTGGGCTGTGCAGTGCTTTGAGCATGCATAGGCAACCCATGAAGCACCTGTCAGTATCTCCTTAAATCATACGCGTCTTTTCTAGAGAGCAATAGCTGCGGACGGTAACCATGCAATCTTAAGCAAAGGCCCTACTTGTTTAAGTAGTTGTCAACAGGTGCTACACGATCCCCCGTGTGCTCTGAATCAATGTACTGCTCCTGAATCAGTTCTGTCTCTATGATCTTACACTGCCATCTCTTCTATTTGGCAGCTGAATTGATTTATTTCTGGCTCAGCTGCAGTAGAGTGCAGAAAAACTAGTCTGAAACTCTTGACTTCCCCGTTTGGAATAACTTTTGCTTCTCTATGACTTCCACCTCCTGAGCTATAGACTCCCTAAAATGAGTTAAGAGCCTCACAGTTTCTTATGATTCAAGAAACTTTCTTTTTTGCATATGATCAGAGAAATGCACATAACATTAAGTGAGGACATGAAAGTGAAAGTAATTTATTTTCTTTTTTTCATGTTGAAGGAGTTAAGGTGGTTCTTTTTTAAAAAAAATTCTAGGACTAATGGCAGCTTAGACATGGCAATGATTTCATGATATTCTGTATTTCCTGTTCTCTATATTTCAAAGTTGGGAGAAATGAAGATGATTATGGATGATTTTCAAATTGCTTTTGGTAAATTTGGGGATGATACACTTGCAACTTGGAAGTGCCTGTGAATACTTAACTTTGGAAATGGGCATATGCCACAGCTTCATGATACTGTTATTTCTTGAGAACAGCAAGGACAATTGTCTTCTGCTGAAAATAAGCTCTGCTTCTTCAAGGAAATTTTGAAGTTGGAAAAGCCATTCTAGATCTTTACAGCCATGTCTACTATTCCCATCTTGTTTCTTCACATGTTATCCTAAAAAAAGCTAGAGATCAATCTGTCTATCCCATGTTTTTGCAAGTTAATAGAGCCGATGTAAATGAAATCTGATGCTCATCTTGTGCATTAGCTGGATTATACTCGAATGCATTTTCCAAAATGTGCTATATAGCCTAAGAAAGGAGCAGGCTCTGGGCTTTAATATACACAAGTGCAATGAACACAAATATATGTGTAGGAATATTCTTTGTGAAAAGCAATACATGTGAAATAAAATGTAAATTACATTGGCCCAAATGTAAAATTAATGCCTTAGGCATACCTGCACTTATGCTCTTGGAATTGTTTAATGTTTTAATATATAGTTTAATTTAAACAGGTCCATAAAGATAGATAAAGCATGAATAGCATTAGTGTTTTACACTTATTTATTTATATTCCACCTTTATTATTTTTATAAGTAACTCAAGATAATAAACATACCTAATACTCCTTCCTCCTCCTATTATCCTCATAATTGCTATCCTGTCAGCTGAGTTGTGCTGAGAGAATGTGTACATGGTAATTTAAAAGAGTAATGCAAACAAAAAAGAAACATATACTTTCATGGAACATACTTACCAATAAATAGGGCTTGGCCAACTTTAGGTTACCTCTTCTATTTAGTAAGTGGCTCAGGCGTAGTAGATGATGTAGAATTTTGAAGCCAATTAAAAAATTTCTGTAGGAGACTATCAAACCTTCTACAACAGCATGGAATTAATATAATAATCATTTGGTCCTATCATGATCATGCACTTAACCAGATAATTTGTTAATAGAACTAAGTGGAAAAAGAACTATTAAAATATTATTTTGTATGTTAAATATAACTTTCCTTTGGCAACAACAGCGGCCTTAGTTTTCCTTTTCAGCCTACTTTCATTCAGCGCAAAATTGAAATTTAACTTTATAGGCATCAGAGGAGTATGGAATCTTACTTGTATTTTAGTAAATAGATATGTCTGTGCATGTATGTGAAATTAACATTTTAATGAAAATAATGAAAAAATGAATGAAGAAAAAAATTGCTTGAAATATTTCATATCTATTTGTTTCCTCCCCTTCATTTTTAAAGACTTAAATAGAGAAACATTTTCTTAGCCCATGAATTCTATTTGTGTGGGTTACATTGTGTGGTAAATGAACAACATTCACAAATGTCATTCTGAAACTTTAAATAGTTTAATATATAACATAATTTTAACTAGACTTTAGTTATAGCAGTTTTACTCAACACCCAAAGTGGTAATAGAGGACATAAATAAGTTTTACTGTTGTATGTGAGACTCCTTTTTTGATATAAAATGATCCTGATTTATGTGTGTGTGTGTGTGTGTGTGTGTGTGTGTGTGTGTGTGTGTGTGTGTGTGTGTGATATGTACACACAAGGTATTGAAGGACAATTAAAATATACATTAAGTTGCAGGTAAGTAGTATAGATGATCAGGTAGATAAGAACTATATCTGAAGGTGGTGATCAGAAAAACGAGTAGAAATATAAGTTGATAGATTTTATTTTACAGCTATATTTATATTACTCTATTTTTAGAGTAATATTTAGCAACATTCTCTGAAATATGGTCAGATTGATCTGATAACAGAACTTAAGATTGGAGTTAGAGCAACCAAATTTTAGCTAGAAATGGAGAGAGCATCTTTTGCTAAATGTCCAACATATTATGGGCAGCTCCTCCACTGCAGGGACATTATCTCTACTTACAGATTTTTTTAAAAAATAATTATATTTTATTTGTCATATTTATATGGCCATTCATCTTATAGACAAGTGATTCTGGATGGCATAAAACACAGTTAAAAACAAAATGTAGCATTTGCACTTACTTATCCCAAAGGTGCTTTTTTCAAGAGGCAACTGGACTTTCTGTTTTTTCTTTGATGATGTTTCGCTTCTCATCCAAGAAGCTTCTTGGACGAGAAGCAAAGTGTCTTCAAAGAAAAAACAGAAAGTCCAGTTGCCTCTAGAAAAAGCACCTTTGAGACAACCATGACCTGGATGACTGAGAATCTCCATAGACATAATAGATCACAGTGCTTTACAGCCCTCTCTAAACCATTTACAGAGTCAGCAACCATTGCCCCTAACAATCTGGGTCCTCATTTTACCCAGGATGGAAGGCTGAGTCAGCCTTGAGCCGATCAGAATCAAACTGCCAAACTGCAGTCAGCTGGCAGTCAGCAGAAGTAGCCTGCAATGCTACATTCTAACCACTGCCCACCACAGCTCAGTACAAGTGTACAAAATGTACAAGTATTTTAATTGTTATTAAAATATTTAAAATTATAAAATGCCCATTTTCAATGTTATAACAGCTGCATACACCCCTGCAGCAGGGGTGGGCTGCTGAGGGTTCGCAGGGGTTCGGGAGAACCTCTAACTAAGATTCTGTGCAGTTCAGAGAACCGCCAAATCCCACTCCTGGCTGGCTCCGCCCCGCCCATCTTGCCCCATCCCCTCCCAGGAGTCCCCACATGGCCCATTTTGGATGCAGGTAAGTGCAGGGTGCACGCGGAAGCTCAGGGAGGGCGAAAAACGGGCCTACCGGAAGTTCAGGAAGGCCGGAAATGTGCCCGTTTCCAGCCTCTAGAGGGCTTTTGGAGCCTGGGGAGGCTGTTTTCGTCCCCCCTGAGGCTCGAGGAAAGCCTTCGGAGCCTGGGAAGAGCAAAAATGCCCCCCCACCGTGGTGCAGGACGCCGACTAGGCCACGCCCACCATGTCCACGCTCACCCAGCAACCGGGCAGAGAACCCCTTGCTAAAATTTTTGAAGCCCAACCCTGCCGTGCAGTCATGTGATTGCATTTTGGGCACTTAGCAACTGGATCCTTTATGGCCATTTGTGGTGTCTTGCGGTCACATAATTTCTGACTTTTTTTGCCAGTTTTCAGTGTGTACTTCCAGTTTCTGGCACAAAACAAATAGCTCATAGAGAAAATGGATTCATTTAACGATTTCCACAAAAAAAGTCCACATGATGCGCACACATACACAACACACACACACACACACACACACACACACACACACACACACACACACACACACACGGAATTGATATCTCCCCTCAGTAACAGATGCTAGGAGGTGTTGAGTCTAGCCAGACCTAAGGCTTTTTTACATTTTGGTTGAGCTACCTTGCTGATTGAAATGGGTGAGAAGAGCTTCTTCAAACAAGGTTTGAATCAATTCATGGGGAGTCATGGGGATCAATAGCTTGACAACAATGTGACTGCCTCTGAAGAGTATTTCCGGAGAGACTAATGGACTTCCTTGTGCCATTAGTTGGCCACTGCAAATATAGACTAGTGGAATAGATGGGCCAAGATCCGATCCAGTAGGGCACTGTGTTGTTCTTATGTGGTACTCAAGAAAATGTTTCTAGGCAAGGCATGTTAGTTGATAGCAACTAATGAGTAGTCATAGCCCATCAGGGAGACTGCAGCCCTCAAAAAACTGACGATTTGTAATTTCTTGTAAAATAACTGACTTCAAAAAGAATTAGTTTTCCACCAGGATTAGAGGAGCCAGACTGGCTGGAAAGAATAGTAACTTAACCCAGTAGGAAAAAAATGTATCCAGTAATATAAGAGCTGAGGTGGCGCAGCAGTTAGAGTGCAGTACTGCAGGCTACTTTAGCTGACTGTGATCAGCAGTTCAGCTGTTCAAATCTCACCTGCTCAAGGTTGACTTAGCCTTCCATCCTTCCAAGGTAGGTAAAGTGAGGACCCAGATTGTTGGGGGCAATATAAATATACATTGCTTAATGGTGTAAACCGCTTAGAGAGTGCTTGCACTTTGAGGCGGTATATAAGTCTCACTAATAATAAATAAATAAATAAATAAATAAATAAAAAAATAAAAAAATAAAAAAATAAAAAATAAATAAATAAATAAATAAATAAAAAAATAAAAAAATAAAAAAATAAAAAAATAAAAAAAAAATAAATTTAAAAAATAAAAAAATGCCAGTTATAGGTAAACTGGCTTCATGACACATCACCATGTTAGAGATGCAGAAGGGTGCTTGATAGATTGTCCTTAGACATTGGGATTGTACCCTTTCAAGCAGGGAGAATGATATAGCTTAATGGGTGGGGCATGTGGCATGCCAACTCTGTTTGATCTTCTGGGGATAGGCAGAGATAATGGAAAGAAGCAATCCCTCAGCCCTTTTGCCACAAATAGTTTCATTGATGATAATCAGCACCTTAAATTTCTGGTAACCAGTACATCTCATATAGCAGATGGGTTACATGGGTGTACTAAAGTGTGGCCATTACAGCTTGTGTCACTGCATTCTGAGTGTTCTTCAGGTTTGACACCATACAGAGCACATTGCAATTATCCACACTCAAGGTGGCTAAGATATGAGTGACTTAAAGAGATAGTTCTGAAATGAGAGCAATTGGTGCATTAAATAAATCTGTAACCAAGGCCTTCTTGGTTACAGTTGCTTGTTCTTCAGACAGAAGCTGTAATCAAGAAGGACTCTACCCCCACTGCCAAAACTGTACAAAATACTGCATGGGTAAGTGCCATCCCATAAAAACCAGAGATGGAGAACCATGAATGTATAGTGACTTGGTCTTGTCAGGACTGAGTTTAAGCCTGATCCTCTTCATTTAGATACAAACAGTTTCCAAGCACTGGGACCAGACTTTGGCAGCACTTGGTTGACAGTGTCTTGTGAGATACTTCAAACTTGGGTTTTTGATATGGGCTTCTCCTCATTTGCCAACATTGGCTAAAGCTGAGCGTGAAGGGAACCCCTCCCAAATCCTGCAGACAGTCCAGAAGGATATCATAATCAACGATATTGAAAGCTGCTGGCAAGAACCAGGACAATTTCATGAGCCACATCCTGATTCTGCAAAGGACATAAATAAGTATAAACAAGATTCTTTGTATACTGCAACCTGGCATGAAACAGTACTAAAGTGGCCCAGATGATTTGCTTCTTTTGGGCTCTGCTGGAGCTGTAGTCTAATTATCCTCTCAATAAATGTATCCTAAAGGAGAAGGTTGAAAACTATATAAACATTGCCCAGAATTGTTGGGTTCAGCAATGATTTCACAAGCAGAGGGTGCACTACCACCTCCTTGGGACAGGCAGACCCATCTCCGCTCAAGGATGAATTTATCTTGAGTGGAGTAAAAATCCACCAGATGGATTTTCCACGGTTCGCCTATAGGTACATGAATCTAATGAGCAACTAACTGACTTATATAAGGAGCCTGTCCATTTTCTCAGGAGTTAGAGAATCAAACATTTATCAGGTAATAGCACATGATCCAGCTGATACAACAGTGCCTGCTCTAATTCAAAGGTGATCTAAATAAGTTGATTCATCAGATTTGTTTTATTTTTTATTTAACAAATATACATGGCTGCTCATTTCACTGAATGTGATTCTGAGCAGTGTACAATTAATAATAAAAATGTCAAAGCTATTAAAAACTTTAACAATAAATAAAATCAAGATTCCTAGAGTATTATTCATAGCAGCCCTGTAAATATTCTTGTGACCTATCTCTCCCCAGCCTGGAAATGGATCACTTTAAACAGGGCTGCTAGCTATTTGTGTATATGATAAAGAGTGGATGAGAAGCTATGTTTAGCTGTTCTTATTACCACAATACAATCTTTGACATGGACTCTTACCTGTGCTTGGTTGAATTGGCTGTTTGTATTTCTCCAATGGTGTATTTTTGTTGTTTCATCTTCTGAAGTGTCATGAAAAATCAGAATCCTGCATGGGATCAATGAACAAGAGAGGCTACATAGGGGGAATCTGATTATGTACTCATTCCAGGCAGGGATTGCTGTCAAATGTTTACCAGATCCCAAGAAAAACCTCTAACTCTCTTTGAAATCAATTCAAATTCATTAGGTAGGTGCCACAGTAGATCGATCAATAGGACCTAACTGTTGGGGGTGGGGGTGCAAAGATAGCTTCAACAAGCCAAAAAGCAACTAGAGAGTGACTTTATCATGACTAACAAATAATGGTAATGTTCTCTGCCTTTAGTTTATATTTCAACCTCCCTGAGAATAATTAAAAAAACAGATCTGATGCCATATATGTATTGGACCTTCAATAATCTGGGTCAGATCCATTCCTGATGTTGAGAGTAAAGAATATTACTTTGATGAAGATATAGAGTTGTTTTCCTGATCTGGTCTACCTAGTGAGGTTGACACTTGACATGATGGTTGTGGTCTTCTGAGCCTCACAACCCTTTACACCATATAAGGGCAACTTTAACTCTCCCATAACTATCACTTTTGTAGACTTCACTACCAGCTATATGATGGAATTGGTCAGCTTATACATAGGTCAACTACTCCTTAGAGCCCAACTTTAACCTATTGTCTCACATCTGGTTTTCAGGAACCTGCTAAGGCTTCCCAGATGACAGTTGCCAACACATTCTCTTGTCCTGAAATTATAGCTGATGAACAGAATCCAGGTGTGCATATATGGATGAGTCTCAGTAATACTTGTCAGGTTGACTATCTCATCCATAATAAGATCATGGATCTTAGTCTTGCAACAAAGCAACGTGTCATTTAGAATCAAGATAACACAAAGTGATAATACCACTTTATAATGCCTTGGTAAGGCCACACTTGGAATAATGCATTCAGTTTTGGTCGCCACGATGTAAAAAGGATGTTGAGACTCTAGAAAGAGTGCAAAGAAGAGCAACAAAGATGATTAGGGGACTGGAGGCTAAAACATATGAAGAACGGTTGCAGGAACTGGGTATGTCTAGTTTAATGAAAAGAAGGACTAGGGGAGACATGATAGCAGTGTTCCAATATCTCAGGGGTTGCCACAGAGAAGAGGGAGTCAAACTATTCTCCAAAGCACCTGAGGGTAGGACAAGAAGCAATGGGTGGAAACTAATCAAGGAGAGAAGGAACTTAGAACTAAGGAGAAATTTCCTGACAGTTAGAACAATTAATCAGTGGAACAACTTGCCTCCAGAAGTTGTGAATGCTCCAACACTGGAAGTTTTTAAGAAGAGATTGGATAACCATCTGTCTGAAGTAGTGTAGGGTTTCCTGCCTAAGCAGGGGGTTGGACTAGAAGACCTCCAAGGTCCCTTCCAACTCTGTTGTTGTTGTTGTTGTTGTTGTTGTTGTTGTTGTTGTTGTTGTTGTTGTTATTATTATTATTATTATTATTATTATTATTATTATTATTATTATTATTATTATTATTATTAGACAACACCAGCTGGAGACAAAGGCCACTAAGGATCTGGTGACTTTGCAGCAGGGATGAGACTGGGAACGAGAAAGTAGAATTGGTATCAAATACTTTGTGCTGTGTGTGGTCTGCTCCCAGATTCCTATCACCTTTCCCTATTCTAAAAATACAAGTGCTAAAAATAACTTGAAGAACATTTTAAATTTTATATATACAATGTGATCCATACATACCTACTAAGTTATCCCCATTTAGTTCAGTGAAAAGTAATCTATGGGAGTCCATAGGAAAATAGTAGAGCAGCTATAAAGATCCAGGGCTTTGCTAGCTCAAAGTAGCCAGGTGGCATGTCTGAGTCCCTTGACCCCAGCAGGTTTTTTTTCCTTCTTCTTTCCCTTCTATTTTAATTGAATGAGAGAGGAAATGATCTGGTTCATTATGTTAAACCACAGTTTATGATGACCAGCCTAAAGCAAACAAATCACATACAGCGTAGTGCCATGTGTGAACTCGGTAACAATCTGAGTTCCAGGCTGACTTAAATGAGAAAGACCATCTCAAGAAGGTTATAGGAGAAGTAGAATGGTTTTGAGTCCAGGATTGTTCCAGCCATCCCCTTTACCCTCACTGCACCCTGTTTCAGCATTTACTTATGGCAAGAACACTATCAATGTTGCTTCTGTGTCTGTAGAATTTATGTTGGAATCCTGGAGCTCTGGGAATGCAGATTGTTCAACTCTGAAATAGGTTTTTGCCTACAAAAAAAATCATGCCAGAAGAAAATAATGAGTCTTTAATGTATCATAGTTTAGGAATGAAAATAATGATTCCCTTCCAGCCTTCTTGGTTTTATTTTTCCACAGTGCAAAAGAGCATCTGATGTCCCATACCTCAGAGTAAGCCTTCTCATGGATTAAAACTGTATATTATAACAAATACCTTAATACGCCTGAGACAAATTATTTTCCAAATAGGTTTCCTGATACATAACAAATGTTTTTGGTTTTTTTTGTTTGCTATGATTGCTATTTCCTTGTTATTAAACACTTAATTTGTTGAGAATGGCTTGTTTTCTTCCATATCGTGTATTTTGTTGCCACACAGTATATGTGCTGTTTTAAGTATGCTCTCGTACACTTTATGCTTTCCCTGAATATTTTGTTCTTGCTCATTTTGTGTTCATTTGGAGATTTTGCTCTTAGTAACAATCTCTATACAGCTGGCTCACTCAGTTCTGTAACTCTTAACAAGATTTCTCTAATTATTTTAGCAAACAGGATTCTTTTTCATGTTTATAGTTTTATTGTAACCACATGTCACTGAAGAAGTCATTCATCTGTTCTAGTCAATTTGTCTCTTCTGTTTTACACTGCAAGAGTATTTTGGCTTTTCAGAGCATCAAATGTACTTTTAGGAAGTACTTCTTAGAAGATAACAATCTACTTTCATGCAGAAATGGAAAGGAATGGAGTGGAACAGAATAATACAGAATAGAACAGAACTTTCAATTTTTTTTGAATCATCAGTTTTGAACTGTATAGCAGTCTAGCTCTAAAGACTGTGATTAAGTGCAAACCCTTGCTTATATAGATTTCCTCTGTACCATATCATTCCCATTCCCACTGTCATCCTATATAAACATAGGTGGTATATCTTAAACCAATACAGTAAAATAATCATTCTTTTCAAGTAGTGAGAACAATGAAAAGAATGGCCAAATTTGTACATCATGCCATATCCTTTGGCTTATTTGACTTTGGGTTACTGTATTGTGGTACCCTAGCCACTAAGGTTTACAAATCATGAGTTTTGACCAACTATAAACCATATGGTTTATTCAGTAGACCATGGTTAACTGTGGTATGGCATATTGTGAGAGCTCAGACAGTTAAATAAAAACTCTTCTCATTACGGTTATTCACTCCTTGTTTATGACTATTAAATTGAGTTGCCTAGGAAAAGTTCCAAGGATAGAAATTACTAGATGCCTAATTCAGGAAATTGGCTTGAAAATGCTCACTTTTGAAGTAATGTTGCATGCTTTTAAAAAGAGTACATGTGTATTATTATCTCTGTGTATTTTTTAAATATAAATGTTTTATCTCCAAGGTCTGAATGCAACAATAAAATTGAGAAACCTGTCTGAGTCAGTGGGTGAAATGTTAGTAATATAGAGGAAGTCCTTGATTTACAATCATTCATGTGGCGACTGTTCAAAGTTACAACGGCCTAAATTCTCACTGTTTTAAGTGCCAGTTGCCAGGAGTCCAAATTTTGATCACGTGACACACACACCCCAGTCACATTATCAAAATTCAGGCACTTAGCCAATGACATATATTTATAATGATTGCAGCATCCCAGGGTCATATGATCTTCATTTGTGACTTTCCCAGTCGGCTTCTGATGAGCAAAGTCAATGGGGAAGCTAGATTTATTTTATTTATTTTATTAATAGTTCTTATAGGCCGCCCAACTCCCGTAGGACTCAGGGCGGCATACAACATGGAATAAGAACAATATAAAAACAGTAATAATAATTTAAAAAGTTACAAAAATTAAATAAACCAACCAACATTCATACATGGGGGATTGATCTCAATATCACCCTGCCTGCCGGAAGAGCCATGTTTTAATGGCTTTACCGAAGGCCAGCAGGGTGGGAATAGTCCGGATCTCTGGGGGGAGTGATTAAGTGATTTGCTTAATCATGTGATTCACTTAACAACCATGGCAAAAGTCATAAGATCAGACACCACTAATTTAACAACCACCTTGCTTAGCAATGGAAATTCTGATCCCAATTGTAATAAGTCAAGGACTACCTATAGAGCAGCTTTTAATTGATAACCTCCCCCCCCCTTTTTTTTTACTTTGTCATGCTGTGACAACAGGGTGTTCAATTACTGTTGGGGAAATCTCACAGTAATTTACTATTTCATTTAGCATTTTCAAAAGAGACAATTCAATATTTCTGAAATAAGGAACAACTGTTTCACTTTCTTAGACAGAAACTGTTCATTTTGTTTTATTTATGAAACAGATTTCTAACCTGCTTTTCTGCCACAAGTGGGATCAAAAGAAACATGCTCCTTTGGTCAAGACTATGAGAAGAATCACTTGTTTTTCCTCTCAGCAAAGAAGGCAATCAGATCAGAACATCAGCAACTTATTTGCCTCTGAAGTGACTAGATGAATAGAATTAAAAATGAATTGCTGCTTTGTAAGGTAGGCTACGGTATGTAATCCTATATATCCTTTACATATTAAAAGTTCAGTTGGGTTTACTTCCATGTAAATATGCACAGGATGGCAACTGACCTTTCATCTCATTAGGTTCAAGTTAAGGATTCTTGAAATAAATATTGCTAAAGCGTTCAAGCATTTGGTTCCATCTTGCACCACATTCAGTTGCTGTGGCAAAACTATTGACTGAAGCCAATTATGGAAAGCTTGTTCTGTGTTCAAACACAGAAAATTACTTATATATTGTTCTCTTAAAGGCAGCCTAGCTTCCAGACTTCCTCACCCTCTTTAAGCTTGGAGAAACTTTGTGTGGGCATCTCTTACAAATCTTGTCTAAGGGCCATGTTCTGTTTATCAGGTATAAGCTGTCTGAATCCCTCTGAATGCTTTAGATCAGCAGCAGCAACTGGTAGTCCGTGGACCACCTGTAGTGTGCAAGAAAATTTTGGTGGTCCACAGAAAAATTATTTGCATTTTTTATATTGCACTAAATCAGGGGTCCTCAAACTACAGCCCCTGGGCCAGATACGTGCAATGAATGTTTGTGTTGCTGCAGAAAGTCTCCCCCTTCGGGGTCTTTTTGTGCGGGTCGGAGTGGGGGCAGAAATTCCGATTTGAGGTCTGCTTCAGCCTCCTGGTCCGGGGCTTTGGGCAAAGGCTGGAGGGAAGCGCCGCTGGTGGCAAAGAGCCGGAGGGCCTTGTTCCAGTGGGACTGCATCATGGCCTGGGACTGGCTGACCATCTCAGCCCGCTGAACCTCCAGGCACCGGTATCTGACTTTACACTCCCCCAGGTCTTCCCTCTGCTTGGAAAGCCTATGCTCGTAGTCCTCAGTGAGGTGCTTCTGCTGAGCCTCCTTCTCAGTCAGATCCAGTTTGAACTGAGCCAGCTGTTTTGCCAACTCTTTCTCATGGTGGCTGCTTAGCTCCAACAACTGCTTCCTGTTGGGGCACTAAGGAGCCTGGGCGGGCAGGTGAGGAGGGGCTGGGAAGGGAGGGGTGAGTAGAGGCCGGCGAGGTGCCCCTTGATGTGAGTGACATCGAGTTGGCCACGCCCACCCAGTCACATGACCACATGGCCACGCCCACCCAGCTGATCATTAGGTAGATCATATTAGTCGTCCGCGGGATTTAAAATTATGAATTTAGTGGTCCCTGAGGTCCGAAAGTTTGGTGACCCCTGCATTAGATCATAATCTCTATAAGATCTAGTTATTGTGGGCAGTGATGCACACATCTGTTGGGCTACCAAATTTAAGCTTCAATTTTCTCCATCTCTTTGCTGCCATCTAGGAGAGGTTTTTAATTTAGTTTTCATATATGAACATCAGTAGGAAGTGGTTACATTACATTATGGTATCTGGTATTTGAGTATCTGAAATGGGATAAGACTACTTAAATGATGAGCAAGCTTGCTTGGGATACTACACTGAGTTTCAGTTTAGTAAGTGACTTGAATAATCTAGCATGAATATAGGAAAAAAATCCAACACAAATGAACTGCTGTTTCTCAAACAGCAGTTTGAGAGTTGAAAACTTTAAAGTTATTTAATATTGTCAGAAGCAATGTTTGTTGCCTCTATCCATTTCTTAGCCCATGATTTATTTAACCATTGGCTCAAGTAATAAAATTGTTCTACTCAATAGTTCTAAAATATTTCAGAGAATATTTACTCAGAATTAGTCATTATAGAATTCTCTTCTTAAGAGAATCTTTGGTTGGGAATTCTGTTACATAACAGCCGAGGTGGCGCAGCGGTTAGAGCGGGGTACTGCAAGCCACTTTAGCTGACTGTGATCCGCAGGTCAGCGGTTCAAATCTCACCGGTTCAAGGTTGACTCAGCCTTCCATCCTTCCGAGGTAGGTAAAATGAGGACCCAGATTGTTGGGAGCAATGTAAATATACATTGCTTACTGGTGTAAACCGCTTAGAGAGTGCTTGCACTGTGAGGCGGTATATAAATGTCACTAATAATAAATAATAATAATAATAATAATATAAACATCATCATCATCATTATCATCATCATAGCTTTCTAACAATACATAAAAGAATTTTGGAAAGTAGTTTTCACAAAGTCTGAAAATTCACACATAGACTAATTTTGTTTCAAATTTTCAAATTAACCTATCTGTTGCTTCTCAATAGTATGTGTACATGTATACATCTCTCTCTCTCTCTGTTGTATTATGTTATTATTATACAACAAATTATAATGAATATGCCCCACCTGTTGCCTCCCTGGCAGGTGATTGAACTCCATCAGCCTCCCTTATCCAGATTGATAAAGATTGCATCCTCCATGGTAGACATTCCACCTTGTTCTGTGATGCAGTTTCTCAAACTGTTTGTCAAATTGCCAGCCCTGCACTGGAAGCTGCCAGGGCTCTTTCTCATCAGTAGTGGCAGTGGCTCAAGTCATAACATAGGACAGGGCTGACTGACTGTCACTGAATCACTATGGTTAGAAGGTGAGTCACTTTGTGAAAACTTAGTCATTGATTCTGTATTTAAAAATGTATGGATTGAAAATTAAGTGTGCTCCCCAACAGCTGTCTTTAAGATGAGGCTCACACATAATTCAAGTATTTATCACCTGGGGAATAAGCAGAGAACTGATGGGAGCATCATTTCTATTCTACATGTGCCTTTTCTATTATAGCAACTGACTTTTTTCTCATACAAGTAGTCATCTCATACAAGTACTCATCGATTTGTTTCCTGACCATTTGAAGTTACAACAGCACTTGAAAAAGTGACCTACAACTGTTCCTCACACTTATGACCGTCACAGCATCCCCATGATCAAAATTTGAGTGTTTGGCAACCAGCATGTATTTATGACGTTTGCAGCATCGTGGAGACGTGTGATTGCTATTTGCGACCTTCCCAGCTGGCTTCCAGCCAGCAAAATCAATGGGGGAAGCCAAACTTGCTTCACAACCATATGATTCACTTAACTGTAGTGATTTGTTTAAAAACTATGAGAAAGAAAGGGGTAAAATTGAGTGTGGTTTATTTAACAACCTCCTTGCTTAGCCACCAAAATTCTGGTATCAATTGTGGTCGTAACTGAGGAACTACCTGTAATCTCTAAGGAATTACATGCATTTGCCTGAATGCCACTAATGATCACTTAATTAATAAATATAACACCATTTATTTGGAACATTGGAATGTCCAGTGGTAGCACTTTCAGTATTTATGTTTGTCAGAGGTATCCTGTGCTTTTAAAGATGGTAGAAATGAGTAGAGAGTATTTCAGTGTTCCAGGAATAGCATTATGGCATTATGGCATTATAGAGTGTCATTCATTAGGAGAGTGATGTTCCATGGGTCATGCAGGCACCACTTTGGGAAATGAAAATAATAGCCGCCAACCAGGAGCCACTGAGAAGTACTATACTACTGTCAGCACTATGAGAGGGGCTTAGGTAAGAGAAAGGTATAGTAGTCTATTCAGCTGACTGCTTTCACAACAATTTTTGGGACACCCATAATGTCAGTACTAGTTTCTAAAATTGCAACACCAATAGAGGAATAAAAATGTTATTTTCAAAAGTTTGTGTCCAAGTACAGGAATCTCTGGAGAAGAGGCTCTAAGAACAGGAAATAGATACTGCTTTTCAATAAACATCTCTTGGAGACAATTCTTGGCAAGACCAGTTTGTTCTAAATTAAAGTTCTATAACTTGCTATAAAATCTTATATGCTTCTTTCCATTTCTTTCTACCAGGATTTATTGATCCATAACTGCATAGTATAATGGAAATTATTGTGTATTGAACAAAAACAAGATAGTATGAAAGGAAAACCTTAACAAAGCAAAAAATGAAAATTAGGATGCTAGTGCTTATCCGTGATTGCTTAGAACTATTGGACCAGATAACTTTCAATAGGAAAAGCAAATACTTTCAGTAGGAGGTTAATGAATTCTTTGTAGCTTTGTCTGCATAAAAAAACAGGATAACTTGAAAATGTATGGTGGTTATGGTACTGTTAGGTATTCTATTAAAATAAATAAGTACATCCTGGTAAAAGTTTTCCCATGTGCTTTATTTTATTCATTACCAACAAGCAGAATTATGTTAACAGCAAAGAAATAAAGCTCACAATAAAATACCACTATCACAAAAAAGGAGAGAAATACAGAAAATGAAATCTATAAATGAAATTATAAATATAGTATAATTTCACAAATGGTAATCAACTCCCTTGGAAAAAGTTGCCTCCCACAAATCATATGTTATCCACATGATGAAACCAAAAGAATGATGGGAGGAGAGAGACCTTCCATAGCATTGAGACCTTGTCAGAAAAGTTTGTTCTTCCTTGCTAAACCTCTGCCTCATCATAGCTGCAGAAATGTGTACATTCTTTCACAAAAGGAGTGAATACAGATTCATAATTATGTTTTCTTCATTTCTTTTCTATTCTTCATTTTTTAACTGGAAAAATGCTTTGAAGAAGTTTGTGAAATTCCATTATATCAGCTTTCCCCAATCTGGTTCATTCTAGATGAAAGTAGCACATAGAATAAAGAACAACAGAGTTGGGTGGGATTTTGGAGGTCATCTAGTCCAACTCCCTGCATGAACAGGATGAGTGGACTTCATTTCTCATCATCTCAGTTATTATATCATCAAGTTAGGAGCTGTGGGAAATTATTGCCTGTTAATAATGAACTACATATGTCGAACTATATGGGGGGAGGTCATAGTTCAACCTATGTATCAGCCTAAAGTTACAAATTCCCCAAAGGCTTCTGGGAATTGTCCAGAAGAACCCTGAACATGCTCAGAAGGCACAGAATGCTGAACAGAAAGAAAAATATCTCAAGTCATATACAGGTAGTCCTCAACTTACAACAGTTCATGTAGTGACTGTTTGAAGTTACAATGGCACTGAAAAAAGTGACTTATGACCACTTTTCACACTTACAACCATTGCAGCATCCCCATGTTCATGTGATCAACATTCAGATGCTTGGCAACTGACATATTCATGAGGGTCTCAGTGCCTTGGGGTCATGTGATCAGCTTCTGCGGCTTTTTGACAAGCCAAGTCAATGGGGAAACCACATTCACTTAACAACCGTGTTACTAACTTAACAACTACAGTAAATCACTTGACAATTGTGGCAAGAAAGATCGTAAAATGGGGCAAAACTCACTTAACAAATGTTTCACTTAGCAACAGAAATTTTGGGCTCAATTGTGGTCATAAGTCAAGAACTACCTGCATATACTCTTGTATATGCAGGTAGTTTCAGTGCATAATGAGTTGTTTGTAAAAATAGCTTGAAAAGATGTTAATAGCATATAATCTCTGAAAGAAATAGCATATAAGTCATAAACTAGAATTCAGAAATATGGCATTAGATCAGAAGTATGCAACCTGATACTTATGGGCACCAATATATCCTTCCTTATAAGCCATCCAGGCTCCTGTTCCACCTGACTTTGTTTTCAGTTGAAAAGCTTGACATGGGATACTCCTTTTCCAGGTTGGTAAGGAGTATTGGACGGGAGAACAATAACATGTTCCTCTTCTGTCACCAGTAGTAAAATAAGTGTTTTATTACTGGTCATACTCAATGTGTCAGACACGATCTGAATAGGCAATGATTTACTGTAAGTGTCCACAACTTGATCTAAGTGGGACACTGGCCAACAACATCGTCGATCTGCTTTAGATAAGTTATATCTATCTCCAGACAGATTAATGGTTCAGGATTTTTTTAAAAAATGGCCAAAGATCTCTAAATCCCCAGAATTATTTTATGTGACCATTTCAAATTATTAAAGGATTTGAGAATTAATTTTAATGGCTAAGGATTCCTAACTCCCATCAATTAGGATAATTTCTGCGATCATTTAAAATTATAACAGAATTTGAGAATTAATTTAATATTATAACTTTCCCTAAACTGTGTCCTATGAGTGTAGTGGGCTGCATCACATACAGTTTCCAATTAAGGCCATTTGTCTACAAATATGGTAAATGTAATTTGAGGGTGCCCACTTGAGGACCATTTCTATAGCATGCTGAGTTACTTGATGGTGTAATCACAATACAATGAAGGTAACAAGGTAATGACTAATATTCTGATTTTTTCCCAAGATTAATTCTCCCCCCCCCCATCCCAAGTGTCTAATTTTGACTTAGTCTTCTTGATTCTTAACGTGTCTTAGAACAATTTATCCCCCTGCTATGCCCTGTAACAGAACTATTCATTAAAACTTTATTTTCTGTGGGGAGCAGGTTGGCAGTTGTTACTCATCCACCTGTCTCCTTTAATAAAACACTAATACATAAATTGAAATATGTTTCTTTTTGAAGTAAGTTTTAGATGAGAGAGCACAATGCTGTACTGGAGAGCCAAGGGTCTGGTGTAAAGCCAACTGAAACCAATTATTCTTCCCATTAGTTTCAGTGATCGATGGTGTGCACCTCAAACACATCTGCTCTCTCTTCTGAAATGGACACTAAGAGCAATGAGGCAGTGGGGTTGCTTCAATCAGCTGTAGGAACAAGTCAGGCAAAAAAATAAATAAATCTCCAAATCCACAGACAGAACTGAAATAAATGAATAGATACACAGTTTCAAATTCTTGTACTGTACTTAGTAAATAAGAGCCTGTCTGACTTCTTTCTAATTAATACAGGAGTGTAAGTGAAACTAACGCATTTTTATTTCACATAATAAAATTACCTCTTTTGCTTAGCAACCAGTTTTACTTTCAGTTAAAAAACATACAATATCTAATTAAAGAATATTACTGATAATGTAAAATTTCAATTTGTTGCTACTCTTCCAAGTGTTCCACAAAGAAGAGTGAGTCAATCTATTCTCCAAAGCACCTGAAGGCAGAATAAGAACCAATGGATGGAAACTAATCAAGGAGAGAATCAATCTAGAACTAAGGAGAAATTTCCTAGCAGTTAAAACAATTAATCAATGGGATGACTTGCCTCCAGAAGTTGAATTCTCCAACACTGGAGGTTTTTAAAGAAGAGATTGGACAACCATCTGTTTGAAATGGTATAGAGGTTCCTGTTTGAGCAGGGGGTCGGACTAGAAGATCTCAAAGGTCCCTTTGAACTCTGTTATTTTGTTATTCAAGTGTGGCTTCTTGACTCATGTAGGCGGTTTCAGGAATTTTGCTGTGAATAGGATTGGTAGCCATTGCTATTGTGTAACTAATTAAACCTGCCCTATTCAACTGCATCCTTAACATATTTGATCAAAAGTATTCTTCACTGAATTACAGGAGTTACCTCCTAATCCTATACTTAGAATTGAAAACAGCTATTTAGGACTCTGAATCCCACTCGCTTCTCAATGCTGGAATTAAAAACATTCCCAACAGATGGTTGTCCAACCTCTGCCTAAACACATCCAGCAATTGGGAATCTACCAACTCCTTAAGTATTCCACTGTGGAACTATCCTTATTGTCTACAAGATGTTTAGAAAATGTTCAGCATGAATTTGCAATTGTACCTTAAAACCATTATTCTGTGTCTTTGATGTTGGAAAGATCATGGTATTATTCTGACATGTTTTCAGAACATGTTTTTCTTAAGGCTTTACATATGCATTCCTTTAATCTGAGTATTTATAACTTAGTTTCCAATCTCCTTATTATTTTTGTTGTTCTCTGATTCTGTTTCAGTTTGTCTCAATCTTAAAATGTCAGAATCCTGCAATTTCATACGCCCTTTCTTGGTTCCCCCTTCATAGTACAGTATTCAACAATATTCCTTGCCAAGTAGAGTGAATGCACATACATATTGCACTTTTAGTCACAAAAATGATCTCCACCCAATCAAGAATCACACATTGGACAGCATGTTATACAGGGTTGTACTTCTTAGCGAATGACAAAACTAATGTTTAAGTGAGTTAAAATAATAGTAGAATTAAGTTATTATAAATAAACAAGCACTTAAAAGTATTGTAAGAAAAATGAAAAATAGTGACTGTCTAAGGAGATTCTTAGTCATCCAGGTCATGCTTATCCCAAAGATGCATTTTCAAAAGACAACTGGACTTCTTGTTTTTGCTTCAAGACGCTTTGCTTCTCATCCAAGAAGCTCTGAAGGAATGGTGAAGAATGGAAGGATTTGTATTTCTTGTAGTCATCTGGTTGTTAGCACTCTTTCCGAGAGTTGTTGAGGTCCTTTAGAGGTTTATCTATGCCCTCAGAATCACCTTATTAGCGTAAATGGGTATGGAATCTTCTTGAAACTGCTGAAAGGACTGTGTTGTAAATAGGAGATGGATGTTTGATGAGGGAGGGCTGTTCAGTCTTAATGTAGATGACCTCTTTAACCCCTCTTTCAAACCAGCGGTTCTCTAGGTCCAAAATGTGGCCTTTGCTATCTTCAAAACAATGACCTACATTTGAAAGACAAAGTTCACGCTAGGTTGGAGAGATCCAACCTAGAACTAAGGAGAGATTTTTTGACAGAACAATGAACCAATGGAATGGTTTGCCTCCAGAGGTTATAGATACTTCATCACTGGAGGTTTTTAAGAAGATATATCATTATGGACATCCATATAAGAGGATATCATTATGGATATCCATATAAGAGCCGAGGTGGCGCAGCGTTTAGAGGTAGTACTGCAGGCCACTTTAGCTGACTGTGATCCGCAGGTCAGTGGTTCAAATCTCACCGGCTCAAGGTTGACTTAGCCTTCCATCCTTCCAAGGTAGGTAAAATGAGGACCCAGATTGTTGGGTGCAATGTAAATATATACATTGCTTAATGATGTAAACCGCTTAGAGAGTGCTTGCACTGTGAGGCGGTATATAAATGTCACAAATAAATAAATAAATAAATCCATTTGTCCATAATGATATATGATATCCTGCTTGAGCAGGGGGCTGGACTAGAAGATCTTCAAAGTCCCTTCCAACTCTGTTATTGGGTTAAATAGGTTCGCAGTGACACGCTACAATTAGAATAGGCAATTGATTATTCAAAACAGTAGTTTTTGAAGTATGCTGAAAATATATTTCAGAGCTAATTAAAACAAAGTAGAAGTTAGATTATCTGTGTACATAACATATATGTGCTGTTTGGAACATTGTGCCCCCCTGAGGTGAGAAACACACTCACCTTTTGGCCTTTTGAAAGGTCCTGAAGCTTGGCCCTGCCAAATGTCCTGTGGCCCCTAATGGGGGGGATGCTATTCTGAAGGTAGTTAACAGACTAGAGAGGACCCCACCTCTCCCCTTGTATGTATCTTGATCTCTTCACGTTTTTGTCCATTTTAAATTAATGGTATTATTGATTGTAATTCTTTTTATTGGTTTTTAATGATCGTAAGTGCCTGGAGTCACCTTTAGGTGAGGTGTGCAGCATATAAGTTACATGAATAAATAAACAAACAAACAAACAAAACAGCATAAACTTGAATAAATAAGATTGGGAAAAACAGCAATTTTGCATGTTTCCATCTATTTTCCAACTTTGTTAGGGAACTTCTAAGGCATTCAAGGTAGACTAAACAAGAAACCTGAACAATAGATTTGTTTCTCTAGTTTTAAATGCTTAAACTGTAAATTTCTGAACACTGTTCTAATTAATAAACAAACTCAGTGCGGATTCAATCTCCTTTCTCTGAATCAATAAACAGAGAAGTCATGAGAAAAGGACCTTCTCCCTTCAGGGAGTCTTTTTCTTTTAAATGTTAACTCTGATTGTTAATACCCTGTTTCTTTCTATTTCTTTGTGGAATCACCCCCATAGATACACACCTCACTTATTTTTTACACTGCCTTGTGCTTTCTGTTGGTATTTTGTTCTCATGCATTTATCTATGCCAAGGATGATAATTATTAGTTGCTAAAATAAACTTTTAAAATGGGAATACATGTTCATTGCAAAGTCAAGTCTAAAAAAATTAAGTAATTTCAAATGACACTTTAATTCATGATTAGATACTTGTTAGAATCACATGCATACACAATCCACTTTTCAGAAACAAAGAGAAGAAAATAACATTAATCTGGGGGAAGATGCACACTTTAAAATAGATATCTCGAAGATGGCATTTTTCAGTTATATTGGGACTACAAATCTCATAAAACCCAGTCTCATAAAAATGCCAGGTTGGCGCACTTGATTTATATCACTATCTGCATAAACAGCCAATATCCAGAGAATGAACAACTAAAATCTCAACTAAAATCTCAAATAGGGGACAACTAAAATCTCAAATATTTATCCATTGTAATATATCATCAAGAATTTCAAAATATGTATATGGTTGCTTATTTAATTTCAGAGTTATAATCTCTCTTTTGAGAGAGTGAATTCTAACACGAGTACTTATTAATTATTACAAGAAATATATTAAACAATGTGAAAAGTGAAACAATCAGACACAATAAAACAATAACCCAAAACAGAACAAATCAGCCTATAATATATCGAAATTGTTTAAAGACACTGGGAAAGCAATACGCTTTTCAAAGCACATTTATAAGTATCTAAGAAGAGTTCTTGATGCATATCATATCCTTACAGATGAAATTGCAATGTCTATGCTGCTATAGGAAAGATTATTTGGATGCTTATGAAAAGGTTTTGTTTAAAGGGAGGGTAAAGTAGAACATGAAATATGGGAGGCATTGAAGGGAAGAAGACCTTGAGCAGTTTGTATTTTAATATTTAGTATATATGTACATGTTTGTGTATGTCAAGGGTGTCAAACACAAGGCCCGCTGGGCCGAATCTGGTCCATGATGTGGTTGGATCCAGCCTGTGGGGCTGTCCTGGAAAATGTAAGGAGCCGGTTCTCATCGCTTCAGCCCAGACTACCCAATGCGAAGAGGAAACATCGGGCCCGCGTCACTTCGGCCCAGTCTACCCAATGTGAAGAGGAAACATGCCAGCAGTTTGGGGAGTGGCTTCAAGCTGGCCATGCCCACCCAGTTGGCCACATTCACCCAGTCGGCCACGCCTATCCAGTCGGCCATGCCCACCCGGCCTCCCGAGGTCAACCACAGCCCTGATGCGGTCCTCAATGAACTTGAGTTTGACACCTCTGGTGTATGTGCTTATATAAAAAATAAATTACATAGTAACATTTAAATAAAATAATATAAACTACAAGGAGAATCATATTTACTGAGCACAGTTTAATAACCATTTTGGATTTTTGACTAAGCATGTAATAGCATTGTTTTGCTATTATTAAAAAAATTGTTTTGTGTACTTTTCATATCTATATTTACATTTCTTCAACACGTCTTCTAAATCAACGTTCAATTATTCTTTTTTGGAGAAAGAAAAGTATATTTCAATGGAAGGCAATTTAAATTTTGAATGAGATTTGAAATATTTTCACAGAAAGAAATTTATTTAGTAATAGAATCTTGCAATTTGTTTAAAAGAAAGACGTAATCTGATATTTTTATTTTAATAAAATATGCAGGTTAGTTCTGCATCCAAAATTTATCCATAAAACTATTTCCAGTGAATAAAGAACATAATTCTTCATTAGAAATGAAGTTTCTCCTTATATGTTCCATTTTCTAAAATGAGCAATTCATTGAGGTGATCTGTTTCGCTGTGACATTTCTATACTCAGTAAAAAAAAAATCTACTCAATGTTGTAGGTAGAGACTTAAAACTGCTTAAAATGAATGTGAACAATTCCATAGTTATTACTTCTTTAACTATCATATGCTGTTTTTTAATCCTTCCCTAGCACAAAGAATCCAAGATCTATAGTTAAGGGTGATAGAAGTTGCAGTGCATATCCATTGGACTATAGATTCTCTAATCAAATATTGTATAGCTATTAACTTCACATAAAGAAAAAAAGTAAAATATTATGATTGGACAATTTACTACTCATGGGCTGATCTCTGCTATATGTATGGACTGGAACAGACAATTCAATGTTCTCCAAATGTTGTAATAAAGTTTCTCAAAGCTTTGTTATTGACCTTGCTGGCAAGGAGTTGAAATCAAAACTTATGGAGGAATTAGCTGGCCAAACTCTGGTATTGGACTTCTATGCACAAGACTTGATACAGATGGAGAGAAGCCATGATAGAAAAACTGGAAGAAAGCTCCATATTATGATTAAATTAAACCCACACTGTGGTTTAGAGTGATGCACGGATATAGCCTATAAATTCCACCTTTCCCACGATGTTAGGAAAACAAACCTATATGCATTAGAGTAGAGGTCACCAACCTTTCGGACCTCAGGGACCACTAAATTCATAATTTTAAATCCCGTGGATCACTAATATGATTTAAAAAAAAAGATAAATAGTATTTAGTGCAATATAAAAAAATGAAAATAATTTTTCTGCGGACTACCAAAATTTTCTTGCTGACCACCAGTGGTCCACGGACCACCAGTTGGTGACCACTGCATTAGAGTAAGTATTCCCAAACTTTTCCAGTTATATCCTGCAAATTAAACTAACCAAGACTAAGGGCGCAGCCAATAACTAGAGCAGGGGTATCAAACTTGATTTTGTTGAGGGCTGCATCAGGATTGTGTTTGACCTTGGGGGGAGGGGGCAGCTCAATGCCATTCATGTTGGGGGTGCCTGTGGTGGCCCAAGTGCTCTGCCAGTGAAAACGGGTTCCTGAGCTCCATTTTTGGCTGTGACAGCTTCCTGCAACCCTCTGCCAGCGAAAACTGACCTCGGGAGGGTCATGTGAAGCCCTCCTGAGCGCCGTTTTTGCTGGCAGAGGCACCACGGGCCAGTTCTTTGCTGTTTCCAGGGTAGCTTTGCGGGCCAGATCTAAGCACCCCACGGGCTGGATCCGGGCCCCGGGCCTTGAGTTTGATACTCCTGCTATAGAGTGTATAGTATTCAAACCACAGGCTAAGATTTCAATCCACTGAGACCTGTGCCACATATGCAAAATGTAACTAATATATTAACTTTAATGGGACTAAAGCAAAACTAGCTTTATCACTGTTCAGTAATTCAGGACCAAAGTGAGCCTGGCCATTTGTCCATTTCTCAGCACAATTCAGAGTGTTGATGTGTGCTATTAAGCCTTGCCAGAGGCCTTTCTAGTTTTAATGTCAGACAGATGGCAACCTCAGAGAGGCCTTCTCAGCTGTGTTGTCCTGAATTCAGAGCACCTCTCCTGAGAGAGTGCCTGATTTCAAAACTGGGTGTCTTTTCAGTACTAACAAAGGTTTTGCTCTATTAGTACATGCTAATCTGTGGAATACTTAGTTTATTAAAACTACAACCGGCTAGTTTCTCACAGTACCCTAAATAAAAGCATATAAACTATTCTGAATGGTTCTTTAAAAAAAAGGAATAACCAATTTTAAGGAAATTGCATTTTGACTTTCCGTTTATGTGAGGCCAGTCCAAAACTTATTTGACCATGCCAATAACACATGCTGACTGGTTAGCTTTAACTGCATTAAAAAAAACATTTTAAATATTTTATTTCTGTTATGCTTTTCTCTGATTTTTGAAATGTTCACATTTAAACATACTTTATATCACTTTTAGGGTTTTGTAAGTTTTTGATAGCATTTAAAGTTTCAGCAAAATTAATATATTTATCAGTCATTTTTGAAGGAACACTTCTTACAATAAATACTAAATAATGGAAACATGATTTACATGCATCATATTTGCAGAGATTTATTTGATGGCTAACATACATATAAGCCTACGATTAGATAAATTCAAGTTTGAGTTTAATTGCTAAAGAGAAAAAACAGTCAAACTTGTGGACTTTTTAAAATAACTTCATAGCATCTGTAGAAATGTTACCTGCAAACTAGGCAAAATTCTCCATTTTTAAATTCCAATAATTGGGCTCAGTGTCGGTTCTAGCCTAATTTCAGTGCAGCCTGTTGAGACTTTATGGGTGGGGGAATAAGTTTAGTTTTTCTTAGAGCAGCCTGATGTTTAGAGAAAAGAGGGTGGAGATAAACTTAGAAAAAAGGTGAGTAAAGGAAGATAATGAGCAAATGTTACAGGGCCCTTCATACAAAGAAGACCTATTCCTGTTTTAAAGTCAAGACCAACATAGAATTCTGGTGTAATACATTGAAGGTCTTTAAATGTCCATAGAGTAGGCTCTACTGATTATAATTATACTTCCCCCCCACCACCAAAGTAAAAATTATGTCTGCTTTCTCCAACCAGGTGCATTAGACCACCTTCAAAATTCCTAGCCAGCTATTTCAAAGTTTGGAAATTTGGAAAATCCAACATATTTGGGAAGCACTAAATTTGGGGAACATGGGATTATACTGTAGTCATGGTTTTACCTGTATATGCAGGACTGGGATGGCTATGTGTGGAAGACATCAAGATTAATATTAGACCAACAAGAAGTAAACAATGCCCCAATTAAAGAACTACCAACTTATACAAACAATTTCACAGCAAACAACAGCCCAATCAAGGAATTACCAAAATCACTCCCACCAACACTGACAGGACAAGCCACTAGAACAAAGTTCCCCAAGCTTTCCAGCTTTGCGGATCAATGGCGGAGGGAGAAGGAATGGTTCTGCCCGAGTGGCGGGCAAGCACGTGCTCGCGTGGTGCTCGCACAAGAGGGGATGTTCGTGTATGTACTCACCTACCACTTGTGCAGCCCAGTTCTGAATGGCTTACAGCCTGGTAGTGTGCCATGGGCCAAGGGTTGGGGAAACCTGCACTAGAATATAAAATAAGAGCAAACTCCACTTCCTACCAGAACTGATTGTATTACCTAGTTTGCCACTGAAACGTCTGCCAAAAACAAAAACAAAAAACAACAACTCCAAACTCAGAGATCACCAAGGACCCCACTTCTGAAGAACTTGTAAAGGCATCAAAATCCCCCCAAACCCTTGTTTGTATATAACAGGCTGCAGATGCATCTGGACTTATACACAGAAAAATACAAAAGTTTCCTTTCAAATCTTAGGCCAGAAAGACAAAATGAGGAAGTGCGAATTGCTGACATTTCTGGTTTTCAACACTTCCTATAAGATAAAAGATGCAGTAAACTATTATCATTTTTTGCTAGTCCTCGGGAAAGAAATAGTACAAAGTTATGGGTGATATATCATTATCACAAAGAGACATTGAAAGAATCCTGTAACTCTTGCAAAATCATTATAAATATTTATCAGCTCTTAGATCTCCAAAACGTCTTTTTAACAGCACTGTTCCAGATATTATAAAATGTCATATGAAAATGGTCAGGGCACAAGAGTGTGTCATTCAGAATTCATACTTAAAAGCATGCTTTGTAAAAATAATGGGGGTGCGGATAGAGAAGATAAATGTTATGTAATTCAGAGCCTTGAGCTAAAATTCGTCATAAAAATCAAGCAGCTGGGTTGACTGCACAATAATGCTCCAGCTAACTCCAAAAAATCCACTGACAGAAATTATGCTAAATCATGAACAGACTGTGCAGCACAGCATCAAAGCATTATACATAAATACAAGTTTCAGCACTTTTAGAAATAAGCATTTCTTATTTAAAGGTTCCTCCTCAAAGTATTTTGCATAAGAATTCAAAGCCCTAGTAAATAAAATCTATCTAATCAGTGACAAAACTAGCTTTCCATTTTTTGTCTGTCCAAAGACTTGCTGGATATTGAAAAATTTCAATGGACACATCTTTTTCTACTAAAACTAGATATTTGCTGATTTCAGGATATTCTCAGATCTGTGCTGGTTAAAAAAATCTGAAAGTTAAAGGACAAAATATTGCTCCATTTCCTTTCTTTTCAGATAAAGACATTGATCCTGGTTTAGCTTGAGAAGCCATTTTCAAGCTAAAATGAAAATGAGAGAGCCGAGGTGGCGCAGTGGTTAGAGCGGGGTACTGCAAGCCACTTTAGCTGACTGTGATCCGCAGGTCAGCTGTTCAAATCTCACCGGCTCAAGGTTGACTCAGCCTTCCATCCTTCCGAGGTAGGTAAAATGAGGACCCACATTGTTGGGGGCAATATAAATATATATTGCTTAATGGTGTAAACCGCTTAGAGAGTGCTTGCACTATGAGGCGGTATATAAATCTCACTAATAAATAAATAAATTTTTATTGAGGTATATGTCATATTTTACATGGTAAAGGTACGTGACATATATAATGGCAGCAATAGAAATTAAGTGTTGCAATTCTGAAGCTGCAATTTGAACTTGTAAACAATGAATACACAACAGTAACGAAGTGCAGCACAGTCCTGACTTCATGAGTTTCAGAACACTTCCTTTAATAGTGTGTGTTGCTTAGGTAATGACACTTATACAATATATACGGCAAACTGGATTGTCCCGTAAAAGAAATACAATTTGTAACAGGAGCATGTAAATAGCATCCTAGGTATAACAAACCTTAACATTTTTATACAGCTGAATGCATCTGTAAGAATATCTGGTAACTTGGTTCTGCTAAAAAACTTAAATAGGCCGGATATTAATTTTAATATTAGATAAATATTTATGAGTTCAACTCTATTTTACAATATATAATTTTCCAGATTAGAAGTGGCTGGTTTTCTTCTGATTAAATAGCATCTACATTTGCAAAGAGAGTTACACTTAGTTTAGAAAAGCTGTTCGTTGTCTGTAATATGGCAAAGTCCAGAACCAAGAAGGTGGGAGGAGTATCTACTCATCCCATCATCTACTCCAGATGTTCAGGCAACATATCAATAATATGTTACATAAAAGGAGCTTGGTTCACAAAATATAAGGCAAAAGGACCCATACCCTGATTACTGCTTATTTATTTATTAATTCAATTTCTGTCTTGCCCAATCTAAATCACTCTTGACAACTTACTATCACTCTTTTTATAGAAACAATAAAGAATCCATGATAAATTTTAAAATACACTAAGTAAATTAAAACCAAATATAATGGTAGTCCAAGAAAACTAAGAGAAAAACATCAGTAAGAAATAATCATAAGGTTAAAAAAGAAAAAGAAAAGATAGCCAAACATTCCCTATAGGGGTCATAGAAAGAGGATTTCATTTCTCTGATTTATAAAGTTGGAAAGGATTTTCATTATCTTGAAGCATAAACCTATTTCATTACTGAATGTAGATAATGAATTCTTCATGGCAATTCTTCTTAGGAGGATAAATGGTTTTGTAACTGAAATAATGCATCTTGACCAAGGATACTTTATGTTATCATTATCATAGATAATGTCAGACATATTTTAAACATACAGCAGAAGGACCAAAGTTTGTACATGATGAAGAAAGAAAGAAAGAAAGAAAGAAAGAAAGAAAGAAAGAGAAAGAAAGAAAGAAAGAAAGAAAGAAAGAAAGAAAGAAAGAAAGAAAGAAAGAAAGAAAGAAAGAAAGAAAGAAAACTGTTAACAATCTGGAGTGGTCTTTTTTTGTCTACCAGTTCTTTATAAACATAGACTGGGGTCTAACTTTTTTACAGGGATGTAGACTATTTATACAGAACAAAAAGCTTAAATTATAGACACTACTGACTGCTGGAAATATGTACTCTTCCCTGTACATTCCAGCACATTGGGTTCCTACTATTAAAAATTGCACTCCAGGTTCCTACTATTAAAAATTGCCATTTTATGGGACAAAGGAATTGTGCCTTCTCTGTCATAGCCCCCCACTCTGTGGAACAGCATCTTCCCAAAGATACAGCTGGTGCCCCCTCTCAGTGAGTTCTGGACAGGCCTTAAGAGCCTTTGCTCTCATAACAACAGCAATTGTATTTTAAGGTGTATGCATTGATATATACATAGAAATTGTGGAGAAAAAATTAAAATTTTGCAAAAAAAAAAAAAAAAAAAAAACAATTGTGACCCAGACAGAAGACTTACATATTAGTAACTCTTGATTCAGTTTTGCCATAATTCTCTGCAATTTGATGTTATTCCCGATTTCACTAGAAGGGTCATTTGATGCTGGACATGGAAAAATAAGAATTTATTATTGTAGCTCTGATATAACAATATGCTAGAAACGAAACTTTGTTTTAAGAAAGGACATCCAGGAAAGAGGTTCAGCCCAGGATGATTTTCTACCAAAGATGAAAGAGTAGAGGGCACTACTCCATCCATTCTTGTTTGCAAATCTGAACTAGCAGTAGAATCTTCCTGCACTGGCAATAGGGCAACATCTTCCACAGCATCTTTAACCACATCATTCTAGGATATATTACACAGCATCTGCTGCTGTTTCATTCTACTTAATAATAGGGCAGTCTCAGTTTACAAATTTCCTCAGACTTTAGTGACTCTCCAGTTTACAAGAAAATTGAATAATTCAAATATATTACTGCAAAGACAGGCTGATATTATTCTGTCAGAAAAATTGTATTTATCCAGATTTGTTCTTGAATGTTTGTGCAATCTCCAACCCTCCAGGAATTGTTGGACTGTAATTCCTGACTTCAATCATCATTGGCAGGACTACTGGAAGGTCAAAGTTCAGCAATACTTAGAAGACTGTGGATTATTCATCTATTAAAACAAAAAATTGCTATTTAAGCTACAGTTTCACAACTGACCCTTAAAAGTAGAAAATTCATTCTGCCAAATTAATGCATATAGATTTGCATAAATCCTAATGCTTTCTTGAGTTCATATCTTCAATAGGTTCTGAAACTGTGGTTTTTGTTTCATTTTGATTATGAAATATGTAACTGGTGTTGGTTCACCAGAAATTTAAATGATCAGATTTGCTTCAGAGTATTTACAAGAACTGTGGTGGCTCAGTGGTTATTTATTTATTTATTTATTTTGCGATTCTTATAGGCCGCCCTACTCCCAGGGGACTCAGGGCGGCGTACAACATATATAAGAACAGCTAAATACTATCAAAAAAATACAATAAAAACAACAATAATAAAATAGTGATTAAAAGAGATAAAAACAACACAAGCAACAGTCACAATCACCCCACTTGCAGGAAGAGCCATGTCTTAATGGCTTTCCGGAAGGCCAGCAAGGTGGGAATGATTCGGATCTCTGGGGGGAGTTGGTTCCAGGGAGCTTACAATGCAGTATTGCAGGCAAACTCTACCCACAGCCAGGAGTTTGATCCTGACCAGCTCAAGATTGACTCAGCCTTTCATCTTCCGAGGTTGGTAAAATGAGGACCCAGATTATTGGGGGAATATGCTGACTCTGTAAAACACTTAGACAATACTGTAAAATCCTATGGAGCAGTATATAAGACTAAGTGCTATTGCTATTGCTATTACTTCTGGCATACAATGAGCAAAGTCCATCTTGCATTATACAGTAGCAGTTTTTCAACAAGTGTTGTCTAACACAGAGGAAGAGGAAGTCACTAAGATTAAGAAATTGTGGGATTAGTGAACCTGAGCAAAACAAAGAGAATAAACTTTTTTGAACCACAATCGTTATTACTTCATGTGTATATTTATATAACAACTCCAAAATCCTGAAAAAAGAAGTTCCCCAATCAATTTTGATTATATAATAAATGTCAGAGACAAACTTGCCTTTATGGCACCTAATGATGGGATTTAAAACTATTAAAGATGGTTAGGCATTTTTAAGTTGTCAGTGCACAATCCAGATTTGAATTTCTATCTTTCTCCGTTTCCCCTTTCTGCTAACCTTAAAATGAGTCACTTTGCTAGACTGTATGGTACGCTCAGGTCTGCCTACAACAGTGTATAAAGTGACTTTATGCCATGTCACACCATGTATAATGAGCCACGGTGGCGCAGCAGTTAGAGTGCAGTACTGCAGGCTACTTTAGCTGACTGTGATCCGCAGGTCAGCGGTTCAAATCTCACCGGCTCAAGGTTGACTCAGCCTTCCATCCTTCCAAGGTAGGTAAAATGAGGACCCAGATTGTTGGGGGCAATATAAATATACATTGCTTACTGGTGTAAACCGCTTAGAGAGTGCTTGCATTTTGAGGCTGAATATAAGTCTCATTAATAAATAAATGTAGGTAATATCCAAGCAGAACACATGTAGAAAGCAAGACCATACTATTAAATATAGGTAGCAAAATGATTATTTCTGCTGGTACATTTTTAATTTTAAAAACCCAATGAAACAAAACTCCAGTTAGATGGGCTGGATTAAGCAACTCATAAGGCTCAAAACGTTTCTTAAACGTTTGACTATTATAAGAAAAATCCTAGCTTCAAATTGAGTTGGGGGATTCAATCTGGCTTCTAATGACTGCACCGTATCATAGCCATACCCTTTGCAGCCTTTCAAAGACCAACAAAAAAATTAAAAGATAAAATAAAGCTATCCTCATGACCTATACTATTAATCAGCTGTTTCTGAAGCATGGAAAGTTTATAACACAAGAGCAAATTGTGTTATTCCTGACTGGGATATATGAAAAGAAGTTACCAGAATGTGCACATTTTTAAGAAGAAATGTTTTGATAGTGGTCTGCGTTTAAAGATATTGGCCCATGTGAAGTAGAATTGTGAATAATACTTTCCCCCTTGTGACAACTTCTTTATGCTTAATCATTACAATAAAGCAGCTACAACAGGATTGTCTTCAGGCTAGGCAAGATTAGCTTCACCATTGAATTTGTCTTCAGCAAATGAGCAAGTATCCAGTTTGATGTATTTTTTTTAAAGGAGTTGCCAAAATTACTTTACAAAACAAGTAGAAACTATAGATCACGGCTGTCAAACTCCTGGCCCGCGGGCCGGATGCGTCACGCACTGGGCACACCCATAGCCTGTTTAGCAAAGGGGGGGGGGGAAGTCCTGTCATGTGATGCTGTGATGACGTGAGTTTGACTGGTATAGATGGACAGATTATTTAAAATGGGAGGGGGCAGGGAAACAAAAATCACAATGTACATAGGAATTGTGCTTTTAATGTCTCCTTGAGCATAGGCTTCCTTGTATATGACTGCGAGTAGTATAAGTTCTCCAGCTAGACAGCAGGGCAGCCTTTTTGTAAGAGCATTCCATGATTTTCAGAATAAAAGCAGAGGAACGTATAATCTCACAGAGAAAGGAATATTTTTGATGTAAGTTAAGAACATTCAGATTCTGGCTGTAGGGTTTTGGCAGCTGGTAGTGACCTCCAGCATCAGCAGTTCTCTTTCTCTGGCAGCCCAGCTCCTTTCTTTAGCAGCAGAAGAGCTTATGTGTTTCCTTGGATTCTTTAGTGACATGCAGGCAAACTCAGCCACAAAGAACAGCTGCAACTCAGGAAAACTAGAAGCAGCTGAAAATTGATTTTTAGGCGAAGGACCAAGGACTTATCAAATGTTTTATCCTCCTTTTATTAACTATTACTTCCTTGAAAGATATTTTTCTCCTTAAGACTGACCAAAAATGACCAGTCTTATAATTTTGCAACTATGGTCTTTTCATGCTTTATTTTCAACATACAAAATTCACAATGGCCTGCAGCCAGTGAAAAAGTAGATAAAATATATAAAGCACACATGTATTATTATGGGTATATGCATGTTATAATACATGCTTTTTTAAAAAAGGAAATGTTTCAAGTTTTGTTTTCGGTCTATGGTCTTATTTGAAACTGAAGTAAGGATTTCTTTTTCTGTTTGGAGTGTTTAACATTTCTTCAGGTTGTGCTGAAGTTCACAATTTCCTGAGAAGAGTCTGTACACTTCTACAGAACAGTTTTGATTTTTTTTTTCATTCAGAGACACGGCAGTTGCTCTTACAAATGAGAAAAACAAATTCCTGCACTTGGTCTTCTATAATCTAAGACTGAAAAAAGCAGAAAAAAAATTAATGGTGAGTGAATGAATCTGTTATGTAAAAGGAAAAGAACAGAACAGAATAACTATGCAAATAATTGCATATATTTTTAAAAATTAAATAGTGCTAAACTAACTTATACACTGTTGAATTAAACTGAAATCTCTTGGAAAACAGAAGAAAACTACATTTAGGAGAGAAAGGGAAACAAAAAGAGAGGGGGGAGGGAGAGGGAGGGAGAGGAACAAATATATTCAGGAAAGCTATCCCAAGAGAACGGAAAAGGAAAAGATAAAGGCCAGAGAGAGACCAAGACTGAAAATCTCAGAGTAGAATTTAGCAACAAATTAAAAAAAGGGTAAGACAGGTCAAACTGTTTAAGAGGCTGAAGGAAAAAAAAACAAAATACATGTACTAAATATAAGGGCAGGAGAAAAACTGAAATACACTCAAGCAGTCAAACGAAAGTAGCAATATGTTTGCAATATGTAAATTCCAGTTAGGCTGTAGCAAACACCATTGACACTTTAAAAAAAAAAGAAAATTGGTTTATTAGCTTTTCTGAACTAAATATTGGGGGCCACAAAATAAAGAGAGGAGAGAAGGTAGGAAGGGTGGAAATAATTTCAGATGCTCTGTTAGATTGAAGCAAAATCAATAGAAGCCAAACTTTGTATAGTATAAAATAGGGGGTGTGCATAAGCGCACCAATGTGCCTACCGTCCCTGTCCTACTGTACCCATTTGTATGTACTCATTTTATGCATTTATGTTTTGCTTCTTTATATCCATTTATTTGTGCCATTTTTTCATGTGTCCTGTTTCCTTGCACTTGTTGACAAACAAACAAATAAATAAAAATCGTCTTCAATTTAGGATTCCATTATTATGTGACTGATATTTTGGAATTTATACAAAGAGCAAGGTAAACTTCCTGGCTATAAAGAAAAAGCCATGAAATTTTTTTTTAATTGGGAAGGAACTTAAAGAAGTAGGTAGGTATAAAGCCTTATATCATAGTACTAACAATGATTTCAATACTACATTTTTTTCTATTAAAAATGGAAAATATCTTAGAAATTCTAAGCAGTCTACTGACAGGGAAAAGAAGACTGCTGGATGCAGTTGTCATACTCAGCACCTATAGTCTGTATTCATCCATTGGCTTAAGACCTTATTATCTATATCTTCCAGACGCCCATGTCGTCCACTTTCTGCATATCCAAGTTGTTCATTTGTTGAATAGATAAGGTTGCCCGTGTTCAATCCACGCCCTCTGCACTGAATAACACAGTTGCTTTCACTTGTGTCCCTTAATCTACCCTCAGTTAAACGTTTTGTATGAACCCAGTCAAATTTATTTCAGTTTGTAGATTAATAGTAATAGGAAGTCATCTTCTCATATAGTGCAGTTACTGAAAAAGCTGAATGTGAACCACTCTGCCATAAAGGAGAATGAAGCAGCTGACTTGGCCAATAACTTTAGTGTTGTAAAAGGGCAGGAAACAGTTATTCATATAACTGATTGCATTTTTGTAGTCAGGAGAGAGGCACTTGTGGGATTTTCTGTCTCAAGGACCAAAATCTGACCAGTTTTCATTGCTGTAAACCTTGTCTTGAAGGAGGTGATCCTGTGTATTCCTCTGGAACAGCCCCCCCCCATTACACATGGCTAGTCCTTCCTTTCTCTAGCTCAGCATTGCATTTTAGACTTAGACCAGGAGTGAAATGCTACCAGTTCGGCCCAGTCCGGGCGTACTGGTAGCAGTGGTTGGTGGTGGCTTGGAGAACCAGTAGCGGCGGCAGCGGCGCGAGGCTCCACCCACCCGCCCGGACGTTGCCATTTTTTTAACCTTCTGCGCATGTGCAGAGGGTGAAAAAGCATGCACGAGAGCGGAGCAAGGGTGAAAAAGTGCGCGCGCAAGCGGAGCGAGCACTTCCGAACCAGTAGGGAAGGTAAGTAGATTTCACCACTGACTTAGAAAGACTTAGACTTAGAATAATTTTATTGTCACATTGAATGTACACTAATCGGCATACATTAAAATGGAATTTCATTGCATGCAGCTCTCAAAGGGTCACCAGCTCCAATATACACTACATAAACATGACAAAATAAATAAATAAATAAATACTAAATTGAAACAACACAGTTTAGTCCGGATGTATACATGTACATGGCGAGAAAAATGAATCTTGCAAGTTTACCAGACAGATGGCATAGGTAACAAAGCTGTTACAGAATCTGATCTTGTCTGGCACCAATTTGTTAAAGATTCAGATGGAACTTTCAAAAGTCTCTGATTCTGGAGGAAATAAAGAAATGTCACCTTCTACAACAGTGGTGAGTTGTAAATTATTTTGCTACCGGTTCGCATGCGCAGAAGTGTCCCAGGCGGCTGGGCGGAACCTCCCACCACCAGCGCTACCGGTTCTAAGAACTGGTCCAAACTGGGAGCAACCCACCGCTGTTCTACAAGTATTATATTCCCAGTAACTATGAATTACAGGCCTGCCCTCCCTCTGTATTCTATACTTCCATCTTTGCAAAACTGGCAGGTGTGTACAAAACTAGATGCACAAGACAGGGGAAAATCATCTTGTGTATCTGATGCTGTGTACCTCTTACTATCTAGCCTGCCTTTTATTGACATTTGCCTACCTTAAATATCAACATTGTTACTTTTGGAATTTTGTTATGGAGCTAAAAGCCGGAGGAAAAATCCTTACCACTTTCCTGAGTATCCAGAAATATTTGAACACTTTAAGGCTCTTGGTTTGTGATTCAGAGATTTATTTATAAGACTGCTGATTTTGGGACATCAAACATATACGTTCAAATTGCAGGAATGAGTCACATTTGTAGGAGGTAATTACCACCAGAAAGCTCATCTAACTTTTGTAGGTTCCTCTTTTAAAATGTCCACTTAAAAGCAGCATGTTCTAAAAATAGCACGCTTTGTTATGCATTCAGTGTAATTCAGTTCTACTGTACAATGTGGTTTCATGTACATAATCTGTGGAGGTCTAGGCCTGTGATTGAGGGCACATGTAGGCTTATGGCCAATAAGCCCCAGGTCATTTCTGGCATGCTAGTACTCAAATGCACTTGTTGGAATTACAAAAGCAAAAGGCCTCAATGATGTCCCAATGGCAGAACCTAACATTTAGAAACCTGCAATTTATGTAGTACAATTCCTGGAAATATTTTGCAAAGCTCAAATGTAAAACTAAATTACTTGTTTGCTGCCTGAAAAATCCAAAAATTACATATGATTAAGATCTTGCTGTTGGAGTGCATTTCAGATATCCTCGATAATTTATGTTAACAGGAAATTAATCTGGAGCAATTTTAGCTAACTTTCTATGATGCTGTTTCTAAAATGAGGGTAAAATGCTTTGTCAAGTTAAATGTCCCTATTGTGATTGGGTAATGGTGTTTGTATGTCATTACCCAAAGGAAAGTAATTCTGAGTAATTGACCCAGGTTTGGCAAGCCCTGTTATATGCAGAGATGGGCAATTCTCACAAATAATCTAAGGGGTCCTTAGTGCTCTCTGAGCTTGCTTGTTTTCTTGCAGACATTTCATTACCATAACAAGGTAATATCATCAGTGCTAGTAAGGACTGTTTGCTGTCAGATTTTATTCTGGTGGCTTGCTTGTCTATATGAGTGGAGGCAGTCTTACAAATTCTTTGGTTGGGCTGTTTATTGATGGCTCTGTGGCAGTTTCCTGATTGGGGTATTGCTTACATGATTGTTGGTCTGAAGTTAACCTTGGAGTTAATCTATGATGATCTGGGTGCTGATTACTGGTGAAGGGGTGCTGAAGTCTTATTCTCATTTGGGATGGTTGATTGTCTCTTTGCATAGTCTATAGATGTTGTTAATGCCTATGTGTCTATTGATGGCTGATTTGTCAGAGTGCCAGGCTTCTAGAAATTCCCTGGCATTTTTGGACTTGGCCTTGTCTGGATCACAAATAATCTGTTGAAGGCAAATAGATCAGATGTGGGCAGGGCTAATGCCAACATAGGTGGGAAGTGGAGAAGTCACATGTACCTCAACAAAGCACAAATATGACCTGACAACATTTTATTTGATTTTTATTTGCAGGGCCCCTATGAAGTTATGTTCAGCACTAGACTGACACAGACTTCAATCATTAACTGTGCCAGCGTTTTAGGGTTTTCATCCTTGTTCATACCTCATACAAGGGCAGCCTCAAGTTATATAGGTTCCTTATAGTCTTGTAGAGAAACTTACAAATTAAAGAAAAATGCATGGATTTATCTTTCTTATACAGATAGTGCTCGACCTATGACCACAATTGGATCAGAATTGCTGTTGCTAAACGAGGCAGGTGTTAAAGTGAATCATGTTCACTTTTATAACCTTTTTTTTTGCCACAGAAGTTAAGCACTGCAGTTATTAAGTGAATCACGTGGCCATTGAATAAATCCAGCTTTTCTCCATTGACTTTGCTTGTTGGAAACTGGCTGGGAAGGTTGCAAATGACAACCACATGACCCCAGGATGCTGCAACCATTGTTAGTACATGCCGGATGTCAAAAGGAAAAGGAGCAGAATTTATTAGTCAGTTATTATTAACTTTATATGCCCACCCATCTCACTATCCAAAGCCATTCTGTGGGAGATCCAGGCCATTAACCCATGTACGCTCAATCCCACCTGTTCAGTGAAGGAGTCTTTCAGATGTGTCAGAACTATCATCTTTGGTTCTGTCTTCCTGTTGCTGCAAACTGCAGTGGTTTTGGTTGTTTAAAATTTTTTGTGTGTGTGTGTTACAAATGGGGAATTTCCGTTTGTACCAATGGCTGGCATGACAGCAATTGTGTTTTGCTCCAGTTGTTCAGATGGGGTGATGTGTGCAACCATTGGTCAACTGCTCTGCAAGAGTACCTGTTTTAAAAGAAAGCTGAAAGATACAATCTATTGGAGGAATATCTTTTTGATTAGTTTTCTCTAAGAAATAGGTGGAAACAGTGGCAATGGTACCAATTAGAACGGGGAGGCAAGGAATGTTGCAGGTCCCGTCCCCTAAGGAGATACATCTGGCAGGACCCAGAAGAAGGGCCTTCTTTGTGGTGGCTTCATCCTTTTGGAATATCATGCCTTCAGAAATTAGACTGGCACTCACTTTGACACTCTTTCATAAGACCCTGAAGACATGGTTCTGCTAGCGGGCCTAGGGAACCCAGAGTGGAATGAAGCCCATCAAAGCCCACAGTTTGACTGTGTGTTGTTGCCGGGGAAAGTTGTTATTGTTTCCCCCCCCCCCCCATACTGTGTTTTTATTGTTTGTAAGCTGCCTACAGTCTCTGTGAGTGATAGGCAGCTATATAAATTTTCTAAACAAACAAACACACAAAGTACTGGGAAGGATTCAGCTTTGGGGTGGGTGGGGAGAATCCATATCTTATTATACAAGTAATGTGTCCTATAAGAGACAATAAAATCTTATTACTTGGAAAACCTGGTTGCTCAGGATAATCCGAAGACTAGCGTCTGAATGACTTGTCTGCTCTAATATTGGAGTTATTTGTCTGAAGTTGTGGAGTGAAGCTTTTTTTCTCCAGAGAGAGATCTTCTAAAACAGCTGACAGAAGTAAAGAAGGAGAATACAGAATAACAAAGCATAGGAAAGAAAAGAAAAAAAATCACAAGCATTCCTGGAAATTCTGCTCTCGAATAAAAAAATGTGGGGTAAGACCATAGATGTGCCTTCACAGAGGAAGTGAAGAAGAAGAAAGTCATATTTATTTTGTTTATTTTAGGCATCTTTTAACATCTCCAAAAATTGAGTCATTTTTTTTCATTTGTCCATGTCTTGGCTAAAGTAAGAAACTGTCTTTATTTTTGAGTGAGGAGAAAGGGAAAGGTTTTAGTCCCCTCGAATGGAACAGGTCTGACTCTTAGCCCTCTCATGTTTGGTTTTCATGCTCTAACTAGAGCGCATTGATTTTGGCACACATGTAAAGATAAAGATTGGATATTTACGTTTTTCTTTTTGATTACCTTGGCTATCCAAGCCCAGCACGGGGGAATAACTTTAATCTCATATCTCTCACCTTTTCCCTGGGGAAAATAAACAAAAAATGAGAGGAGATACAAAATATTACTTCTGCTTTCCTTGCTTATGTTCTCAGGGTGGTTGTTATTTTAATGTTGCTAAAACCAGTATTATATATGTATAACTTGTGTGTGAAAAGGAGCCTTTTAGGCTCTGCCCTTTTTATTATTTCAGGATTATTTGGATGAAATACAATGTTTCTGGGAGTCTGAAATGTGTCTTTTCTCCCATGCTATGGTTATGTTTGGCTTGTAAGAGGGAATGTCTTAAGCTACCTAATTTTCAAGCAGTGATCTTCCAATGGTGGAAAACAAGTGTGAAGTCCTCATCCCGCTGACATGGAAGTAAGGCTCATTAAATTCAATAGGTCTTACTTACTCTTGAGTAAACATGCGGAAAGTTCAGCCGTAAAAACCCTGTGCTGTGGTAATGAAGCCTGTAAATGACAAAACGGAGAAATGTTTTAGTTGAAGTATCTCTGTTTTATGACAGGGGTCCTCAAACTTGGCAACTTTAAGACTTGTGGACTTCAACTCCCAGAATTCTGGGAGTTGAAGTCCACAAGTCTTAAAGTTGTCAAGTTTGAAGACCTCTGAGTTAGGGTAAGGCCATAAAAGGATTGTTATAGAAATCGTTACAGCAACTAATGACTCAAAGACATCTTTAATTTTTGAAAACCTATTTGGTGACACAGTTAAGGCATCAGCTGAAAATCAGAAGGTGAGTTCTAATCTCGCCTGAGGCACAAAACCATTTGGTAACTGTGGGCCACTCAGTCACTCTTAGCCTTAGAATAAAGCTGGTGCAAACCAGTTCCAAATTCTTATGGAGAAAACTTAAAGGACTATTCCTTACAGTTGCCAGTAGTGAAGAATTTGAAGGCTCCCCTACACGAAATTTCATCTCTGTTATTAACCTTTTGATTACAATGTAGTCATTGTAATATAATGTTGGCCAATTTGATTAAACACACAAGGAATTTGTCTTTGGTGTATATGCTCTCACTGTACATAAGGAGAATAAAATGCATTCATCAAGTATAAAAAGATACAACACTTAGTGATAGTCAAGGTTACTAATAGGCTATCAAATCGTACTACTAAACAAATAAAAACGATATAAATTGAAAGATACAAGCAACATGGTTATAGTCATAAGTGGGAAGAGATAGGTACTAGTAAGGAAGAGAAGAATAATAGTAATACATTTGACAGTGTTGTGGGAATTAGTTGTTAAGCACAGTGATGGCATTCAGGGAAAAACTGTCCTTGTGTCTAGTTGTTCTGGTGTGCAGTGCCCTATAGTGTCATTTTGAGGGTAGAAGTTGAAACAATTTATGTCCAGGATGTGAGTGGTGTGTAGATATTTTCACAGCCCTCTTTTTGACTTGTGCAGTATACAGGTCCTCAATGGAAGGCAGCATGGTAGAAATTGTTTTTTTTTCTGCAATTCTAATTATCCATTGAAGTCTGTGTTTGTCTTGCTTGGTTGCGGAGCCAAACCAGACAGTTATGGAGGTGCAGATGACAGAGTCAATAATTCCTCTGTAGAACTGAATCAGCAGCTCTTTGGGCAGATTGAGTTTTCTAAGTTAGCACGTTAGGTGTCCCTTTTAAGTCTTGAGATATGATAGAACCTAGAAACTTGAAGGACTCTACTGTTTATACTGTGTTGTCTAGTATTGTAAGAGGTGGTAGTATAGGAGGTTTTCTTCTAAAATCCACCATCATTTCTATGGTTTTGAATGTATTTAGTTCAAGATTGCTCTGGTTGCACCACAAGGCTGGTTGTTCAACCTACTATGGATTACAGATTATGTTTATAATTAATAACAGCAGCTGTGTTAAATTTGGATTGTATTTCATATATATACATGTCCATACTTGGACACTCGGGGCTCAGGAGGGTCCATTGCTCTCCACCATTTGGTAAAATGGAGGCTCAGTGAATCTGCAGATGACACAATGCTGGGTGAGTTGCTAACATCTTAGAAGACAGGCTCCAGGTCAGAAGAACCTTGTTATTGAACACTGGGGTCTATTCAACAAAATGCTTCAGGATTAGGTTCCCCTTGAAGCTGGGGAAAAACCAGATGTACAAGTACAGTATGTGGCTTGGCAGTAGTACTTGAAATAAGCATCTGGCTGTCTTAGTAGTCCACAGATTAAGCATCAGTCAATAGTGCATTACAGCTGCCAAAAAAAAGCTCATGTAATCTTGGCCTGCATCAATAGAGGTATAATGTCAAAATCACAGGAAGTGATATTTCCTCTCTACTCTGCACTGGTAAGACCACCTCTGAGATAGTCTAGTGTTGGTCATATGCAGGAAGAATGCTGAGGAAATAGAGGGCAAAGAAGAGCAAGAAAGATTCTGAAGAACTTGGTGACTAAACCCTGTGAAGGATTATTAAAAGATCCGGATATGTTTAGCCTAAAGAAGGAGAAGGATAAGTGGACACATCCTTAGCAGTCTTTCAGTGATCAAAGGTCTGACTCAGAGAAGAGGATATAACAGGTAGTTTTCACCTAATGATCCTAAGTGAGATGGGATGACAGGTACATGTTGTAGGCATAAGTGTGAAAAGGCTGCCAAGTGACCAAATTTTGATCATGCGACCATAGGGGCATTGCAACACCTGTACTTTGAGGACCAGCTGTAACTACCATTTGTTCATACTTGGCTACTTGAAATAAGGGGAAAATTTCCTGACCAGAAAAACTAATAAGCAAAGAAACAGCTTATTTCTTGGGGATGTGGTGCTCCATCACTGGAGGTTTTCAAATAAATCCATCCCTTATACTGCTCTGGTATCACTGATAGGAATCACTGTCCTCCATATCTTCACTGAAAGGAAGTTGGGAGTGTCCCAGTTACAAAGTGATCAGCCATGGTAGTGGTAGTGAGGTGGGGGGGGTAGGGGCAGGATAAGCGAAAAAGTATGGCTTCTTTTTTTCCACTTAGAGAAGGAGAAGATGTTAAGATCCATTCTCAGGATTTAGAAATGGGTAAAATGTCTGAAGGATCTTCAAGCCTTCTTTATGATAAAAAGAAAAGCTATTCATGATATATAAACTGGAAAGTTATTATGAATCAATATAGCAAGAGACTGAATGTACAGACACACACACACACACACACGAATGTATCTAGAAGTGGAATTTACTAGAGCTTTAGGAGAACATTGACAGGAAATTAAATCAAAACATTGCCATGGCTTAATATAGTATCCAAATAATATCTACAATACCTGAGCCAATGGTCTCATTATCAATGGGACTTTCGTAGCTGTGTTTGCTTAGCCCCACCTGTGGATCTTGAGGACTTTTCAAGATTCTAAGAGGCCCAGGGATAGAATCTATGCCTGCTTTCAATTCAATACACAATTCAACTTGTGTATCAGGCACTTATTTTCTTCACCTTTTTTTTTCATTGAAGCCCAGTAATCAGTTGTGGGAAAATGGAAAATACTGAAATAATGCATATTCTCACTACCTTTATGTTGATAACTTGAATAAAACATATCGATCCAACTAACCATTTCAAAAATTGAATTCTACTTCAGATGCCCCTCTCCATTTAGGGAGGGTTGGCAGTTGCAGAAGTGAAAAAAAAATTGGGCCACTCTACCATAGTACATGCACAAAATCTAAATGTTATACTCACCTGATGATATCTGAAGTTCTCCCATAGTGTCTCCGTCCCATTCTCCTAATTATTTATTTTAAAAAAGTAATTTTCCATCGCAGCCTGCGTTTTCAAAGAATTGAGGAAATAGAATCCTGCATCAACTTTGTATGATTTTGCATAAGCTCCTAGAATTCAATTCAGTACTTTAGTTAGGAAATGTCCTTTACAGATCAGAATAATTCTTCCCTCTTCAGGTTACTTACTATTATTCCCAGAATTGAAGAATCTTCTTTCACAACCTCGGATTCCCTGCTGGGAAAGTTTGAGCCATTTTCCACTCTTAAATAAAAGCCTCATAGGCTGTGCCTCAAAGTTTGCCCCTAATTCATACCAGGTTTTCCATCTCAAGTTCCCTTTCTGTTTCCTCCAAGACTTCTCCTCTCTATTGGACCACACCCTTTCTTTTGAATTCCTCAATCCTCTGGCCCTGCTCCTTCCTAGGACACAGATATTTTCTTGGATTCTTTTTATTTCTTAAATTTACTATTCCACAGTTGCCTTCTGGATCTCTGCTTACTTTCTGCCCTTCTTCCCCACCAACAGTATTCCTTTCCAATGTTCTCCCATCAAGGTACATGGGTAACAGTGGTGGGTTCCTACAGGTGCGGTCCACTCTATAGCACCGGTAGCAGCCCGCTGGTGATGTCACAGTACCAGTGCGGTCGGCTGCTGGTGCCTGGGCGCTGCCATTAAAATTTTTTTTAAAAATTTTTAAATTTCTTCTGCACATGTCCAGAAGCCGAGCTTCCGGCACTGCGCATGCGCTGCCTTCCTACCCCACAGTGAGTCCAAGTAGGGGAGGATGGCTGAGGGAGCGTGTGAGACGCTGAAAGAATGGGCGGCAGGAGCTATCTCCATTCCCCTCCCTTCAGCAGTCCGAGAAGCCATGAACGCGCGGTAATGATCCTAGGCATTTTTGCACGTTCGAGGCTTCTCGAGCTGCTGAGGGGAAGGGGAATGGGCGGCAGGACCTATCTCAGTTCCCCTCCCTTCAGCAGTCTGAGAAGCCACGCCTACCCAGTCACATGGCCAGCAAGCCACACCCATAAAATAAGCCATGCCCACAGAGTGGCAGTAAAAAAATTAGGAACCCACCCCTGATGGGTAAGCTATCAACTCAGTCATACAATGTGGGGCTCTACCTTGCTGGACATTCATATGTGTTATCTGACTCATAACTCATACATTAATGACATATCCATGGACTTGGATAGATGTTTCCTGGCTACTAACAGCCACAGTGGCCGATCTTGAGAAGACAATCTAGCACTTCTTCTCTAGGTTCAAAATATTACAGAACAAAGGAAAGAAACATTCATCTTTCCTTGAAGATTGATATGGGACCTGCCATTTAACATCTTTCATTAAGAAATTAATACTTTGTAGTTCGGGAGGAAAGTTTGTTAACTTATGGTAGCCCAAATTCAGAAGGAGTCTAGTACTATTTTTAAGACTCACTAATTTTATTTAAAGGCATAAGCTTTTGTGAGCTGAAAGCTGACAAACTTACACCTTTTAATACATTTTGCCAGATTGAATAGATTCTACCAGATTGCTCCTTGCTTCATATTGCTTTTCTTAGAACAGTTATGGTGTCTTAGCTTCACTAGTTTAAATTTATTTTATGGTAATTGATAGGATTACATTTATAGGTCAGGCTGACTTTTTAGGTTTGTTTTCTTAACGGTTCCTGTTATTTATTTATATTTTTGATAGAAAAAATATGTTTCCATTTTTCTCCTGGAAGCTGCCTTGGGAAGATATTTGTCTTCAAGGAGATTTCAAATACATAAATAAAGATAGGCCAAAATTAATTGCTTCTAAGTATTTTCTCAGAGTAATTTGTTTGGAAATAACATTCCAGTCTCTCAAAGATATCAAGGTTAATTCTCACTGTTCTGATATAGCACTTTTGTTTTGACCACCCAGGTCTGCAATTATTCAATATTTCTGAATAAAACAAATGTTTGTTTTTGAAACAAGTCACCTTGTAGAGCCATTGCAAGGACAAAAATATTTCACAAATCTTAAGTTTATTTGGGGAATTGGAGAAGCTCACACCAGACAGTATATCTTTTTAAACGATTTAGTCAGAACAGCATTATGAGCAACAGTCACTGGCAAGGATTGTTGATATTTTCTTCCTTTTCTTGATAATGACTTTTCCAGAAAAAAATTAAGAGAGACCAAACAAATGTGAGCCATCTCTGGAAATGTATTGCTGTTGTGTTTTCATTAAAAGCAGGGCCACCTTTCACCTGCCTTATTAGAGTTAGGATCGTTAAGAACACTATCTTGTTCTTGTAGCTTCTTCTCTGCTTTTGGCCTTGCTAGGAATTTGGCTTTGGTTGTCAGCCAACATGAGTTAGAAGTGGGAAATGGAAGAACTTTTGCAGCTGTTCTTGAGTCAGAGAATGTTTTAATGTTTTAAATCAGTTAGTGAAACGGCATCTTCAAAAGAATAAAAACAAAAGAGAAAAAGAGAATCTCACAAGGGCTGTTTTATGAATTAAATAGGCTTGTTTACAAATCACAGTTTATTCAGAAATAATGTATTATTACAAAAGACGTGTCAGTCCTGAGAAAGCTGAAGCTGAGCAATCCCCATGGACTCCTGAACCTTATTTGGCCACACAAACTGGCAAATTTCTTATACAGCAATGGATCAGGGTTAACTTCCTGCCTTCAAATGGGAGAAAATAAACTATGGCTGCCTGGATCTCTGAAATAATTAGGAATAATTGCAAATAATTTCTGAATCATTAGGACAGACAGGATTTGCAAAGTAAAAGATTCATGGCAAGGCTTTGACTTTTTGGAACTTTTAGAAGGGATAGTTTACTTATACAATCTACATCATCCTATACTGGATGTTGTAAGAAATTCCTCATTAGAAAGCCCCTGAAATCTTACTGCCCGGGTGGTTCAAATAATATGTGTGAAGCCTGTTAACATTTCATAGCCAAATCCATTTCATGGATTCGGGACCACATCCTGCCACATACCTTCCTACGACCGGTCAGGGCCCACAGAGTCGGCCTCCTCCAGGTCCCATCGACCAAACAATGTCGGTTGGCGGGGCCGAGGGGGAGGGCCTTCTCTGTGGGAGCTCCCTCCCTGTGGAACCAGCTTCCCCCGGAGATCAGGACTATCCCCACCCTGCTGGCCTTCCGGAAAGCAATAAAAACCTGGCTCTTCCGGCAGGCGGGGTGAAAGTGAGACCAACTAGATTAGATATGGGTCTCCCCCCTTGTTTTTGTGAATATGAGATACTCTTTTAACTTTTGTATGTTTTTTAATTATTGTATTTTATATTTGTTGTAATGGATTCGAATATGCTGTGAGCCGCCCAGAGTCCCCCGGGAGTTGGGCGGCATACAAATCCATTAAATTAAATTAAATTAAATTAATTCATAGGATGGTGGGGATTGAAAGGTCATGTAAAATGTGCTTCCTTGTTTTGTTGGGATTACAGAATAGTATAAATCACATATACTTCTAGATTATGGACTGTGTGACCAGCTGTCCTAGTGAAATTCAAGGTGAAAAATCTATGAAACTGTCTTCTGCTTGTCCCTAGTATACTGCCAAGACAAACTCTACCCATCTTTTTCTGCTACACATCAAAAGTTACATTTTCCATGTTGTGGCAGTTGAAACACTGATGTTGGGTTCACCTGGTATGTTTCATTTCATTGTAGGCAAACATTTCTACTCCAGATGATTATTAGATGCTGTGGCTGTGTGCTTCCTTCCTAAAAATTACTGATCATTGCCCTCCAGAGCCATTTCTTTCTCTTGTTTTTTCAGGTGGAATAGAACAGCAAAAAAACTGCCTGCCTGCCTGCCTGCCTGCCTCTCTCTCTCTTTCCACCCTTCTCCCTCCCTCACCTGTTCCTCCTCCTGAAAGGAAGGACCTATATTTTGATTTAACCAACTGAAATTGACTAGAGTTCTGCCATTCCCATTTTAGCCCAAATAGTAGGAAAATTGGTAAAACATCTTTTTGTTTGTTCAGGAGCCATGGTAAAAAAAATGAAAGCAGCAGAAAACATGTAGAATAGAATAGAATAGAATAGAATAGAATAGAATAGAATAGAATAGAATAGAATAGAATAGAATAGAATAGAATAACAGAGTTGGAAGGGACCTTGGAGGTCTTCTAGTCCAATCCCCTGCTCAGGCAGGAAACCCTATACCATTTCAGACAAATGGTTGTCCAATCTCTTCTTTAAAACTTCCAGTGTTGGACAGTTCACAACTTCTAGACACAAGTCATTCCACTGATTAATATTCTAATGGGTAAATTCCATCCAGACAGTCCATTAAGTCATCACCATGGCCAAAGCAGAGAAAAAGACTGAAAAGGGCGGTTTATGCAAAATATGGAAAATCCCTATCACTTTTAACAATGTATGCTAATCAATTACCTACCCACCTCCAATTACCATGCAGCCTCCATAGTAGTCAGTGACATCTGCTGTCTCAATCTGGTAAATAGCACTGTCCTACACACACACACACACACACACACACACACACACACACACCCAACCCTTGCTCAGACTCCTTGGGAAGATCAGGACTTCTCAGGGCCTCTCCCCAGCACCACACAGAAATTCTGCCCCTACTATACTTCCAAATCACATTTTTCCTATATGTGAGGTATCATCTATTAGCTGCCCACCCAAATGGGAGCCAGTGTGGCTGCTGCTCTGGAATACCCTAAGTTCTTCATGCACTGACTTAGAGAGCTTAGACAGAAGTAACAATGGTTGCAAATTACAGAAAAGTTTGTTTGTTCTCTGTACAGGAAGGAAGAGGTAAGAAAGTAGCAATAGTGTTAGGTTGATCAAGGTGACTTCTGTAAGACATCTTCCTAAAGACTCCCACCCCCAATCTTGCACCTGCCTCTACAACCTGGTATTTATGCACCTGTGTACCTCTCTGTGAAATTTATTTAGGACTTGTAGTATTTAGAGGGCATCATGGGTGTTAATTTAACTGAAATCCTTAGTAGTAAAGCTTGGGAGAGCTAAAGAAGGAGTCACAATTTCATGGAGGGCTACTTTAATTTTGTGGCTTATAAATGTTACTCATCATGTTCATGATATCTTAGTCATATATTTCTTCCAAACTTCCAAATTGTGACATGGCTTTGTGGTACGTAAAAGAATCTCATTTCCTATTGTCCATTATATTTATCTTTCATCCCTCCTCTAAGCAGCTCAGAACACAGCCGTGTATATATATTAAAACAGCAATCCAATTGACAGGGCAAAAAAAGGAAATGGCTAGAATAGTGTTTCCAGACCTTGACAGTTTTCAGATGTGTGGACTTCAATTCCCAGAATTCCCCAGCAAACCCTGCAATGGAATCCACCTATCTGAAAGCTGCCAAGCTGTCAGGGCTGAGAAATACTATGACAGAGTAAGATAAATTAGGTAATAAAAGATAGATTTTTAAATTAAGCTCATCAGTTCTCAATGATTCTCAAAGTTAGGAATGTGAAACTGATTAATAGAGAGGAAATGATGTGACACTTGCATTCTAAACATAGAACTATGAAACAATTCTTCCTGGTTCCATTTCTAGATGAAAAAATAAATTACAGAACTGAATATCAACTACATAATATCTCCAGGAGAAGAAAACTGTGGCCCTTCTTCTCTTTCTACTTCCTCATTGTGATTCAGCAGTCACTCCACTGAATCATTTTAGTAATACTGCTGCCCATATGAGTACAGTATATGAAAAATAGCAGCCTTTGATATCAGTTCTCAGATATTGTTGTTATTGATGGTTGTAGTTTCTTTTTCCTTTTGAAAGTATCTAATGAAAACTTTGGAAATATGGAAAGGGGTTGGCTGAAAGGCAACCAACACATTTAGTTTCAAAACATTTTTTTTACAATTGATTAAATCTTTATTAAATTTTATAAGAGAAAATACAAATGAAAATAAAGGTAGTAGGAAAAGGGAAAAGGAGGGAAGGAAAATTACAGGTTAAGAAGAAACTTCAAACTTTTCTAATCTTCAAGAAGCTTTAAAACTTTTGAGTAGATCACTATCTGTAAAACATTTAAGTAACCAGTTAGAGTAATTACTTAAAAAAACTGATTTTTTAAATAGCATTTGGCCTTTCTCAATTTTCTACCTTCTATATCAGGGATCCTCAACCCCTAGTTTGTAAATCAGTACCTGGCCTGTTGGGAACTTGACCATGCAAGTGGCGGGGGGCAAGCACGTGAAGCTCCATTTATGGGATTAGGTTGGGTACGCAAAACTATCTCCTCCCTCTGCAGCCTGATGCCGGTCAACCGAGCTGGAAAGGTTGAGGACTGTTCTATATAATAAGGGGTGTATGGGGTGCTCACGGAGGGGTAGCACCTCTGGTGTAGAGGCATGTCATGTCCTTTTACGGCATCTCATTTTAGGGCAGCTTTTAGGGCAGCTCGTTCACCTTTGGTCCCCACCTGTCACTCAGCTCTCACCTGTGGCTCCTAGCAACTGTAGCATGCGCAGTGGCCACATCCCGGGCAACAGCTTCAACAGGCTGGCCAAACCAGTTGAGAGTAGCCATTGGGTCATTGACCTTCGGTGAGATAGGGACTTGTCTATCCCGAGCATGTGAAGACAGATTCCGGTAGACTGAGCGGATGAAATCTACTAGAATAGGACAACGGTCATGAAGGCGGACTCTGCAAACATTGTGGTATACTAAGAGCACAGCAAGACATGAAAGATGCCCTGGTCAACCACTGCGCCCAGCCCATCTCCAACTGTCCTGCTATTTGGAGCAAGATGGAATCTGGGAAGAGAGAATGAGGCTGACTATGCACACCTCTCCCTCACTTTAATCCAATTCACGCGCAAGTCTTGACATCCCCCGATGTCAAGGTCCTCTTCGAACGTGATGGGCGAACATCATATAATGAGCAAAATTTCCTACAGCTTCCATTCACCATGTCCATTGTGTTAACTATTGACAAGCAACTATTTCTTCTTTCTCTGTTTATAAATAAGAACAGTGGGTGATAATAATTAACTACAACAATGGAGTCAATACATTCCCTGTAGAATTCTCAGTCTGTAGCTTTGCAGCAGAGCTGCAAGGAATAAAAAATTCTCAAGTCAACTTCTGATGTCTTCAGGTAGATCTGAGAGCAGTGGATTAATTTGGCATAAGGAGTGGATTAATTTGGCATAATTTGGCATCTGTGTTGCTAACTCACAGAATGACTTATCCATTTTTGAGAAAAATATATATTAAATAATAGCTTGTATTTGTCTGAATGGTATTCAAAAAACAAATTTCACTCTTTACATCAGAAGAAGGAAGTCTGTGCTGAGCAATCTAAATGATCATGTCCAATGCCAAGAGATGCTAGGAGATGAAATTTAGCAAAATCTGGAAGAGCATAAACTGTTCATTTTTGTTTTACCTACTAGCATTTTATTAACCTTTCTGGAATTTAGAGTGTGTGTCTCCTAATCTTCTATGGATTTCATTTTATGCAAAGACAGGTGCCCCTTGATAAAGATTCATACTTGATTAACAATCTCAACCATTATATGTGAAACACTTTTCTATAGGCACTTTCCAGTATAGTGTAGTGTAGTGTAGTGTAGTGTAGTGATAGTAATAGGTATAGGTATAGGTATAGTATAGTATAGTATAGTATAGTATAGTATAGTATAGTATAGTATAGTATAGTATAGTACAGTGATGGCGAACCTATGGCACGGGTGCCACAGGTGGCACGCGGAGCCATATCTGCCGGCACGCGAGCCGTTGCCCTAGCTCAGCTCCAGCGCGCATGTGCGTGCATGCCAGCTGATTTTTGGCTCACGCGGAGGCCCTGGGAGGATGATTTTGGCTTCTGGCGGGCCTCTGGGGTGGCGGGGGGAGCATTTTCGCCCTCCCCAAGTTCCAAGAAAGCCCCTGGAGCCTGGGGAGGGCAAAAAACGGGCCTACTGGGCCCACTGGAAGTCGGGAAATGGGAGAGTGGGGGTGCCACGCACGCATGCACGGGGGTGGGGCAAGTGGGGGGCTTTGAATTATGGGTGTGGGCACGCACGAGCGTGCGATAGCGCCTGCACGCACTATTTTGGCACCCGAGGAAAAAAAAGGTTCGCCATCACTGTTATAATATAGTATAGTATAGTATAGTATAGTATAGTGTAGTGTAGTGTAGTGTAGTGTAGTGTAGTGTAGTGTAGTGTAGTGTAGTGTAGTGTAGTGTAGTGTAGTGTAGTATAGTATAGTATAGTATAGTATAGTATAGTATAGTATAGTATAGTATAGTATAGTATAGTATAGTATAGTATAGTATAGTATAGTATAGTATAGTATAGTAGTATATAGCCATAGTATAATCCTGATATATATTATAGGTATCTGAGTAATGATACTATATTTTGAATAACATTTGCTTCTTTTGGCTTCATTGCCTGCACAAAAGAACCCAAGGAGAACTTTGTTAGATCAAATCAAAAGCTTATCCAGTCCAGCATTATGTGTCATATTGGTAGCTAATCAGCTGAATCTGTGAATCTCCTATCTGGACGTGAAGGTACCAGCCAGTTTACACTGTGCTTCCTAACAATTAATATTTAATCACACAGCTGTTCTTTCTAAGTGATAACCATTAACCCAATCTTCCATGAATCTGTCTGGTCCATATCATCAATATTGATCATGGCAATATAATTGAACTATAATGTTAAATAAATACAATAAATATTTTCTTTATTGGTCCATAGTTTTCCCTTCTTTCTGTTTCTATGTTTTTAATGTTATTCTTTATTTAATTGCAGGCCTTTTGCTCAAAACGGAACTCTCCAAAAATCATCCCTCTTAAGAAAGTGATTTCTTATTTTGAATCATGGCCATTTCCATTCAGAACACTTTGGCATAGTTCTGACATTACTCAGTTGTCCATTTAAGAGAATCAAGCACATGTTTTCTTTCCTGACAATATTTATGCAATGAGGGCATTAGTGCCACTTCTATGTAAAATTAATCAAATACAAAGTTTGACTTTTATGCAAATAGGACTTCGCACGAGAAAAGCTCATTGCCCATTTGGTGTGAAATCTGCCTTGTCTATGGTATCTTATTTCTACTTGTTATTTTTTTTAATCTGTCTGTTATCTTGTTTATGTTACTGCTGTTTATTCAGTATCAATAATAAAGGATAGAACTTGTCATCCAGATTGGAAGTCCACAATAAGTTTCCTTAAAAAGAATCAGGACACCATTTGTTTCCCTGATCTCAACCCACATTGATAATAAACAACGCCAGTTGATTGGAAAGGAACAAAAATCATTCAACATGCTAACACCTGCCACACACGTGAATTTATTGAAGCCTGGTATTCTACCAAAGAATCAACAAGCATATTGATCTAGATTCAATCTATATATATAAAAGCCGAATACCACTCACTCATCACGAAATCTCCAGAACCGTGAAGTCTACAAACTTGAAACTTGGCACGTATGTTTCTCTTGGCTTGTAGGTGCTCGCTAAGAAAAGATTTTTCAAAATGACCATCAGATCATTAGTATTTCTTATACAGTATTATATTAACATACTCTGATGCTAAGGAGTTAGACGTTCTACTCTTCCTCCCCACCTGAAAAGAACTCTGTTCCAACTGCCAGTTGCCTTATATTAACACGCTCTGATGCTACCCCTTCACTAAACCGGGCATGGGTGTGGCCAGTGCATGACTCATCCGGCCTGAGGGCTGGGAGTTTAGGCATTCTACTCCTCCTCCCCATCTGAAAAGAACTCTGTTCCAACTGCCAGTTGCCTTATATTAACACGCTCTGATGCTAAGGAGTTACACATTCTACATAAATTTTCAAGCTTTAAGTGTCAATGTATCAAGCCCAATCGTAACTACTCATTCATTTTCAAGCTTTAACTCTCAATGTATCAAGCCTGATCACATAGTTTCATAGTGAAGCACGGGTATCCAGCTACTAGTATATGAATATATAAGAAACCAGACCATTCGAACAACCAATCAACAAGAGAATCAATCAACAACGAACTAATCACACTGGCACACAAGACATTTATAAGCTAAGGAGAATAGGACAAGAAAATCCTGCTGATGATGTTACCTAGTCTGGTAACTAAATGTTCAGAAACTAAATGGAAACAAGCTTGGAGAGCAAATCAATGCCAAACACTATTTGTTTGTATTTGGTAGGAGTGAAAGACAGAATGTCAAGTCCTCCCCCCCACCCCCCACCAGCCAAGCTAAATGAAGTATCTTCAGCACAATGGGGACATTCCTTTACTGCGCTGTTCTACCCTACTGCAATGTATATGTGATATCAATACCAGGGCAATATTGCTAAAGTCCACTGTTGGCCTACTTTTCCTCTGACTCTTGACTTCTTTCCCAATTAGGTGACAAATAGGTGGGAAAAAGTCTTAGCAACATGGATCTGACCTCTCCTCACATAGTCCAATATTAGAGAGAGCTAAAATTTATTCCTTTGCATTGATGAATTTTGCTCCTGGGAAAATTCAATATTTCCCAAACTTGTAGCCTTATTCCCAGTCTGTTTTCATGGCTCTGAGCCTGTTTTCTGCACAGATTTCCAGAAAATGTGAAACTGAGATAGTAATAGCAGTAGCACTTAGACTTATATGCCGCTTTATAGTGCTTTACAACCCTCTCTAAGCAGTTTACAGAGTCAGCATATTGCCCCCAACAATCTGGGTCCTCATTTTACCAACCTCAGAAGGATGATAGGCTGAGTCAACCTTGAGCCTGGTGAGATGTGAACTGCCTGATTGTAGGCAGTCAGCAGTCAGCGGAAGTAGCCTGCAGTATTGCACTCCAACCACTGCACCACCGTGGCTCATAATATAAGATATAAGACTTAAGGCATTTCTAATTTTGGTCCAACTCTATGTACATCTCAGGCAATTTTCCTTCAGGAGAGCTACCTGAGTATTGTGGAATAATACAGCAGTTCTAAAGTCATCCTAAGTTCTCTCTACAGACTCATGACAGGTATAGTGTTCATTTATTTGGGAATTCCATCAGGGATTCAGTCTTGTAAGCTTCAATATACATTGCTCCCATCCCAACTCTCCCCCCCCAAAAGAGTTCACGATTACATAACATTTGCATAAACATGTTTATTAAAACAGATACATATTTAGATGTAGCATATTTTAATCATGAAACATTTCACCTTTATTGGGAACATAATGTTTTTGTCTGCCTTCTTAATGTACAGGCCAGATATAAACTGTGAATCAGAATCAGACCTCTAAAGATAAGATAAAGAATTGCATCACCTCTGGTCCTTTCACTTTTAAACAGGCTAGAATGGCTAGCTGTTCTAATCTATATATATAAAAGCGAAATCCACTCACTCATCATGAAATCTCCAGAACAGTAAAGCCTACAAACTTGAAATTCGGCACATATGTTCCTCTTGGCTTCTAGGTGCTCGCTAAGAAAGGATTTTTCGAAATGACCATCAGATCATTAGTAATTCTTATACAGTAATTTATACACTCTGATGCTAAGGAGTTAGACATTCTACTCCCCCTCCCCACCTGAAAAGAATTCTGTTCCAACTGCCACTTACCTCACATTCCGTTACCTCAGTTCAAACCGGCAGACGTTCCACTCCTTCACTCAGGAGCGGGCTGGGGCTCCTTACAGTACTAAATGCCGCTACCTCACCAAAATGTCTACGCCTTCCACCTATGGAACTGCTTCCGGACCCAAGGCAGTGGGAGAGATATTCCCTTATGAGTTTCACTGCTGCCCGGAAGTACAACGGATGCTTCCAAATGACGTCTTTTGGAGCCAGAGAGGTGAAGGAGGGAAATTTTATGCCAACATTCAAAGTGCAGAGGCAGATCTACCACAGGATAGGAAGTATCATGGCGGGGCCTCAGCCGTAGCCTTCATTTCTCCAGATATACTTTGTTGGTGACGATGACAATGAGAGGGACATCCGTTGTGGAATCTACCCAGGTGTTAATCCAGAACTGGTTAGCCAACTGCAGAAGTTGCTGCGTGAACACAACAAGTATATTCTGGAATTTAAGGCTGCTGTTGATTCTTTTCCCAAGGGCCACAAGGACTTCCAAGTGGTGATTAACGCCAATAGGAAGCCTTCTGGAGAGCACCGATGTCATTTTGGTGGTTGGCAAGATGGTTGTGTGACCAATCACATAGTTTCATAGTGAAGCACGTAGCGAAGTATCCAGCTAGTAAAGGATAATGTCAAAGAAAAAAAATGCCACTTGATATCATCTCATATAGAGGACATGACCAGGTTTTCCTGGTCCGACTTCTTCTGTATGATTTAAAGCACCCTGATTTGTAACTTTTCTGAAGATTTTAACATTCAAGGTTTTGAGACCCCTCTGCGGATGCCAAGGACTGAAAGTGTGATCTTGTGAATTCAAAGCGTAATCTTTGCCACTGGGACTGAACTTATAACATTTAGCTCTTCCAGCCCTCTGCAAGTGTCCTGGCTTTCAAAATAATATTCTGTGTCGCTTCTGTTATCCTTAAGATGCAGGTAGGCAATCTGACCTCTATGTGCCTTTTTGATGATGTGAACTTCCAGTTTTTATAAATGCCAATAGTAAGGGGATATGAGACGTGTACGTAAGTGGGATACCTCTGCATTGAGGCTTTGTTAAGCTAGGTAATAACAGCAGGAGTTCATAGCACAGGAATTTCACTCATTACTATTGTGACCAGAAGTAGATTTCTTTTATTCCTAAACTAATGCTTTCACTTCATATGTTGAACAAAAAATCTCAAACATCTCTCCACTTGTGAAATTGCTTGGCCTATTTGTGGCCAAGTCAGCAGAAATCCATTCAGTTTTCAGTGAGAGCCAAGGATCTGGCAAGGAGGAGAGGAGAATCTTATTTAAAAACCTTATTATAACTTTATGGAAATGTCTAATTAGGGGAGAGCAGTACAGTGTATGTTCTCTGAATAATAGGCATGCTTTTAAAATTATTATTTCAAGGAGTGAAGCCCATGCAAATATACTATCTTACCAGGTTCAATTTTCATATTTTATGTATGATTTTGACAGCTTTATTTTGACAGCCTTCCACAAGTATAAGATTTCACCTGATGAAATTACAAGGAGGATCAAGAACACATTCTCCATACATTCTTAGCCCAGCTCTGTACTAATTTTTTCCAGCAAATTTCCCCTTGAAGATTTTCATGGATAACAGCTGATGTTTTAGCTGTTGTATCTCCTACAAAACAATGTGATTTCAGTTTAAATTTGTTTGAATGGTAATGGATAGCAGGGGTGACTTTTGCTAGTTAAAAGCAACTACCTAGCCCTTCTAAACTGAAAGGACAAGCTACTATATATAAATAAACAGCAAATCCCATACTCCTTCGCCCTGATGATGTTACCCAGTTGGGTAATGAAAAGTCTGCAAGCAAACAATGAAGCTCAGAGAACATGAAGACTTCCAGTATGCCTTCCATTTATTTTGCTGACCCCCAGATATTCTGACCTCCAGATATATGGACCCTGGCCCATATACTTATCAAGGGGCTTGATAGTCTCAGCATTTGGCTTTTGTAATCACATCTTCTGTCATCTAATCACTAAGCCATTTGGCATCAGCAAAATTGTACCATTAACATTTTATAGATGTTATTATTTCTGCCCCCAAAGTCTCTCCTCTCCAGAGGTGGGATTCAGTCGGTTCGAACCGGTTTGGGTGAACCGGTAGTGGTGACTTGTGGGTGCAATCCCATCCTATATCACTGTGTTTTGTGACGCGCACTCACATTTTCGATTCTTGGTGAACCAGTTGTTAAATTATGTGAAGCCCACCTCTACTCTTCTCCTTTTTACTTTACAACTTCAAGCTTCCTCTATAATTTCCAAACTCTCAGAAGACTTTGGGAAAATAACACTATTCCCCAGAAGTGGAACATTTCTAACTCTAGAACAGCTTTGGGATGAACAAAGTTGTACAATGTGCAACAGATGTGATCAAGATAAATAGCTCTTTGAGATGTTTAATTTTTATTCATAGCAAGCTGATATAATTTGTGATCCACAAGCCTATTCAGAATTAAGGAGAATGTGACCTACGAGCTCCTGACTTTTATTAAAACAGAACAGTTGTAGTTTAGTTTGCACTGTGGAAAGTAATAGATTCAGTACTTAGCATTGCTTGGGAACAGGTGCATTGTGTACGTGGCCACAATCATGCAGTTGCGGCCACCATCTTGACTTTTTTCCACCCACCCTTATGGGCTCCCCTGCTTGGATAAATGGGTAAACTTTAATTTTTGTATTTCTGGAGAACTAAAACAGTAGACAGTACTAAATGAACCAACTGTATGATACTGAATAAGGCAGCTACTTATATTCACAGCTGTGCATTCTTCTCTATACATCAAGGTTTCCATAAGTCCATTTGGTAAAGAACTAAAAATTAATGCCTTAGATCCTGTAACAAGATTACATTCTCTTTCTCCTTTAGACATCTTATGACAAGTAGAATCTGTAAATATTCTACTTGTCATATTTTGCTTTCATTCTCCTCTTTATCTCCTGAAATCCCCATGACAAAATTCAGCCTCTGCTCCCAAATCAGATTTAAACTGGTCATTTCTTAAGATCAGAGTAGAGTAGAGTAGAGTAGAGTAGAGAAGAGTAGAGTAGAATACTTAAGCTCTAAGGATAATAAAGGGTATAGTAGAGTAAAGGACAGTGATTATCACCCCATGGTAATCACTGGGGGTTCACAAAGGCTTGAACAAATATTATGATTTAAATCTTGAGTTAGGTCTTTCGGGTACGTGGCCACAAAAAGTATTTAAAGGGGGTCCATGGCAAAGAAAAGGTTGAGAACCACTGGTTTAGGGTATATTAGAGTAGAGTACTTAAGCTCTAAAGATAGTACATAGAGTAGAGTAGAGCAGGGCAGGACAGGGTAGTAGATTATTATACACTACAGTATGGTATATACTAGTATAGGTAATCCTTTAGCCTGCCAATTACAGTTGTAAGTTGTGATGGTTGTAAAGTGGGGAACCCACATGAATGACCCAAATTTGTGACCTTTATTGTAGCAGTCATTAAGCAAATGTTGCTGTTGTAAAATGAACCCATTGTTCGTTATGGGGTGTTTTTGCCGAAAACCAGAAGTAAAGATCAGTTTTTGACAAAAGCACCGTAAATTGCACTTACATGACAGCAGGATACTGCAAACAGTTGTAAATCTGGGCTGTTTGCTGAGTGCCCAAAATGTGTTCATGTGACCATGGGAGGACAACTATTGGAGCTTTAGAACTGGGTCATAGGTTGCCCTGGGGACCTCTGTCATAACTTCAAACAGTCGCTAAGCACCAGTCATAAGTCAAGGACTACCTACATCAGGAGTGGGTTCTGACTTATCTTGCTGCCGGTTTGCTTTCTCCCGCACTGCGTGGACGCATGCATGCATGCGCAGTGCTGAAAACCCAGCTTCTGTGCATGCGCAGAAGCAAAAAATAGCTTCTGCCCGTGTGCAGAAGCGAAAAACAAGATGGTGCTGCCTATGGCACTGCCAAGAGAGCCAGTTTGAGGGCATGTCCAGCCGGCCATCGCTGCTGGTTCGGTGAGAGGGGGGGGAATTCCCGCTATCGGTTCTATAGAACCAGTCCGAACCGGCAGGAACCCACCTCTGACCTATATGTAAGATTTATTATGGTTGTAAGCCAGCAGAAGCATCTGCAGAGGGATAAAACCAAATCAACTCGGTGACTGTGATAACATGATTGAAGCACCTCCCACTTTTAAATGTTCATCTTGATTATATACCACACATTTAAAAGGGACAGGACCTAGTTTGCCTGTGGTCATGATCCCCATCTTGATTTTCTTTTACAACCCCTCCCCGGATATCTTGTATCATACTGTAAAATGAAAATGAAAATGAAAATGGAATTCAAGGTGCAAAAATTTACAATTAAATGCTAACTGATATGAACCACTTTATAAACGTATGGCACAGCATAGGAGAACAAACCCATCAGGACAAGTTTCAGCAGTCCACCTGAATTTGAAAGACAAAGGCCACTCTTTTGAAGACAGCAAAGTCTACATTTTGGACAGAGAGGACCTCTGGTTTGAAAGAGGGGTCAAAGAGGCCATCTCTGTCAAAATTGAACAGCCCTCTCTCAACAGATGGGGAGGAATATGACATCATCTTTCTTCAGTCTACATACAGTCCTTTCAGCAGTTCCAAGAACGCTCCACACTCATTTGTACCGCTTAGGTGACCCTGAGGACACAGATAAACTTCCAGGTGGCCTTAATGACTCGCTAAAAGAGTGCAAATGACCAGCTGTCTGCAAGGAGTATAAATCCTTCCATTCCCCACCATCCAGTCAGAGCTGAAGAAGCTTCTTGGATGAGAAGTGAAACGTCTTCAAAGAAAAACCAGAAAGTCCACTTGCTTCTTGAAAAAGCACCTTTGGGACAACCATGACCTGGATGACTGAGAATCCCCATAGACATTTCACAGATAAAGTTTTTCTAAGGAACAGAAGGAGTTCATATTTAATTGGCAAAGGTGATTATTCAAAACTGTCAATTCTCATATGGTGAAAGCAATAGCACAGAATGCAGTTACCTTTCTGGATGGCTCTGTGTGTTTCTGTGCCAGAAGGAATAACACTCTCTTTTGACCTGAATTGCCAAGGAGTTTAATAGATGGGGGGGGGGGGGCTATTAGATCTGAAGGCTGGGCTGTGGAGATAGGGAAGTGAAATAAAACAAACCATAACCATCTCATTATCTCTCAGCTGCCAGGAGCATGTTCAGTCCTGATCTGGGATGTCATACCTCCCTTTCAATAACCTGGAAGGCAAGGTATTTAACGTGGTCAAGAGGTCTGTGTATTTCATTTATTTATTTTGTTAAATGTATATGCCATCTATCTTGCTATTTGGGGCAATTCTGGATGGCTTAGAAAATAATAAAAGCCATTAGAAATATGAAAACATTAAAATTACAAAAAATGCATAACCTCTCATCAGTAAATGTAATGATCTCTTGAAGGGTCCTAGGATTTCAACTTCGCTGAGGCAAAATACAAAGAAAGACATTTGCAAATAAATAACATTATAATGTTTCAGTTCCATGTTTGATCCAGGAATTGGAAAGAGTGGAGAAAAAGGATGGTAACAGCAGGGTGGGCTGCCAGGAAAGGGAAGGGAAAGAAAGGGAAAAGAAGGGAAGGAAAGAGAAAGGGGAAGGGGAAGGGGAAGGGGAAGGGGAAAAGAAAGGAAAACACTGATGAGGAGCAGGTAGGTTGGTCAGATATACCAATCCAAGTACATTGGCAGGTAAGATGCTAGAAATATTAATGAACAGGCTGGTCCAGAGATTATGAAGAGGAAGAGGAGAGGTGTATCAGCTTTGACCTACTTGCCAATAAAATCATTCTTGATTTTTGTCTTGGTTAAAATGTCCTGCATTGTGACCAATCCAGAATCAATCTAGAACAGTCTGGCCAAACTTCCAAGCTACAATTTGCTTGTTTCATGCATGAAACAAAACATGTTTACCAGCTCATGTGCACCTAATTTAAATGTTAAAGTTAGTTTCAATCACTTAATGAAATGGCCTAATGAAAAAGTTAAAATATCCTTAAACTTGAACATCCAGGAAGAGTTTTTGCCTACCTTAGGAGTAACCAAATAATAGTCCCATATCAAGAGATATCTAGTACCCTTACTTGTAATTAAATACTTGTTCTGGACCATATATTGAAAATGTAGCAGTTGAATTTCTTTTATATGTTTGCTGAATAGGTAGAGTTGCTAACAATCAGGATTACGTTTTCTGGGTGTTAACAAATACTTGAAAATATTCCTAATCAGAAGACTGAACATAACACTGCTTGAACCATGGACACAGATCCACCACACATGCAAATACATTTAATAATTATATCTAATGGTAAATAGAAACATCCAAACTTAGGTTAAGTTTTTGTTACAAAAGCTCCAGGAATAAGATTTACATATTTTAATCCTATCTTTTATTTTCCTGTTTAGAACTGCTTTTCTCTTAAACAAAAAGCAAAGGTGGCTTTTAAAAAAATGAAAAGAATATAAAATTTCCTCACCACATTCATTTTTAACAGATATTCCGAAGTGATGTCATCATCAGTAAATATTTTCCCCAGGATTTCATTTTAATAAGAAAATTGCTGTGGCAATTACTGCATTTCAATGCTTCACATTGCTATACAATCTTCATTGTGAATTCATAATGCCTCTTATTTAATTGCATTAGTTGAAAATGGTACAAACAATTAAAAATGTAATTTCTATCCAACATTTTCAGCTATGTTAATTAGGTGGGAGAAGGGAAAGGTAAATAAGAATTTAAAACTAGGGAAGAATGATGTTGAGAAAAGAACAGCTATGAAATACATTAACATCTTGGCACTTTAAAAATGGACTTACTCAAAATATTAGGATCGGAGATTTGCCATCCTGTAAAGTTGATTTTTAAAAATTAATGTGCTTATGGAATTCGTTTTACAACATATAGTGATGCATATTAACCTGGAGTGCTGCAAATGGATAAGGATAAATTTATGCAGGACAATTGTTTATTTGTGAGATTTATATACCGCTTCACAGTGCAAGCACTCTCTAAGCGATTTACACCAGTAAGCAATGTATATTTATATTGCCCCCAACAATCTGGGTCCTCATTTTACCTACCTCGGAAGGATGGAAGGCTGAGTCAACCTTGAGCCGGTGAGATTTGAACCGCTGACCTGCAGATCAGTGTCAGCTAATGTGGCCCGCAGTACATGCCTCTAACCGCTGCGCCACCTCGGCTCACTAGGTTACTAACTTCAAGGGTTACTGCTCTTTAAGATTCGGTGTTATTTCTGGTTGGGGGTACATGCAGTTTAGCAGGAAGACATAAAATGATTCGGATGGAGGGCAAGCTGTGGGATGAAATAGGATGACCCAATAGGAAGATCTAGCAAAACCAGGAAATGCTATGAAATGAGGGGTGTCTTAGGCAAATAATATTCCTGACCTCATCTGATTAGCCATTGTGAGAACTCATTCTTGACTAGAATGGATCTTGGCCTAATGCAATGGAACTATTCCCTTTTTTCTTCTTCTTATAAATTCTAACCTAGGATTCTTTGTATGTATTTTACTTGGAAACATGGCCTGGCTCAATTCAGTTTTGCCAGCTTAGGTAGAACAAAGTTAAGATGCATTCATACAAAGTGCTTACCCTGGTATACAAAATTATTCCCGGTTTCTAAGATTAATTTATTCAACTTGAACTATAAACCTTACATGGAATCATAATCAAGTGAAGTAGGTTTGTACCACAGACTAAACCACAAAAAACCTAACCAAAAAGTTAAGACTGTTAGTAAGACTTATTTAAGCATATTGTGTGAACACAGTCAAAGAACAACTTATGCCAACGTGTCTCCATTGTATGGTGAACTGAGCAACCTGAGCCATGGCTGCGCAGATTTTTGTCACAGGTGTTCAAAGGGAGATGTCAAGAAAAGTCAGAACCAAGCCATCCCTCTTTTTACTTGCCTTGCCATATGGCACACATTAAAAAGGAGTGGAATTTCAACTATTTATGTTAAGCTTCAAAATCCAAGAAAGACAACATTGAGATTCTTCTAAGCAGTTTTCACAATTTCTCCTCTCCTATAGACAGAAATCTTGCCAAACTAAAGCAAACTACTTGCACCATAAAATATACACTCTGGGAACTATTAGGGAAGAGCTGTCTTCATCCCCTTTCTCACACAAAACACCTAAACTGCATTGTCTCTTGCTGTTCTGGAATGCATTCTCTCCTTCCTGGGAATCTGGACAACATTCCATCACAATTTGTTTCATGCCGAACTGAAATTCAATGATGAAAAAGGAAGGTTCTACATTTAGGCAAGAAAAACAAAATGCACAGGTACAGTATATGTGGTACCTTGCGCAACAGTAGTAACTGTGAGAGGAATTTTGGAGTCCTAGTGGACAACCATTTAAATATGAGCCAGCAGTGTGCAACAGCTGCCAAAGAAGCCAACACAGTTCTAGGCTGCATAAACAGAGGGATAGAATCAAGATGATGTGAAGTGTTAATACCACTTTATAATGCCTTGGTAAGGCCACACTTGGAATACTGCATTCAGTTTTGGTCCCCACGATGTAAAAAGGCTGTTGAGACACTAGAAAGAGTGCAGAGAAGAGTAACAAAGATGATTAGGGGATTGGAGGCTAAAACATATGAAGAACGGTTGCAGGAACTGGGTATGTCTAGTTTAATGAAAAGAAGGACATGGGGAGACATGATAGCAGTGTTCCAATATCTCAGGAGTTGCCACAAAGAAGAGGGAGTCAAGCTATTTTCCAAAGCACCTGAGGGTAGAACAAGAAGCAATGGGTGAAAACTAATCAAGGAGAGAAGCAACCCAGAACTAAGGAGAAATTTCCTGACAGTTAGAACAATTAATCAGTGGAACAGCTTGTCTCCAGAAGTTGTGAATGCTTCAACACTGGAAGTTTTTAAGAAGATGTTGGATAACCGTTTGTCTGAAGTGATGTAGGGTTTATTGCCTAAGCAGGGGTTGGACTAGAAGACCTCCAAGGTCCCTTCCAACTCTGTTATTCTATTATTTATTTATTTATTTATTTGGTATTCTTATATGCCGCCCAACTCCCGGAGGACTCTATTCTATTCTATTCTATTCTATTCTATTCTATTCTATTCTATTCTATTCTATTCTATTCTATTCTATTCTATTCTATAATAACTGGCATCCCAGGATACCTCGAGTTTCAGGATCATATTTGCTGCAAACTTTAACCATCTTCATCTAAAGGGGAAAGAAGGCTGTTTCTGAGCTAAAGAAAGTTTTAGATTAATTTATGTCTTGATATAGGAACAAACACATTTAGCTGTATTTTAAAGAAATAAACCACTGTAACACTAATTGCAACAATCTTATATGATAAACTTAAGGTTACAGCAAGAATCTCAGGTATTTGCCAACTATTCTTTAGTAATGTTATTGGCCTTATTATATTTTAAAGTACAGCAAAATCCTTATTCTCCTAAGAACATTCTTTGTTTAAAATATTGTTTTGGAGTTCTTTAATTTAAAGACAGTTTTCTGTCAACACTCCCATGGGACAGTTGCTGGCTCTTTTCAATACTGTGACATCCATAGTTTGCTTTGCTTTTCCAAAGAGGGAATAAAGAGGTTGTTGGTGCTTGATGTGTGTGTGGGTCAGGGTCGGGTTCCTAATGTTTTTTACTACCACTCTGTGGGCGTGGCTCATTTTGTGGTTGTGGCTTGCCAGCCATGTGACTGGGTGGGCTTGGGCCTCGGGAGCTTGGCAGCGGCCAGAGAAGCGGCGGGGCATTTCCCACCCGCAACGCAGCCCCCCGCAGCGGGAGAAGCAAGACCGCGGCAGCGGTTCTTCTAGGAGGCTCCGTCCGGCCTGAATGCTTCTCCCCATTCGATGATCCTAGGCTCCTGCCGCCTGTTCCCCCTCCCCTCAGCAGCTCGAGAAGCCTCGAACGTGCGAAAATGCCTGGGATCATCACTGCGCGATTGTGGCTTCTCACACTGCTGAAGGGATGGGAACTGAGATAGGTCCTGCCGCCCATTCCCTCTCCCCTCAGCAGCTCGAGAAGCCTCAAACGTGCAAAAATGCCTAGGATCATCACCGCGCATTCGTGGCTTCTTGGACTACTGAAGGGAGGGGAATGGAGATAGCCCCTGCCGTCCGTTCTTTCAGCGGCTCACGCGCTCCCTCAGCTATCCTCCCCTGCTTAGACTCACTGCGGGGTAGGAAGGCAGCACATGTGAAGTGCCGGAAGCTCGGCTTCTGGGCATGCGCAGAAGAATTTTTTTTTTATAAATTTAATTTTTTTAAAAAAAAATGGCGGTGCCCAGGCACCGGCAACCGACCGCACTGGTACTGTGATGTCACCAGCGGGCCGCTACCGGTACTATAGTGTGGACCGCACTGGTAGGAACCCACCACAGATGGTAGGATGGTAGGAACAGATGGGATCAACAGATGGTAGGAACCCTGAGATGGGATGGTGAAGCAGGACCTTCTACCTATTCTACTCTGCTGCATGAACATACTCACTTTCTGGAATTGCCAGATCTCTATGGCTGAAGAATTCATTCATTCATTCATTCATTCATTCATTCATTCATTCATTCATTCATTCATTCATAAAATTTATATGCTTGCCCAACTCATTCTCAATGACTCTGGACATCTCCAGGCATGCAATGGATTGAAATGGATTCATTTTATATAGGCTTTTAAAGGGGTCTTAGAACTGTCGGGTGGACGTTGAGAGTCTATAATATATTTTAATATATCCTTGCAGCTACTCCCTACAGGACTATTATTTATTTATTTAACCAATTTATGTGGCAGGCCAACTCACAAATTGCTGGATGACTAATATAGGATTAAAGCCAATACGAGAACAGTTCATAGAACAAAAACATGACACATTCAAGGCCAACCCATAATAATTCCTCATAAAATAAATTTCAGATGTTTTAGCAAGATTTTTAGTAATAGTTGATGCTGCTTTTCGACTCTCCTTCCTTACCATTTTTTCAGAGAGGCCCTCTGATGAATTTATGGAAAATTCTGACTATCCAGCAATAAAAGATGCTGGCATTATTTCCCTCTTACTCTCTGCAAAAACCTCTTTGGAATTCAGAGCATTATTACTGCATCCATAGAAAAGGAAGCCTAGGTTTTTCTTCCTACGCACTTAATTTTATAATGGAAGAATTAGATTATCTCAGAATATGATAATGCTGGCAGATGAGGGGGTTTTTTCTATTCATGTCTAAAATTTAGCCTTTCAAATGAATGCACTATTGGATGGAACATACATACAAACTAATTCTTGTATGTTTTGAATGCAGATCTAATTTAATGCTAAGGCCTGATGTTCAGTACTCAATATATCAATTTAAAAAATGACTGGTAATATAGCGAACTAATATTTTGCTTTGAAACCCACACAAGCAATTCATGATCCACTAGTTTGATATCATATGTAATAATATAAATAAATGTCATTCCGTATAACTTTAATCTGTCTGTGGCATTTTAGAAATAGACTAGTTTAAACACAGAACTGATCAGAGATTTGCAATTTACCCTATCACTACCCTTATTTGATATTCTAAATCAAAAATTCCTCACCTATATTTGTTTTAAGCAGTATGTTCTGTTGAAAGCAAGTTTTTTTTAATGAAGGGATGAACAGCTACTGTTTGTGCTTATTAATATGAAGAACTTGCATGAAAGGTTACAATTGTCATTCCAAATGTTTTTAGGGTCTTTGATTTTTTTTATTAGAATATTTGCATTATTTTGATAATTCTGTATTTTGCTGAAAGGTAGAAGCTTCTGGTGTACTTTCCATCTGAAAACAAAGCTTTGCACTTGGTTTTCAGAAATTTTTGTGTTGCCAGCTAATTTAGAATTTGCAGGAGAGATACCAAAGCAGCAGGATATACACATGCGCACGCGCATGCACACACAAACACACACATAAACACACAATCTTCCCTGCTTTATTATTTTTATAAATAATTCAACTGAACATACCTACTATTCCTTACTTGTCCTATTTTCTCCACAACAACAGTTCTGTGAAGTGAATTGGACTGAGAGAGAAGGAAAGGCCAAAAGTCAGACAGGTTTCATCTTTAAGCTGGGACTAGAACTCATTGTCTGCTGGTTTCTAGGCCAGTATCTTCTTAACCACTACACCAAACTGGTTCTTAGAGAACAGGTGACACCCTTGGTCAGGGCTGTTTTCGGGTACAATTTAAGGTGCTGGCTATACATTTAAAGCTCTACATTGTACAGGGCCACATTTCCTGCACTTCTCCCAAAGGGCATCTGCCCGTTCTATTAGGATAGATAGGTGACGCCGAATGCTGCCAACTGATGGGACTTCTCAGTGTTTGAAAAAACTTTCCACCTGAGATCAGTACTCTTTTACCTTACCAAAGGGCTGGGAAGGCCTAGCATTAGGCTAGGATGGAGGATGAGCTATGAGGATGTTTAGTCTGGTGCCTGAGGAAGAGATACTTTTGTCTTTGATTATTTTTATGAATTGTTGTGAATCACCTAGACTCGCAACATATGAATTGTGTCCGATGGGTGGCCATATAAGTCCTGTAAATACATAAAATAAAGGAAGTACCAGGACTAAAATAAATTGGATTATGTTTATTAAAATCACTACTTAACAGCACCCGAGGTTTTTCCCCAGTCCTCTGGAACCGTCTTCTGAAAATTCAACTTACAAAGATGTTGCTTTTGTTGGGCAAGCCATGCAACATCTCCCCCCACTCCAACTTGATTAGCAAGGGGTTACATATTGTTGAGGATTAGATGTCCAGCAGATATTGGGCACCTGCTGAGACAAAACAAGGAAATAATTGCCTACTTGGAGTTAGAGCAGAAAGTTTGTTATTTCACAGCTTGCAAGAGTAAACAGGAAGATCTAGCTTGGCTAAGCAGTCTCTCTTCCAGGTGTTAATTAAAAAATACGAGTCAATCATAGACATCACTGAACTCTGATTCGGTTTTGCTGATGGTATTATAATAAGTAATAATAAGTAATAATAATAAGTAATAATAATCACAACTTTCTGAAAAAGAGAAATCTCAGGTAAAATTATAAGCAATTTTCTCCATAAGATAAAAAGTTTGAAGAACATAATTATGCGATACTAAAATCACATGACAGTCAAAACTACAGTTTTGTGTGTGTCAGAATAACAGAATTTGAAGGGACCATGAAGGTCCTCTGGTCCAACCCCCTACTCAAGCAGAAAATCCTATAATATTTGGTTGTCCAATTTCTTAAAATATCCAGTGTTGGAGCATCCACAACTTCTGGAAGCAAGTTGTCCCACTGATTAATTGTTCCAACTGTCAAGAAATTTCTCCTTAGGTCTAGGTTGGTTCTCTCCTTGATTAGTTTCCATCAGTTGCTTCTTGTTCTACCCTCAGGTGCTTTGGAGAACAGCCTGACTCCCTCTTCTTTGTGGCAACCTCTGAGATATTGGAACACTGCTATCATGTCTCCCCTAGTCCTTCTTTTCATTAAATGTTTATAAAGTCCCCTAATCATCTTTGTTAGTGTTGTCTGCAGTTTTTCTAGAGTCTCAACATCTTGTTTATATTGTAGTGACCAAAACTGGATGCAATATTCCATGTGTGGTCTTACCGAGACATTATAAAGTGGTACTAACACTTCACATGATCTTGATTCTATCCCTCTGTTAATGTAGCCTAGGACTCTGTTTTTTGGCAGCTACAGCACATTGCTGGTTGATATTTAAATGATTGTCCATTAGGACTCTAAGTTCCCTCTCACTACTGCTACTACTATTGAGCCATGTGCCATTTATTCTCTACCTATGCATTTGGTGTCTATGGAGATTCTCATGATTTCCCCAAAGGGGCTTTTCAAGAGGCAATGGGACTTTCTTGGTTTCTTTGAAGACGTTTCACTTCTCATCCAAGAAGCTTCTTCAGCTCTGACTGGATGGTGGGGAATGGAAGGATTTCTATTTCTTGCAGACAGCTGGTCATTTGCATTCTTTTAGCGCAGAGCTCTTCAAACTTGGCAACTTTAAGACTTGTGGACCAGGGGCGGGTTGCTCAATTACCGATGCCAGTGCACTGCATGCGCATCTCCAAGTTTTGGGCGCGCGCGCGCGTTCGCTACACGCGCACAACCCCTCGCATGATTTTGCTTTTGCGCATGCACAGAAGCAAAATCTCACCAAAATCTCGTGAGGGGACGTGCATGTGTGCGAGATTTTGGCAAGATTTTGCTTCTGCGCATGCGCGGAAGCAAAATCGCCCAAAAATTTTCACAAAAAGATGGCGACATGCGCGATGGACTGGCGAAGACGGCTCTGGAGCAGTTGTGTGCAAATTGCATAATCGGCCACTCCCTACCAGAGCTACGCACCGGACAGCTCCGGTAGGAACCCACCACTGTTGTGAACTTCAACTCCCAGAATTCTCCAGCCAGCTATGCTGGCTGGAGAATTCTGGGAATTAAAGTCCACAAGTCTTAAAGTTGTCAAGTTTGAAGACCTATGTTTTAGAGTCTTGTTGAAACAACTTAGATATTTGTCTGTGTCCTTTGGGTCACCTGAGTCATGCAAATGGGTGTGGAGCCTTCTAGGAACTGCTGAAAGGACTGTGTTGTGGAGTTGTGTTTCTGTAGCTTGTTTTCTGCCCTGTATCCCTGTGATGCAGACAACACATGTGTGCAAATGTATAAGGGACCGGGGTTTACTCTCAGAGAATACTGTTAATGTTACCCATTTGATTAGTGAAATATCCGCAAAAAACCCAACCATGCTCAGAAAACTCCAAGTACCCACAGTTCAACCCTGAGCCATAAATATTCTCCTCTAATAGAATCCAGTGTTTTTTGTTTTTTTTTGAGCAGCTGAGCTTCTTCTGCTTCTTGGTAATACTACAAGATGGTAGATCAGCATGAATTAACTTTTTACATTTATAGAATTTATATCTATACTGTATATAGATGACACGAGAGTGAACTCCAGTTCTTTCTATATTCCAAAACATCAGAAAAGATTAGGCCAGAATATTTCCTATTCTTGTAAGTAAATGAATTGCTCCTTTTAAGGAAATTCTGCTTTTTTCAGGACTGATCATATATTGCATTTTCTACAGCCTATTGGAGGAACACAAGCAGTCTATAATTTACCATTGTCTCTTATTGTTCGTGAAATGAGATGTTTCATCTCAGTGGTTGTACTATAGCAACAGTTTCCAAATAAAGGAATTAGCAGGTCTACATTGTTTTCAAGGTTTTTATACCGTTTGTATAGAAAGCTTTTTTGCTGGAGGAATTATTGGGGCTTAATATTTGTGTGAGCTGAATGAAACTATTATTAACACATCTCTGGGTAATATTATTTATGGGTTAATGTGTAGAGGGATATATTTTCCATTAAAGTAGGAAGGAAGCACAAATATAATTTAGCCTATGGAAAAATATTAACTTTATCATTTCTTGAAATGATTGCAGTGTAAAAATTAATCTCATTCTTATTGTAAATTATTTTTTTACTTCCTGCCTTCTTAGGAAGAGAAAGAAAACTGGCAGAGAAAATCTGGGGACAAAGTTTCAAAGTCTATCAGTTTGCAGGAAATAACATTCTATTAATACCGTGTTTCCCCGAAAATAAGACAAGGTCTTATTTTCTTTTCCATGGCCTTATTATCGGGGGTGTGTGTTTCTTATTATTTTTGGGATGCAAGAGGCAGTGAGCATGGTCACCTGCTCGCAAGAGCGCAGCCACCCGGCACCTCTTGCCACGTGGTGCCCACCGGGCAGCCTGCACATTCACAGCTGGGAGTCCGGCAAAGAGAGGCTCCCTCCGTGTGCCACCATCAAGCCCCTCCCTCCCACTGGGGGGTGGGAGTGGAATGCAAGTGGCCTGAAGGCGCCAGGCCATGCAAGCACCTGTCCCCCCCGCTCATGCGCCTCCCAGGCCTCACCATGTCAATGTGGAAAAAGCCGGTGAGCACTCTGGAAGCCACTGGAAGCGAAGAAGAAGCCAGTCGGGCCAGCCAGGGAGCTGGGGCAGAGAGTCTTCAGGCAGCCGGGGAAGAGAGGTGGCAAAGGGCGAAGAGAGCTGCAGCCCCACATGGGGAGTCTGCGCTGCTGCCGCTGCCATCCCAGCACTGAGGATTGCTTCCTCTGCGGCTTCCAAACCCCGGCTGAAAGCTGCTGGAAGCTGCTGGAAGTGGAGAAGAGGCTGGTCAGGCCAGCTGCCTGCTGCCGAGTCTTCCGGGAGCTGGGGCAGCCGCATTGAGCTGGAACCATAGAGCAGAAAGCACACTCCCAGAACAGCCGCTGCTGACACAGAGAGTCTACCGCCAGCAGCTGCTCTGGGAGTGCACTTCCCATTCTATGGTTCCAGCTCCATGTGGCTGTCCCAGCTCCCAGAAGACTTGGCAGCAGGCAGCTGGCCCGACCAGCCCGACCAGCTTCCAAACCTCTGCTTCCAGCGGCTTACAGCCGAGGTTTGGAAGCCTCAGAGGAAGCCATCCTCAGTGCTGGGATGGTGGTGGTGGTGTGGACTCCCCATGCAGGGCTGCGGTTCCCTTCGCCACCACTCTGCCCCGGCTGCCGGAAGACTTGGCAGCAGGCGACTGGTCCAACTGGCCTCTTCTCCGTTTCCAGTGGCTTCCAGCCAGGGTTTGGAAGCCACAAGAGAAAGCCATCCTCAGTGCTGGGATGGCGGTGGTGGTGCAGACTCCTCAAGGACCTCGTGCTCACCAGCTTCATCCACATCGTGATTATATTCGTGAGGAACGACGCTGAGTCATGAGTCGGACTAATGCTTTATTAACTTCTGAACCTCATAACTAGAGTCGTCTGACAGGAGCAGGCCCCGATCTGACAGCTCTGTATTTATACTGAACACCACATAACATCAACCAATCACAACGCTTAGAACTCCCGCTCCTTTTGGAGCCCCCTGGTGGAGCCCCAGGACATTACACCCCTTACCCTTTAGTTGGAGCATGCGTACTCAGTGAGGTACGCTGGGCGCCGTCTGATCCGACTAGATCGTGTTAGCTCTTGGGGTTGTTCTTCCAGACTGCGGTCTCCGTCTGCATGGTCTATTGCCGGACTTGTCTCCTCCCCGGGGAGAGGCATGAACTCCTCTACGACTGCTTCTTCCCACCCCGGTAAGTCAGCGAGAGCGGTTTGGCTCGCGGCTCGTCGCGCCCCCTCCTCCCCTAGTCGGAGTCCCTCTATAGGGTTGGGGGGCTCTGCCAGTTGTGGCTTGGCTCCTGCCGTTTCCCCCCACCGAGATCGCAGTTGGTCAATGTGGCGGTGCCACTCCTGGCCATTGTCTAACAGGACACGATAGGAGCACGGGCCGCTTGAGCCGACTACCACCCCTGGGAGCCAAAGTGGGCTGCCGGCATAGTTGCGTGCGTACACAGGGCTGCCTACTTGGAACGAGCGCCCTGGCCGGGAGGAGTCTAGAGGCTTTTCTGTGGAATAATGGGGGTGTAGTCTATCGAGCTGCGTTCTCAAACGCCTCCCCATGAGCAACTCAGCCGGTGTTTTATTCGTGGCTGTACATGGCGTAGTGTGCTGTGTGAACAGGAGCTCTGCTACTTTATCTCGCCAATCCCCCGGCCTAGTTTGCGAAGTGTTTCTTTCGTTGTGCGAACCATGCGTTCCGCCATGCCATTACCTGCAGGGTGCCATGGCGCAATGAGACCATGCCGTATGCCTAAGTTGGCGAGGAACCCCTCAAATCGGGCCGCTGTCAGCTGAGGCCCGTTATCCGAGATCAATACGTCGGGGTACCCATGTGTCGCGAACAATGACTCCAAACACCTAATCAGGGAGTCAGTGGTGGTCGTGGACATTAAGCGGACTTCCAACCATTTAGAAAAAGCGTCCACGACCACCAAGAACATCTGGCCTTGTACTGGGCCGGCAAAATCCACGTGGATGCGGGACCAGGGGCCTGCTGGGGTTTCCCAAACCTGCGGGGTTGCCTTAGGCGGGGATGCCCTATTCTCCTGACAGATGGAGCACTTGGCCACCCTTTCTTCGATGGCCTTATCCATCCCCGGCCACCACATGTAACCCCTGGTTAGGGCCTTCATTCGGACCACCCCGGGATGGCCCCTATGCAACAAGTTGAGGGTGGCTCGCCTAAAAACCATGGGGATTACAACCCGCTCACCCCACAATAAACAGCCCCGTAAAACAGACAGTTCACATTGGGGCGTTTTGAATGGGGCAAATTCGGAAGTCACAGTGTCCCCAGGCCAGCCCCTCAGCACCCAAGTCAGTACTCTTGACAGGACGGGGTCTCGAGCCGTAGACTTGGCAATGTCGCTTGCTGCGATGGGTAGGTTGATGTCGTTCAAGTGGAAGACCGTAGATGCAGGTGCCGGGTCCTCCAGCAGGATAGGCAGGGGGCAGCGGCTTAAGGCATCGGCGTGCGCGATGTTGCGGCCGGGTCGGTAGATCAGGTGGTACTCGTAGTTGGTGAGGAAAACGCTCCAACGGGTCATTCTTGGGGATATCATCTGGGGTGTCGGACGGTTGCTGGAGAGTAACCCCAGAAGTGGCTGGTGGTCAGTCACGAGGTCGAAACGGCGCCCATACAGATAGTGATGGAACTTGCGAACCCCCGCGATGAGAGCCAGGGCCTCCTTGTCGATTTGGCCATAGTTTCTTTCCGGCCCAGCTAAGGTTCTGGAAAAAAATGCAATCGGGGCTTCCTCTCCGTTCGGCAAGCGGTGGCTAAGGACAGCGCCCACGCCGTAGGGTGATGCGTCGCAGGCTAGCACTAGTGGCAGTTGGGTGCTGTATTGAGCCAGCACCGTGTTTGCTGTCAAAAGTCCTTTCACAGCGGCAAATGAGTGTGCCTCACGGGGGCCCCATTTCCACGGTGCCCTGGCGTCCAGCAATCTGTGCAGCGGTTCTGCCACTGTGGCTTTGTGAGGCAGGAAAATTGCATAAAAGTTCAAGAGGCCAAGAAAGGCTTGCAGCTCCGCCTTACAATTTGGCCTGGGTGCGTCCACAATGGCTTGGATCTTAGAGGCTGTGGGGTGTATTCCAGTGGAGTCCACCAAGAACCCGAGGAATTCTACGCTGCTAGCCGCAAACACACATTTAGATTTCTTAATTCGTAGCCCCACATCCTGGAATTTGGTGAAGACAGCACGCACTCGAGAGATTAATTCCTCACGTGATGATGCAGTGACCAAAACGTCATCGAAATAAGGCACTGTGCCCGGAATTCCGTGTAACAGGCATTCCATCAACCCCTGGAAAATGCCCGGAGCAGTGCTTATGCCAAATTGGAGGCGGCGGCAGCAGAAAGCGCCTCGATGTGTAATAATAGTCTGAGCTTTGGCTGCTTGGTCGTCCACAGGCAGCTGTTGGTAAGCCTGGGACAGATCTAACTTCGCAAAGACTTTTCCCCCTCCCAGGGAATGCAGCAAGTGGTGCACGATGGGCACAGGGTATGCGTGGGACTGTAATGCGCGGTTCACTGTGCACTTATAGTCTGCACATAGCCTGATTGAGCCATCTGGCTTAACAGGGGTCACTCTGGGGGTCTCCCAACGCGCCTGATCTACAGCCTATAATATGCCCTGTTCAAGGAGGCAGTCTAGTTCAGCGTCCACCTTTGGCAGTAGTGCCAAGGGCACTCTCCGTGGTTTGAGGCGGACAGGGGCAACCATAGGGTCAAGATTAAAAGTCACAGGTGTTCCAGTATACTTCCCTAGCTGCCCGTCAAATACTGCGGGGAATTCCTGTTCCAATGTGGCCCCCATGTCTTCCCCTTTCACTGCGTTAATGCCCTCCAGGGAAAACCCCAGAGCTGGAAACCAGTCTAGTCCCAGAAGACTGGTAAGGGGGCCATCTACAATTACAAGGGGCAGGCGGCCAGCAAAAGTTTTGAACCTGACTGGAAACAGTCCCCTGCCCAGGATAGGGATGGAGGACCCCTGGTAAGCCCTAAGGAATAATGGGCATGGCTCTAGGCGGCTCTTTGACATGCCAGGGAAAATGCGTTTCAAGGTGCTCCATGAGACTATGGACACAGCTGAGCCCGTGTCCACTTCCATTGGACACGGCTTGTGGCCAAGCGTCACAGTAACTGTGAATTTCTCACCCGCGGGCACCTGAGTTTTCTGAATGACAGCAAGATTCCCCCTAGTGGAGGGGAAAATTGCATTACAGCTGCCTCTTCTTGGCTGACCCCCCCAGGGCTGTCTCCGTGGGCCTGCAGGTGGTGCCTCTCTATAACTCTGAATGGGGGCGGCTCTACCCATCCGGCAAACCCTTGCTAGGTGGCCCCTGCGGCCGCAACGGCGGCAAATGGCGTCCTGGAAATTGCATTGGGCCCTCAGATGGTCCCCCCCACAGCCCCTGCATGGAGAGAGAGATGGAGGCGGTCTTTGCCTCACGTCCCCCTTATTCTGACCCTCAGAAATGCGGCAAACGTCCTCTTCAATTTTGAGCTCCCTCTCTAATGCTTCTGGGAGAGCGGCGATGGCATTGGTCACAGAGGCATTGGGGACGGGCGTTGGGTTAATGCTAATGTCCATCTCAGCGAGGGATTGGTTGGACAGTTCAGCAGCACGAGCCTCATCAAGTGCAACTTGGAATGTGAGGTTGTGCATGGCGAGCAATTGCCTCTTCAGTCGGCAGTCCCTGACTCCAAAAACAAGCCTATCCAAAAGGTAGTCTTCTAAATTGCTGAACTCACAATTTAAGGAAGCCCTCCTGAGGGCAGCCACGAATTGATTCACTGTCTCACCCTCCTTCTGATTCCGATGGTAAAAAGCATAACGTCTAGCACATCTAGAAGGAGGGGGTGCGTAATGATCTTTAAGTTTCTCCATAAATTCGTCCCAAGGCACGCTATGAATCGAGCGAGGGGCGAAAAGGGCTAGGGCAGTCTCGAACATGTCAGGCCCACAAAATCCGAGAAAATACGCCCGCTTTCTGTCTCCTGACAGCTCGGTGAACTCATTTGCGATGAGGAAACATTCGAACCGGGCTACATAGGAGGCCCAGGTCTCCCTCAGCGGGTTAAAGGGAGCGAATGTATGTTGGGTGGCCATCACTCGTCCCTGACAGTGCTTTCACAATTTTCCTTACGTTCAGGTGTGCTGGAGTCACTCGATGTGGATTCGACCTCCTTCTTTGTCGCCAGTATTATATTCGTGAGGAACGACGCTGAGTCATGAGTCGGACTAATGCTTTATTAACTTCTGAACCTCCTAACTAGAGTCGTCTGACAGGAGCAGGCCCCGATCTGACAGCTCTGTATTTATACTGAACACCACATAACATCAACCAATCACAACGCTTAGAACTCCCGCTCCTTTTGGAGCCCCCTGGTGGAGCCCCAGGACATTACAGGATACCACTCGGTCGGTGTGTGGTGCTCTGCCTGGCTGGAGGGAGGATTGTCCACTGGGTGGGCACCACATGGCAAGAGGTGCTGCTCTCTTGTGAGTGGGGCAGAAGTTTGCAGGCAAGGGGGGTGGATGGATGGGAGGCGGGCGAGAGCCAAGAATGCTGGGGAAAGATAGAATGAGAGACAGCTCCCAATCAGCTCAGCTGATCTGCAGGTTTCGATTAAGGGCCCCAGCTGCCATTAGCTGACCAGGGAAGGGAAGGGCTGCCTCTTCCACCCCTTCACTAAGGCTTATTTTCGGGGAGGGTGTATATTTACGCCCACCCCAAAAATCAGGCCTGGCCTTAGTTTTGGGACATGTCGTATTTTCGGGGAAACACGGTAATAAAGGCAAAGATAAAGGTTTCCCCTATCCAGTTGTATCCAACTCTCGGGGGCAGTGTTCATCTCTGTTTCTTAGCTGAGGGAACCGGTGTTGTCCAAAGTCACTTCCGTAGTCATGTGGCCAACAAGTACACAGAATATTGTTACTTTCTCCCGAAGTGGTACTCATTTGTCCAGTCACATTTGCATGCTTTCAAACTGCTTTGTTGTTGTTAGTTGCGAAGTCGTGTCCGACCCATCGCAACCCCATGGACAATGTTCCTCCAGGCCTTCCTGTCCTCTACCATCCCCCGGAGTCCATTTAAGCTCACGCCTACTGCTTCAGTGACTCCATCCAGCCACCTCATTCTCTGTCGTCCCATCCTTCTTTTGCCCTCAATCTTTCCCAGCATTGGGCTTTTCTCCAGTGAGTCCTTCCTGCTCATTTGGTGGCCAAAGTATTTGAGTTTCATCTTCAGGATCTGGCCTTCTAAAGAGCAGTCAGGGTTGATCTTCTCTAGGACTGACCAGTTTGATCACCTTGAAGTCCAAGGGACTCACAGGAGTCTTCTCCAGCACCAGAGTTCAAAGGCCTCAATTCTTTGGCACTCAGCCTTTCTTATGGTCCAACTTTCTTCAAACTGCTAAGTTGGGAAAAACTGGGACAGGGACAGGAGCTCATCCTGTCTCATAGCACTTGGTTTTGGATCTGGGCTGTCAGCTTTCCAGCTGACAAATTCAATATCTTTAACCGCTGACCCATTCCATCCCACACTATTACTAATAATATTCTACTAATAATATCCACCTGACTTTAAATCCAAACCTACTATGACTTTAAACATATTATTTTAATTGTTTGATTAGGTGATATCAAGGTTGACTTTTACCAATTCCATAGAATTTCTCCAGGAAATTCTCTCCCCATTCTGATTTGTATTTGTTTATTTGTCAAACATATATGATTATAAGCAAAGTATAAACAGTACAATGGTGCACCCATTGCCTCTGTATCCTGAACTCATATTAATTTAGTTTGTATTTATTTTGGTCATTGAACATTTTAAAAATCTTTCTTATACGAAAAAGAATAAATTTATAAATACATTTAAACCCTTTAAATAAAAGATTTATTGTAATTATAAATTCTTCTGAGGGCTGGTATCTGTAGATTGCTATCACAGTGTATATTACTTTATTTGAATATTCATAAATAGGATAGATAACTTCCAATACATACAAAAACTGTAAATGCAAGAGATATTTATTTATTTATTGAAAAAAATTATATGGCTGCTCATTTTAAGCAACTCTAGGCGGCTCACAACAGTAACAATGATAAGCTACATGATATTGATATCTTTCTCTGATCTGTTAAATGACTTAGGATAACTTTATTGTCGCTAATCGGCCTACATTAAAAAGTATGCATACATTAAAATGTATACATTAAAATGAAATTTTGTTGCATACAGCTCTCAAAGGGTCATCCTCCAATATACACTACATAAACCCGACAAAACTATAAATAAAAAATATAAAAATATAAAAATATAAAAATATAAAAATATAAAAATATAAAAATATAAAAATATAAAAATATAAAAATAAATAAATAAATAAATAAATAAATAAATAAATAAATAAATAAATAAATAAATAAATAAATAAATAAATAAATAAATAAATAAATATGCATATAGCCACATATACTATATGACCCAGAGAAACCACACAGTCTAGTTCGGATGTATACATGTACATGGTGAGAAATACAAATCTTGTGAGTTTTTCAGAGGGATGGCATAGGGAACAAAGTTGTTACAGAAATGCTGTAGTCCTTATCTTAACTTTGATGGCTCCATAGGACCATTAAACACATTTCAAGTGGATAAAGCTATTAACAGCTATTAGTTATTATGCTATTTTTAACGATGCTATTATGCTATCATTCTTGGAAATATAATGGAAGAGAACCATTGCACTCATACCCTATTGCTCATCGGCATCTGGTTAGTCACCAAGAGTAACGGGATGCTGGAATTAGGCAAGCATTTCATTTGACCTGGCATGCTGCCCATATTTTAGAATTCCATTGTATTAAGTTACTTCCTGGGAATATTTTCCTTTCCCTTCATTTTGGATCTTCTGCAGTTTTATGACAATGCAATTCTAAGTCAACTCTGATTCCATTTATTTTATCTATGTTTTAATTTTACCCTTCTGAATTTCTCTTTTATTGCACCTAGACTATTTGAATTTATTTGAAAAAGCAAGTATTTTAAAGATACATATACATAATATAGAGTCAACCTTAAATTACATATTTGAGGAAAATAGATGAGTGTTGGCTGATCCATATAGGGAATGTGCTTTTATCATTAGCATTGGTTTTTTTTTTTTGCCAACTATTCCATTTCACACCATCATTTGCTGTTTGTAACAGGTTTATTTGTTTCTTAACAACATTAAGAGATCATCATCCCCAAATGGCAGATATTACCAAGAACTTAATTTATTTTTCTTAGTTTTTAATAGTATCTCATTATATCCTTGGTGTGTTGCTAGGTGATGCTCTTTTCAGCCTTAACTGAGATTTGTTTCCTTTAATTTTAATGTATCCATAGTTTTAAAGCAACCTTCTCAAGAATCTCTGACTGAAAAGTCAAACAGGAAGTGTGCTATTGAAGTGTGCTAATTGTGTGGTGTTGCTCTGTTTCCCCCCCCCCGCAATAGATTTTAGAAGAGAAATTCAAAGAGAAATGTTGACCTTACTTGGTTGCATATGCCTACATATGTTTTGGCATTTGGGGTACCCCAAAGAACCACCCTCATCATTGCAAAACCCCATTTAATGCCATATCATTGGGAGGGAAGACCATTGGATACAATCTTTTTGAATAAATAAACTTAAAGGAAGAATGCCATGAAATGGAATAAAAGAGATTGGCATATAGCAGGGGTGTCAAACTCACGTCGTCATGGCGGCATCATGTGACGTATTGGGACTTTTTCCTCCTTCACTAAACTGGGCATGGGTGTGGCCAGTGCATGACACATCCAGCCCATGAACCGGGAGTTTGGCAGCATATAGTGTCTTAGAAATAACATCTTAGACTCTCCTTTCTATAATACTGGATCTCTCAGGATACATGGTGGTAGAGATAATAATCCAAAATTGCATGCAATTTTGACAGTAACTTTTGCTGTACAATGACTGCCAGGCAATTCTCTGGGTCAGCAAGATTTATGTATCTATGAATTATAAGATACTGTATCTTGGAGAACAAGCAATGGAAAGCAGAAGGTTGCCAGATGTTATGGTGCCAAATGCCAATTAAAGATATCTGTATTTGCCAAAAAAGTACTCTAACTACATTGCTGTTGGTCCAACCGTTATAATACTGCTTGCAATATTTTAAAACAGATCGAGCAAAATGGCAGTTTTTCTTTTAAAATATTGCGCATGATTAGTGTACTTATCCCAATTTAATCTACAGGAGAGAAAAAATCAGAATGTCTAATTCTGGAGACATAGTCAAAAAATTTAAGGAAATTCAAGGTTTCTCAGACCATAATTTGAATACCTTCAGGCTTAAATGACAGCTAAGGACTTTCTGCATTAATAGCATATGCTACAATTGTGGGAACATTTAAAAACTACTTAGACAAATAACAACTGTTAGAGACATTTTGTCTAATTTATTTATTTATTGGAGTTATCCCAAATGCAACTGGAACCTTGTCAGTGTTATACAGCACATCCAGAAAAGTACAATAAAATGTCCCACAATATAAAAATAAATGAGTAATAAAAATAAAACAAGTAAACCAATCCATAATACACAAATATATAACCAATGGCTTCAATTCATATTTGGAAGTCTCTCCAAAGTAGCTCTTGGAAGTGAACAATATGAGGGCTGATCAAACTTGTGGGCATTGGAATAGGGAAGTCATTCTCAGATAGAGACCTGGTACAGAAAACAGTAATTTTAGAACTTCATCTTCTCACTTTACATAAATTTAGAATGCCTAAGTCGGGGGGGATGGGTAGGTGGGAGGTTGTCAAAAATGGTTAGAGAACCAGTCCTACAAATCCCAAAGGTGCTTTTCAAAAGGCAACTGAGCTTTCTTGTTTTTTTTTGCTTTTAAAACATTTCACCTCACTCAATAAGGTTCTTCAGTTCTGACAGAATGTTGGGGAATGGAACCCATTCCAATCCCCACCATTCCGTCAGAACTGAAGAAACAAGAAAGTCCAGTTGCCTTTTGAAAAACACCTTTGGGACAACCACGACCTGGATAATTGAGCATCTCCATGGACAGTCCTACAAGTCATTTTCTGATGGCAGCTCTATTTAGTCACTATCAATCATTGCACTTAGTAAAAAAAAAACTTATTTAAAGTAACTTTTAATGATGCCAACTTCCTTGGTCTTAATAGAGCTGGCACAGGAAGAGTTTTGAGAATGTGTTCTTGGACCATTTCTACAGAAGAATGCAATTTGTTCTTTCTAAGAGTCCACTAGCCACAAATGGCAGAGGCCATAGTTCCTCATCCATAAAAGCAGAATATATTCATGTAATAAAGTCAGCAGAACACAGGCACCGTTACCACACATACACAGAGCCTAAAGTATTTCCACCAAGACCAAACAGAAATAAAAACAGGATGTGGGAGACACGTCTTATTTAGTTCAAACATTGTTGCACCTTGGAGTACTCTTTTAACTTCTAGGAAAGAGAGGTCTGGGAAGCATCTCTTGCACATATGGGGACATTTTGCGACATCTGTTTTGCAAATCTGGGATAATAAATTTTCCATTTAAAGGTGCTGGGTTAGTTAACATTAAATATATCACACACACACACACACACACACACACACACACACACACACACACACACACACACACACACAAACACACCCCAATAAGAGACTGCTATTGCCAATGTCTAAGAGAATATTCTTCCTCTTTGAAGAAGGCCTTTGTTGGACCTTAGTGTAGACTGTAGGAATGAACTCTGCCATACCACCATCTGCCCCATTTCCAAGTTGTCCCCTCCAATTTGAAATCCAGTCTGTGATTCCCCATGTCATTTGCAGATCTCTAACACAATTGAGATCTGGAGCAAACTAGTAAAGCTGCATTTGAAGACTTTTCCTAGAGCTAGGTAAAATTAAAAGGACCTTTGGAGGTCCATGGTTTGGTATGGTGGCAGACCATCTTGTCAGATGACAAAGCAAATACACAGAGCATGACCTACTTATAGGATAGCACTTAGCAATAGCACTTAGACTTATATACCACTTCATAGTGCTTTACAGCCCTCTCTAAGCAGTTTACAGAGTCAGCATATTGCCCGCAACAATTTGGGTCCTCATACCCACCTCAGAAGGATGAAAGGCTGAGTCAACCTTGAGCCTGGTGAGATTTGAACTGTCAAAATGCAGGCAGCCGGCAGGCAGCAGAAGTAGCCTGCAGTACTGCACTCTTACCACTGCGCCACCATGGCTCAGAACAAACACCATGGATGTTATTTTCTGTTTATTACAGCCATAATAGAAAAATGAGATGCAAAGAATTTTGTAAAAATTAAAACAACTAACATCATAGTGATTATTGACAATACTATTTTATATTTAAGTCTACAACAGATCTTTTCCCTTAACCATTCCAAAAAAGCTTATAGCAAAGTAATTATATACAATAAACTTCATTTCACACACATTCATGAATGTTTAAAAATTACCAGGAACTCATTCCCCCCACAGGATTCCTCCCCATCCCTCATCCCATATCCTTCAAAGAGAGACTTTGGGCAGGGAATAATAAATGTTTATAAAATATAAAATAGTATGTATAAAAGTTAAAAAAGAATAAGAGGAAGGAAAAGATTAAAATTAGTTAAATGGTCAAGGAGGACTTTCAAGGGACTAACCAGCCCTACTCCAGAAGAACATCTCGCCTCCTGGGGAAGAATATTCTATAGGGCAGTGATGGTGAACCTTTTTTGGCTCAGGTGCCAAAAGGGTGCATGCGCATGTGCAATAGCATGCATGTGGGTGCCCACACCCATAATGCAATGCCGTCCCCCACGCATGTGCAGACCCCCCGCATATGCGAACAGGACTTACTGAAGCTGTGGAACTGCCTACTACTTACTCTCAGATAGTTGCAACCAGGCCTCCCACACCTCGGCCCATTTCTTCTGCAGCCTGCAAGGCTTTTCTGAAGGTCTCTATAGCCGATAACAGAGCTCCTGATCGATCCAGAGCTCTGTTATCAGCTGCAGAGGCCTTTCCTAAAGGCCTTTCCTGAAGGCCTCTCTAGCCAATAACAGAGCTTCGGATCGATCCGGAGCTCTATTATCTGCTGCAGAGGCCTTCAGAAAAGCCTTGCTGGCTGCAGAAGAAATGGGCCGAGGTGTGGGAGGCCTGGTTACAACTGTCCAAAACTGTCCAAAACCGAAGAAGTTCCTGAAGACCTCTGACAGAGAAAAGGAGGCTGGGAGTGAGCACACAAGTGAACTTCCAGTTGCCTGAGGAGAGCGAAAACGGCCAAAAAGAAGGCCGAAAATCAGCTGGCCAGCGCGCACATGCGTGCTGGAGCTGACACAGGACAACCCTTATGTGTAAGGTAAAGTGACCAGATTTTTTTTTAAAGCGGGACAGGGGGGGCGGGCCCGCCTGGGCGCCGCCATTTGTTTTGCCCTCTGCACATGCGCAGAACGCTGCGCATGCGCAGAGGGCAAACACAGCAAATGTCGGCGTACAGGTGGGGGGGGAGGCGGGAGGCCTTTCCTCGCCTCCCGCCTCCCCTTCGGGAGCCGGCAGCCCTTCAGGAGCCCGCCTCCCCTTTGGGAGGCCTTTCCTCGCCTCCCGCCTCCCCTTCGGGAGCTGCCCTGGGGCCGGGCTGGCAAGCAATGAACGGGAGGCAGGAGACGGGGAAAGGAGACAGCCGGCAGCTTACCTGTCGCGAGCTCCAGGCATCCAAGTGCCGCGGTCTCCCGGTCACCCGCCCGGCCCCAGGGCAATGGTGGCAGCGAGGTGACGGGGGAAGGAAGGGGAGGGGGACGAGGAAAGGCTGTTTGCGCCGCCGGAGGGGCCGCTCGTGAGCTCAAACCGGCGACAGCTCCTCGTCCCTCACCCCTCCACCCGCATCCCAACAGCAGCGGCGCCTCCGAGGGCGGGGCTAGGGATGGGGCGGGGGAAGGAGAGGAGGAGCAGCCCCCCTTCCCCCTCTCCCCAGCAGGCAGACGCCTCGCTGAAATTCCGCCCGACTTGCTTCCGGTACCTCTCTTTTGCTTCCCCTTTTAAGGTGACCAGACATCCCGCTGTTTCGGCATTCTTTTCAAAAAAGCGGGACTTTTTGAAAAGAATGCGGGACGCGGGACACACGCTTGAAAAGCGTGTCTGTCCCGCCAAAAGTGGGACGTCTGGTCACCTTAGTGTAAGGTAACCAGACGTCCCGCTTTTGGCGGGACAGACACGCTTTTCAAGCCTGTGTCCCGCGTCCCGCATTGTTTCCAAAAAGTCACGCTTTTTTGGAAAGAATGCCAAAACAGCGGGACGTCTGGTCACCTTATGCTTGTTGCATCTGCCGTTCGGCACACCTGAAGGAAAAATATCCGGAGGGCAAACCCGGCAAAAAAGAGGCATCCCCCTTGCCCAGGTATCTTGGCAACAGGACTTTTAAAAGCCACCAGTGGGGTGCCTCGACCACCGGAAAAGGGCGACGCGGGAGCTGTTCCTAAGAGTCCGCCGAGGCTCCGAACCAGAGCAAGGGAAATCTCCACAGCCGCAGCCCGCACGGGGGAGTGGGCGTGCTGGCAACACCAAGAGCGCGCGCGCGCCAGCCGGCTGCCTGGCGCGCCGAGAAAGGGCGAGGAGAAAGAAGCACTCTGGAGGTAGCGCCTGACGACCGCTCGCACGCTCATCCTCAGTCAGACGCGGGGCGGTTTTTCCTGAGGAAAAGCCTCAACTTAATGTCTCACGGGCTCCGTCTGCCATGGAGATGGAGAAGAAGTGGCGGAGTCCCAGCCAGGCGGAGAAAGGCTGCTCCGACAAGGAAGAACTTGGCAGGCGGCGGAGTCGGAGCGCCAGTCAAGGGAGGTTCGCGGAGTCGTGGAAGAGGTTAAGTTCCAGGCAGGGCTGGCCTAGCCCTGCCCTCGGAGGTGCCGCTGCTGCTAGGATGCGGGTGGAGGGGTGAGGGACGAGGAGCCGTCGCCGCTGCCGTCATCTCAGAAAAAGGGGGTTGAGGCGCCGCGGCGAACTCGGAGCGGCGGTTTGAGCTCACGAGCAGCCCCTCCGGTGGCGCAAACAGCCCTCCCGCCTCCCACCCACCCACCTGGACACCGACATTTGCATTCTTTTGCCCTCTGCGCATGCGCAGCGTTCTGCGCATGCGCAGAGGGCAAAACTCAAATGGCGGAGTCCAGGCGGGCCCGCCCTCCGTCAATGGTGTCCCGTTTAAAAAAAAATCTGGTCACCTTACTTATGTGCCCTCAGATATGCGTGCACCTGTGGGCCACAACAGAGTAGTCTCTCTTTCTAGACCCTTCAGTTGGAATATTTAACTGATAGGATCTGCAACATGCCTTCTATGCCTATCCATATTATAGGGGCTGATGTAGTGGGAGGAAGATGGTTCTGAAGATTTCCTAGCCTCGTTCCAAATATAGGTCTTTATAGGTCACAACTAACTCCTTGTTTTATGATCATTCTTATGTTTTGAATGAACTATTTTGAGATCCTTTTGACTATCAAGACATTTTTTTTATTGGTTTGCTCATTTAAATGGCTCAGAATTGGCCAGATTGGGGCAATCTGTAAAAGCTGTGAAAATAGTACTGGCCAATTGTAGTAGGGATGGTAGATAGGAGTGACAGTTGCAGGTGCACATGTAGCTTGGATGGTGCTACATCTAAGATATAAAATGATTGGTGCTGTCTCAATTATTGCAAATTGATGCCAGGATGAACAGGTTTGTTTGTTTGTTTGTTTGTTTGTTTGTTTGTTTGTTTGTTTGTTTGTTTATTTATTTATTTATTTATTTATTTATTTATTTATTTATTTATTTATTTATTTATTTATTTATTTATTTATTTATTTGCTGTTCTTAAATGCCGCCCTACTCCCAGGGGACTCGTGGTGGCGTACAACAGAATATAAGAACAATATAAAAAAAACAGTAACAAAAAATAAATGATTTAAAACATTAATTAATTAAAAAATTAAAAAGTCAAACAACACATTCATACCTGGGGGAGATCTAAGATGTTTTAGAACAAATATCTATGCTACTGCAATGGTAAGGAAACTAAAAGAATTCAAGAACAATAAGTTGAATACAAAAAATGGGGAAATTTCATTGAGTCCCCTTGTGAGATTGTCCCAGAATTCCCATTTACTGAAAAACAATTCAACAAATCTTTTTTTTCCTATTTATTCTGCTGCTAATTTGTTTAAAATGCTATATTAAAATCTATGTTCTTACATTAGTTGCATCTTCATATTTAATATTTTTCCTAGTTTTTACCAGCTTATTTAACAAATTGTAATGACATCTAATCACAGTATAGGTAGTCCTTGACTTATGAAAGTTTGTTTAATGATCTTTTGAAGTTAAGTGGCACTGAAAAACAGGCTAATGACCATTTTTCACACTTATAACTGTTGCAGTTTCCTCATAGTCATATGATCAAAATTGGAATGCTTGGCAAATGACTCATATTTATGACGGTTCCCTTGTCCTGTGGTCATGTGATCATATTTTGCCAACTTCTGACAAGCAAAGTCAATGGGGATACCAGATTCACTTAACAACTATGCTACCAACTTAACAATTGCAGTGGTTCACTTCACTACTGTGGAAAGAAAGGACATAAAATGGGGCAAAAATAACATAACAATAGAACATAAATTTTGGGCTCAGTTGTGGTCATAAATTGAAGACTATCTGTATTTATTTATTTATTTATTTATTTATTTATTTATTTATTTATTTATTTATTTATTTATTTAAATTTCTATGCCGCCCAACTCCCGGGGGACTCTGGGCGGCTAACAACAGGTATAGAAACATATAATCAATAAAAGCAATTAAAAAATAAATAAAAAATAAAAATAAAAATAAAAAAATGTTAAAATACTATCAATATTTTAAAAAGAACTTTCACTCATACCCCGCCTGCCGGAAGAGCCGAGTTTTTATTGCTTTCCGGAAGGCCAGTAGGGTGGGGATGGTCCTGACCTCCGGGGGAAGCTGGTTCCACAGGGAGGGAGCTCCCACAGAGAAGGCCCTCCCCCTCGGCCCCGCCAACCGACATTGTTTGGTCGATGGGACCTGGAGGAGGCCGACTCTGTGGGCCCTGACCGGTCGTAGGGAGGTATGCGGCAGGATGCGGTCCCGAAGGTAACCTGGCCCTGAGCCATGTAGGGCTTTAAAGGTAATGACCAACACCTTAAATTGGATCCGGAGACTAATGGGCAACCAATGCAGCTGGCGGAGGATCGGTGTTACGTGGGTGCATCTAGGTACACCCACCACAGCTCGCGCAGCTGCATTTTGCACCAATTGCAGTCGCCGGACACTCTTCAAGGGTAGCCCCATGTATAATAATGAAAGAGCAGTTTTAGGAGATGTTTCTATCAGAACAAAAATAATTTAGAATTCTTTGAATATTTTCCATCTTCACCCCAACTATTCCTTCTCTCTGACCAACATTCAGCTTCTTTACAGCCTCTAAATATTTTTTTAAACAATTCTAGCCAACTGCAGAATCCAGGAAAAATCCTTTCAAGATAAATGATTAACAATAAACGAGAGCTTCAAAACCAATTTCAATAAATCGTTGCAGTTCAGATCAAGATTGAAGATGTCAGATCAAATATAAACTGAAAGACATAAAAAAGTATATTCCACTCAATGACTAGATTTTGCACAGAAATAGCAACACCTGTAATACTCTCAGAAATGTTTAATCTTTGAAGAAGAAGCCAATCTGATTTTTCAACATAACAAACATTTATTTTGGAAAATAAAAAAAACTTAGGAATATTGTATCTGTAATATACAGTACTCTTCAACAAATCAGATATTTTTGTGCATATCTCATTATATTATTCCTGTTGAGTGATGGCAGTGGAATAACTGAATAATCTTGTTAACTTAGCCATTAAATTTCAGTTTGGTAGAAATTGAAGTAAGAAATCAGGAGTCTGGTAGCATCTTTGCTGATTAACACATTTTACTGAAATGCCCATAAGCTAATGAAAATAATAATAATTTTTTAAAAATGATAAAAGTTAGTTGGAAAAAGTGCTACCAGACTCCTATAATTTTTGCCCCTATACTCCAAAAATGGACTCTTTTCCTACAAAGTTACATAGGAACTAAGATCTTTTTCCTTGTACATTAATTGTAATTACATTACATTAATTACATTACATTAATTAAAGTAAAACAGTAATATTGTCTTATGAAAATCCACATGTACACCTAAGGAAAAGGAGTTGAATTGAAAAACAATTCACCGATTAATTAGTAGCACTCCAGCTTCACTGAACAGGGTAGACAAAAGATATAAAAGTAAAGTTCTTAATTAACATTACAGGTGGCTCTTTATGAATACACTTATTTTTGAATAAATATTTTAGAATGTTCTTAGCCATGGGATAAATTAATACTAGGCAATACAGTTCTAGATTATTTTTTTAAAACTGTGACATGTACTTAACTGTGATTGGGGAATGCAGTGACCAGCCAATGATAAAATTTCTTGAGAAGCAAACTTAGTCATATATATTTCATCATATAAACTTTTTTATTTGCATGAGATTAAAACATGCAAATGTTTTAAAGTCAAATGGGAATGCCTATATCTATTTTACTGTATAGTAGTACTTTTATTATCCATTGGTATTCTCTCCAAGGAATGCCTTTGTTATAGGCAAAGGGCATTAACCTCTCTGGAGGGGAGACAAATACTGTAACTGCATTAAAGCAACTAAATGAAAACTTCTATGTGTAATGGTAGACAGGAATGACCTTGGGAGACAGGAGAAAGACCCACAAGGCAATGGTCAGATAAGAGGCAGCTGAGCCTGCATATTGAATGGGAACATGACAAACATTTCAGAAGGGACTGTCCCTAGTTTCTTGGACTGTAAAGATAAAGAGGGAAGACAATTGCACAATTCTATTAATGTAATCTTACAAAAATAGAATGAGTACTCCTGGATGTGCTTTTTGTCTGGATTATCTTGCAATGCTGACACTATGTCACGGGTGTCAAACTCACCACGTCACATTGCCGTCATGTGACTTTTGCAATGTTTTCCCCATTCACGGAGCTGGGGTGGATGTAGCCTGCACGTGACGCATCCGGTCCGCGGTCTGCCAGTTTGACACTCCTGTACTATGTGAACCTTAATCACTACCGATTAATCCTAGCTTCTTTTTTATTTCTTCTCATAGATGTCCAAACTTATGATTTAGACATGAATTGGACTCATAGATTCATGATACCTAGAAGTCACATAGAGTAAGAGATTTGCATATTATAGATCACATGACAAAGTTGTCCCGCTTACCTTCCCAATATTGGGAAAGTCAAACTGGTTTCTTTGTTGTCTTGTCACCACTGAGGCAGAAAAGTCCCATGGAAATTGCTGAGTTGGCAAATGATCAGCCAACTGAAATTTTTAGCAAAATGATTTTTCAGCCACTCACGAGATGGGAATACTTCCTCTTGTTTGGTCAACCTAAGTTTTGTGTAAGACTACCTTAACTTGACTGGAAATATCTGGGCAACATAAAGAGATACAGAATCTATTTCTTTGCTGTCATGTAATATTCATGGATAGTTTTACAGCTTAAAGTAGCCTTAATGTTGTGATGTGTACTGGAGTTATGTACAATAAAGGATGTCTCATAATTTGTATGTTTCTGATATAAGGCAATGCTTTATACATTCAGTTCAAGTTCTGTGCTATTATTCAGCAGTGGCATTATTGAAGTGAATTGTAACTTTAATAATGTATTCATCATTGTCTGCGTCTTCTGTATTTTATTTTCCTCTGATACCATCATTTCCCCCCACAATTGTTCAGTCAGGGGATGTAATTTACTGTGCCTCTAACAAAACATAGTTGAGAATCATAAGCCCTTATAACCTAATTATTGTGTTAGCTTTTAACATGCCACAGTTTTTATTGAACATCTTTTGATTTCTCCTCCACAGCTCAAGAAGAAACTAGCATTTGATCTTTGCTATTAGTGTACTTGGATATTATCTTGATAGGTATTGAAAAGCTTTTGGCTCTGTCAATCATGCTAAAATATTTTGCCCTTAAGAGAATTTCCAAACTCACTACAGATTTGAACAAAATTCAGTGACTAACTTAGAAAGCTCTTAAATTCACACTTCATTTTCATTAGGCTTTCTGGTAATTCTATGCATTTCAGAACCACACAGATTATTTTGGCTGTCCTTGGTTATCTTGGCTGGGGGAACACCCAGGCTGACTTCAAGACAACTAGCCATGATTAGTATTATAGCAATGCTGAAGTGCTAGGAAGTACAACATGTATCCACAGGAATTCAATACATTGCTTAGGCAGTGTCCTTTCTTCATGATTTTCTTAGGTCTCTACTTGGTATATGAATGAATGCCATTCTCTGGCCACATGTTCTAATATTCAGAGCTCGTGAAAAGCACAATTATTATTTTTCTGATTAGCCACTGCTGAACTAAATTTGATATAAAAACTGCCAAGTGAAATGACATAATTCATGAAATAATTAAATACACAGAAATATATTTAAATAACATTAAGAATGTTTCAAAATAAACCTAGGAAATCAAGTAAAGCCAGGAAATCAAAGACAATATTAGAATAGAATAGAATAGAATAGAATAGAATAGAATAGAATAGAATAGAATAGAATAGAATAGAATAGAATAGAATTCTTTATTGGCCAAGTGTGATTGGACAAACAAGGAATTTGTCTTTGGTGCATATGCTCTCAGTGTACATAAAAGAAAAGATACATTTGTCAAGAATCATGAGGTACAACACTTAATGATTGTCATAGGGTACAAATAAGCAACCAGGAAACAATCAATATTAATATAAATCATAAGGATACAAGCAACAAGTTACAGTCATACAGTCATATGTGGGAGAAGATGGTTGATAGGAATGATGAGAAGACTAATAGTAATAGTAATGCAGCCTTAGTGAATAGTTTGACAGTGATGAGGGAATTATTTGTTTAGCAGAGTGATGGCGTTCGGGAAAAAACTGTTCTTGTGTCTAGTTGTCTTGGTGTGCAGTGCTCTATAGCATCGTTTTGAGAGTAGGAGTTGAAACAATTTATGTCCAGGATATGAGGGGTCTGTAAATATTTTCACGGCCCTCTTTTTGACTCGTGCAGTATATAGCCAATGGAAGGCAGGTTGGCAGTAATTGTTTTTTCTGCAGTTCTGATTATCCTCTGAAGTCTGTGTCTGTCTTGTTGGGTTGCAGAACCGAACCAGACAGTTATAGAGGTGCAGATGACAGACTCAATAATTCCTCTGTAGAACTGTATCAGCAGCTCCTTGGGCAGTTTGAGCTTCCTGAGTTGGCACAGAAAGAACATTCTTTGTTGTGCTTTTTTGATGACGTTTTTGATGTTAGGTGACCATTTTAGGTCTTGAGATATGATAGGATCTAGAAATTTGAAGGTCTCTACTGTTGATACTGTGTTGTCTAGTATTGTAAGAGATAGTAGAATGGGAGGGTTTCTTCTAAAATCTACTACCATTTCTATGGTTTTGAGTGTGCTCAGTTCCAGATTGTTCTAGTCGCACCACGAGGCTAGTTGTTCAACCTCCAGTCTGTATGCCGTTTCATCGTTGTCTCGAATGAGACCAATAACTGTTGTATCATCTGAAAACTTCAGTAGTTTAACAGATGGATTGTTTGAGATGCAGTCATTGGTATATAGAAGGAAGAAAAGTGGTGAGAGTACACAGCCTTGGGGGGGGGCTGTGCTAATTGTACAGGTATCTATGTGATTTTGCCTAGCTTCACCTGCTGCTTCTTGTCAGGAGCTGCTGATACAGCTGCTTATGATCCACATACAAGTGTGTTCAGGTACCGCTAGCTGATTTAGTTTAGTTAGAAGAATGTCCGGTATGATGGTATTGAATGCTGAACTAAAGTCTACAAAGAGGACCCTTGCGTAGGTCTTTGGAGATTCAAGATGTTGTAGGATGTAGTGCAGAGCCATATTAACAGCATCATCTGTCAATCTATTTGCTCAGTATGCAAATTGCAGGGGGTCTAACAGTGGATCCGTGATGGTTTTCAAGTGGGACATCACTAGCCTTTCAAATGTTTTCATAACTACAGATGTTAGAGCAACTGGTGTGTAGTCATTCAGTTCCTTGATGGAGGGCTTCTTCGGCACTGGGATGATAGTGGAGCATTTGAAGCAAGAAGGAACATGGCATATCTCTAGTGATTTGTTGAAGATTTGGGTGAAGATGGGGGCCAATTGGTCAGCACAGACTTTTAAGAAAGAAGGAGTTATCTTGTCTGGGCCTGGTGCTTTTCCTGGCTTCTGTCTGTGAAATAGATCTTGCACTTCCTTGGGTTCACAACCCGTGATCACCAGGGGTTTTGAACCCAATGGGATGGGGTCAGTTGTAGGAGGTTTGGCTGTTGTTGGTGTGTCTGGGATGGAGGTTGTGGAGATAGGTGGTTGTAGTTTCCTTTCAAACCTGCAGTAAAACACGTTCAGGTCATCTGCCAGTTGCTGATTTCCTTCAGCTTGGGAAGGAGGTTTGCCGTAACCGGTGATGTTTTTAAGAGTTTTCCACATGTTTGCTGGTTCATTTGTTGAGAACTGATTCCTTAGCTTTTCAGAGTAGATTCTTTTTGCTGCTCTGATCTCCCTTGTTAATATATTTCTGGCCTGATTGTACAGCTTGATCCTCCATTTTCAAATAAAATTATAGCAATAGCACTTAGACTTATATACCACTTCACAGTGCTTTACAACCCTCTCTAAGCAGTTTACAGAGTCAGCATATTGCCCCCAACAATTTGGGTCCTCATTTTACCCACCTCAGAAGGATGGAAGGCTGAGTCAACCTTGAGCCTGGTGAGATTTGAACTGCCAAATTGCAGGCAGCCAGTAGGCAGCAGAAGTAACCTGCAGTACTGCACTCTAACCACTGCACCACTGTGGCTCATTATGGATGGTATTCTGGCTGTAAATATGAACCTCAAGTTTAATGGGTCCTCCTTTTCCCCCTCTTTGTCCCTTCCCAAGATTCCTGTGGTTTTTAATAACTATGTGAAAGTAGAAATTCAAAACAGACAGACATTCTTACTCTAGAAATGGGTTTCCTCCAGATATTTGGACAACTCCCATCGGACTATTTAATATGGCCATGGCAACAAAGTGTGGAAATTATACACCAAAATATCTGGATCAAAGTTATCCCTAATGTACATTTTCAAAAATAAAAAAGGCACATGAACATAGGTTTATAAAAATAAGTACAAAGTCTTGGAAAACAAAATTATCTAGAAATATAACATCACCCAGTTGTCTGTGATTTCCTGTTTTGTTCACAATAACCAGTTGTGGTTTACTTGTCATACTTGAAAGAAAATGTGGTAAAGGTTTCAATGAAGTCCACCAATATTTTTTCCTTAGAGAAGCGCTTGAGCCTTTTAAGTTGACGTCAGCAAAAATTCAGCAATTTTTCCTGTCATGGTCTACACAGATTCGGGAAAAGCTTTACCTGCTGAATTGCTTTTATCATGTACATCGATGTTTCCCAACCTAACAGTCACTAGATGTGTTAGATTTCAATTCAGCCAACATTGGATAAAGTCTAGGTATAGGTAGCCTATAAACAACTCCACTGCCTCTGGTGAAAAATTTACTTATTAAATTTGTATGCCACTGCAATTAATAAGAGATATAACCAAAATATCCATGGTAAACCTGATTTAGAATCAATGAAATCAATACAATATCCATAACATAATGGACCCAAAATACGTACTATTATCTTAAATATATATACAAATGTCTGTCCATGTATGTGTTTTTGTGTATACACTTCACACAGAGAATTAATTCTAGTTCATAAACATTGCCTGAAATAGGTCAGTTTTACCATTTCCTTAAATGGAATTGAGGAGGGCAGTGTGATTCCCTCAAAAGGGGCGATATTCAGAAGTTTAAATACTTGACCAGACTGAGCCTCAGCTGGAGGAGAGCAATCTGAGGAAGCACAGGTACAGGTTGGGTTGGGTTAGCTGACCTGGAGACTGAACTAGGCAAGGTCCCAGAATCCAGAAACATATGGCAAATTTACAAAGGGAAGAGCAAAAGAAGCCAAGCCATCTACTTGAAAGAAAGAAATGTGACTCAGCTAATTAATCAAGCTGATTGGGATCTATAAAAGAGATGATCCTGCTGACTGACAAATTAATTATGTCTTAGCATGAAGTTAATCACAAAATATGATGTGGGACTATGCTTTAATCATTGTTAACACAGGGACTGTCTAATTTTTCCTTTAATTTTATGTTCATTCACCCTAGAAATATTAGTGTTTAATTTAATAATAGAGACTGTTCCATTTTTGTTCTTCCTAGCATTTTCCCACAAGTGCAGGGTTTATTCCCCCCCCCAGATCAACTGGTATTGTCCATTGGTTGCAACAGGAAAGGAATGACCAGCTGGTTGCCCAAGCCTGATGTTGTGGGTTGAGAATGGCTGACCCAGTCACCCAGTTGGCTTTCATGCCTAGGATGGTAGCACAACTTATGGTTTCTAATCTGATGCCTTCACTGCTAGACCAAAGTCAGTCTCCGTCTCCGTCTCCGTGTCTGTCTGTTTCCCTCCCTCCCTCCCCCTCCCTCCCCCTCCCTCCCTCTCTCTAACTCTCCCTCCCTCCCTCTCTTTTCAAAAAATAAAATATTGGCAGCACCGAAATGTCCAACTGTAATTCTGCAGCTTATTCCCAAACTCCATCTTAAGCCTGAAACAGGATGCAAATTCCCTGGCTTTTTTAAACAACAGCCAACATATTTTTAAATTAGCATTTCTTTATCATCCTGCCTGATGAAGTTAAAACCTGGCATGCTTACAGTATTGTCTGACCTCTGAGTTGGCGTAATAAACATTTTGCCTAAATATGGCATTTTGAATTATTCTTATTGTCAATAAAGGCTTATTGCTTTCTGGATTGATCTGACTTCTGTTCCTATATTCCTTTTTCATTTTTCCAGTGGGAAAAATGCAAAGCACCATTGGGTTTATTTAGTGTTCCTTGCTCACCTGCAATCTCTGTTTTCAACAGTTCTATATGGCAATGTAAGTCCACTAGTTTTCGATGGTAAAAAACATAAAAGCATACCGAGAGCATAAACAGGAAACTTGTGTTTAGGTGGGAGTTCCCAGGAATTCTGTTCTGCTGACCACAAAGGCCATGGGAGAAAGGAAGTAGGAAAAACACTGTAAATACCTGGGTGACTAATAACTTTGTGCTGCTCATCTGGCCTTTTTGGGACATGTAACTCTCTGCTCTTTCTGAACAAAAGGAGGGCAGCAGCTCTCCATTACCACCAAGACTTTTCAGACTATTACATGCTTACATGTTTGTAATGGTGGCTTTAGTTATTAGATTTTTTTTTTTTTGCTCTCTGCTCAACTGTTGGATGCTTAGTTTTTTCTTAAAATACAACCTAATGCAATTGGCTCAGAAATATAAACTCTTCTCTATTCAACAAGTTTTAATTGCAGAAGACTCTATAAACCATTGCAAGCATAATCAAGAATATAATGTAATTGCAAGACTTTCGCCATTATCCATTTAAAACAGGATCTTTGCAAATTTCAATTTGCTTCATTGGGTGACTTGAGAGTGCTTATCTTATTGTTCATGTCATATTCTATTCCTCCTCCAAGAGCTAAGGGGGCTTCCCTTCATTTTACCCCTATAACAGCAATCCAGATTGGGTTGAGAGAGACTGACTATCCTAAAGCTACCAATGAATTTCTGTGGTTATGGGTAGATTCCTTGCACCACCTTATCATTGCCAGAATAAGGGGAAAACAACTCTAGTTGAGGGAAAGTCCATGTTTACTCTATGTAAGAAATGTAGCATCTTAAAGTAGATGGAACTCCTTAAGCAGAAGTCTATTTTTGCAATGCAACTAGTAAACAGAGACACTAGCATTGTTTGCATTGGCATCAGCATTTATATCTGCACAAATGTGAGACCATTTGAAAGGTTAGGATCATGATTTCCATATGTACCACTTTAGTATGAGTTGCAGAGCATATTAGAAGGAGAAGAAGGAGAGAAGCAGAACCATTGTTTCTGGTGAAGGACTGGATACCTTTTCCATCATGGTTCCTGAGCTGAGTTCATCCCAGCAAGTTGTAATAAATGTGGTTTGAAGAAGTGGTTCATGAACCTATTTACTAACTTATTTAAAATATTTATATAATCAATTCAAGATGATGGTGCATGTTTTGGTCTAATTGTAGTTATGTTGATGTCAATTTTTAATCTGGTTTTATATATAAATCATATTTTAGATACATCAATTTTTCTTCTCCTCCTCCCCTTTCAAATTATAAGCCTTGGGGTAGGAGCAGTCTTGCAAGCTATTCTGGAAACTTTTTGGTCCTACAAAATAGAACAGAGGACCTTTAATCTACAATACATAATAAAGAGATTGTTCTTGGGAGAAATACTGCACATATTACCTAAAGAATAAAAATAAAGGAATATGACAATTTTGTTTTTTTTAAATGGGTCATGAAGGTCTATCAATGCCTCCCCAAATAAAAATTTAAAACTTTTGCAAATATTATAAAAACGAAGAAGAATGAAATAAAATTGTCAGACTTATTCAAATAGGACAAGGACTTTTGAGTGCATAAAGACTCTAAAGACTCTTAGAATCTTTTTGCATTTCATCACTTTTGGGCTGGTGCGTTGAAAGTGAGGTCATGCCATTTCTTCTGGCATCTTCTTTAATTGCTCTATGCCAGACAAATGCTCCATGCTGAAATTTGCTGTATCCTAACGAATTTGTCCAGTGCAGTTAGAGGAGATTTTGGCTTGCTTTGATGAACATTCACATATTTGTAAATTAAAGGAATGAAAAAAATGTGAAACAGAGAAAAGGAATCTGAGAACACAAGGCTTAGTGCTTAATTAATCTATACGTGGGTAGAGAGAGGTCTGGTTGATCTGTTGAATGTAAAACCCAAGAGCTAAAACTGGAGACAGATCCTGATGTCTGAAGACCATAGAATGCAAGATAGAAGAATCATCATTTTGAATACAACATTCTGCAACATTTGTTTTCTTCTATTAATCAAGCAGATTTTACAGGGTTTCAGAATGCAGACTGCCAAAGCTCTGTTCAATATCATGAAAGGGAAAAATGCCTTTAGCTCTCTCTCGGCACTTAGAAAATCTGAAGAGGGCCATCCCATTTGTTAGTTGTTATTATTATGGTTCATCTCACAGTCAGCCAGATGTTTGAACTGGATTTGGCATTTTTTTATCCATCTATCAAATCGTTCCCAAGGACATGGGATAGGTAGACATTGCTTGATGGTGATAAAGAATTTTGTTGCAGGATGTAAGCTATTCAGAGTATAGCTGCCTTTTGCAATTGACTGATGGTGGTTTTATCAATGCCAATTCAAGTGCTGCTCCAGTTGTTTTGGGATAGCATCCAAGGTACCTTTTAATATTGGTATTAGGTTTGCTTTCTTATGCCAACAGTTGTTCTGTTTATATTTGCAGCTTTTTGCATTTTGTGATTTTTCTCCAGTTTTTTTTCCTCTTTTCTTCTCCTGTTTCCAGATAGTGCAACAGCCACCATCCATGCTTTTTTATTTGTCTTGCTTATCAACAATTGTTAAGTCTGGGGTGTTATGTGGCAGGTGCTTGTCTGTTTGAATTCTAAAGTCTGAGAGCATTTTATCTTCTTCATTTTCTGTGACTTTGTCTACTTTTTGGTCACTTCAATTCTTGCCTGCAAGCAAATGGTATTTATCGCTGATATTATTATTACATTTTAGTATGTTTTAAGGTGTAGACTGAGTCTGCCTTGAGTCTTTGCTTAATAGGAAGGAGGAATCTTGATTGAATAACTAAAGAAGACAAGCAACAATGCCACCTCTTGCACAGCACAATCAGATCTGGTAGAAAGAGAGACTGAGAGAAAGAGAGAGAGAGAGAGAGAGAGAGAGAGAGAGAGAGAGAGAGAGAGAGAGAGAGAGAGAGAGAGAGAGAGATGGCAGTCTTTTTGACCAATGAAAATTATTTATATTTCTGGATTATAAGTTTTTGCCAACACAATCACCAAAGGGGGTTATAGCATTTCTGAAACATGGATTGAGTGTCCAAAAAATCAGATCTTCATCTCCCCTGTCTTGTGCTGCAGCAGCAGCTGGAGATGGGAGCCGTGTATCTCTTTCTAAGAGGTTTCCTCATTAGATTCCCCCAAGGATTTCCATTATTACGGAAAAGGGGCCTTCAGGGGGAAAGGGTTTTCTTTCATTATTCTCTGGCTAGAAGCACAGCTTGGAAGATGTTTTGTCTTTTAAACTGATCAGCAGCCACCTTCCTTTTTTGGGGGGGGGGACAGACAACTGATCTGCATCTTGCTTGTGTTAAGGTGGGGAAGGACTGGGTTTCAAATGGGAGGCCATCTGTGCAGAACTAACCTGGCAGATCCAGGCTGTGGTGGTTTTCTTACAAATCTGAAGGTCTGCCTGGCTAAAGCAAAGACATCTGGCCAACTTAATTTTGCATGCAAGGTCTAATTGCACTGGAAAACCTAGGCCACTTACTGCCTAGATAAAGTCCAGATTGGCAACACTGGACTTGTTGTTACAGAACTACATTTCACTAATGAGGAAATTTGCCTCCCTTGGGAGATCACATCAACACTGAAGTCATAGCACAGATCGTCTTCAGAACAGGAGAAGAGGAGGAGGAGGAGGAGGTTCTCTTCCATTTTTTGAACAAACAATGATAGTGCCATCCTTTACCTTTTTACCCATCCAGGAAAGGGAAGTATACACTCAGGGAAATTAGCTTCCTGTCGCTATTAAGCTGGTGCTCATAACAGATGTTCTTCATTTACTTCTGTGTGTGCCTGACAACTAGTAGCTGGTCTTATCAAATTTATAGTTGCAGTTCAGTTGAAACATTGCAGCCTATTCTGTCTGGGCTTATTCTTTGAAAGTATGACTCTTATATTATTGGGTCTTTATTGATGTACACTGAGTTTCCAAGCATGGTTCAAACTGCCAGTGCTCTCTGTGATCCTTTCTAAACGGTTTAAGACCAAAGTATTAAGCTTACCTTTGTTCAGGTGACTCTGCCAATTTTTTCCTTAGTGAATCAGTGCTAGTTAAATCACATTTGACAGGAAAATGAACAGGGCCTTTCTTGTAGAACCTCCATGTTAAATGTTTTATTCTTTTAACTAATATTCTTCTGTGACATAAAGATAATTTACCTTATGGCACTTTAAGTGGGATCTGATGGGTTGGTAAATTCATTCTTGTCTGCTCAAGTTGTACTAATGTTTTATTGTTTTGGTGGAGTCTTTCTTATGTCACTGAGCTTGATGTCATAACTAATGTGATAGTTATTAGCCATCTTTGCAGCTTATTTGGTGGGTTGAAAATCGGGTTACACATATTTTAATATCGAAATAGAGTAAATATAAATCTAGAAATTTCTGCAATAAAGGAGGGTGAGTGGTGAATCATTTTCATGGCAACTAAACCTGGTGATAACTGCCATGAGCTCAACAAAAGAAGGGTCTCCAGTGCCAGACCATGCTGAAAGAGAAATGAGCCATGGTGGTGCAGTGGTTACAGTGCAGTACTGCAGTTACTTCTGCTGGCTGCTGGTTGCCTGCAATTTGGCAGTTCAATTCTCACCAAGCTCAAGGTTGACTCAGCCTTCTTTCTTTGGGTAAAATGAGGATCCAAATTGTTGGGGGTAATATGGTGACTCTGTAAACCACTTAGAGAGGGCTGTAAAGCACTGTAAAGTGGTATATAAGTCTAAGTGCTATTGCTATACTAGATGTAATTTCCCTATTTATTACAATAAAAAAACATTGCATATGTTTATATTATTACAATGTATGGAACTGAGATCGTCAAAAGAGTATGGTGAGAAAGTTCAAAAACAAAAGGTAGTATCTCAAAGTAATGTGTAGATGCAATAGATCAATGATTGTTTGCAAAAATGGAAATTTATGGAAATATATAGCAATAGCAATAGCACTTAGACTTATATACCACTTCATAGTGCTTTTACAGCCCTCTCTAAGCAGTTTACAGAGTCAGCATATTGCCCCCCAACAATCTGGGTCCTCATTTTACTGACCTCAGAAGGATGGAATGCTGAGTCAACTTTGAGCAAGTGAGATTTGAAATGACGAACTGCAGCTAGCAGTTGCACTACTTCAGCTGAAGTAGCCTGCAATGCTGCACTCTAACCACTGTACCACCTCGGCTCTTCAAGTGTAAATAGTGTAAATTAGATGTAGTTCTATTTCCTTTCTTTTCTTTAGTTCATGACTGATTTACAATTTTGTACTCCTTTTTGTGTTTAGCATAATGTTACTTATTCTGAAGGAAAATAGTATGATGTCTGTTAAGTTCTGGTACTGAAGAGGCTGGAGGCAGTATTGTGACTAACAGCTCTTTATTGAATAACAGTCAGATCCAGCAAAGGAACCAGCCTGACGGCTCTCTCTTTTATAGAGAGCTGCTGGCTGGTTCAACCAAACAGCGGTCTCCATTTTCCCGCTCTGCAAAGCGGACCTTGGAGTAAACAGTCTAACTTCAATACATATCACCCCTCCCCATTTGGTTTAGTCCAACACACTTGCATATGTAATCTTTTAGATAAGCAGGGCGTTGTGGTACCCTAGTTGACCTGCGCAGTTCAGTTTGGGTGTTGGCTTTGAGCGGAGCGGCTTGGTGTTTCTAGCTCCACCTTTGGAACCTCCTGGAATGGCCTGGGCAGGGCTGAAGATTCTATGGGAACTGATTCCATAATACCAATTCCATAATACCTGGTATTCCAAAATACCAGGGACTATACCGACACCGAATTGAAGCCTATTGCATTTGAATGCCCCATGGTGCGTAACTATAGTTTGCACTTCCACTGTCTCGCCGTCAACCAGTACCTGTTGGTATGCCTGCGTAAGATCTAATTTTGCAAAAATGGCGCCTGGCCCCAAAGTGTGCAATAAATGCTGGACTACGGGCACAGGGTACACACTCTGTTGAGCCTTATTGAGGGTGCATTTGTAGTCCGCACAGATACAAATGGACCTGTCACTTTTTACCGGTGTTACGATTGGTGTTTCCCACTTCGCATGATTAACAGGTTCAAATATTCCTTAACTAATAAGCTTATCTAGTTCCTGGTCAATCTTGGGCTTGAGCGTGAAGGGAACTCGGTGAGGTTTAAGTCTAATCGGGGCAATTTTAGGGTCTAAGCTAAATGAAATTGCGGTGCCCACATACTTGCCAAGCCTCTGGTCGAATATGTCTCAGAATTCATGGAGAAGGTATCATAGCTGCTGGAGATGGCGTTTATTCTGGTTACCCCCATTCCTAGGGCACCGAACCAATCTAGGCCGAGCAGCTTAGAAGACGGTCATGCACAACATTCAGGAGCAGGCTTGCTTCATGGCGGCCGAATCTGATGTTGAAATTTCCACAGCCCATCACAGGAATCTGGTTCCCTTGGTAGTCGTTGATGTGAAGTGGCTGTACTTATAGTTGTTTTTGTCTGAGGCTCGGAATGGCCATTTTTACAGCAATCCAGGACATTATGGAGTGTCTATCTCCATTTCATAGGGAGATCCTTCCAGGAGCACCGTGACAATCAATTTCTTATTATTATGTGTGCTAGCCTGGCCTATTCGAGTTTCGTTTGCCTCAGGGGGTCGCCGGTACTTGATTCGTTGTGGCAGTCTTGCATGCTCGCGTTTTGGATCTCGCCATGGATCTTCCCATCCTGGCTCTCTAGTGGCAAATTTTTGGGATTGCAGAACCCCTCTACAGGCCCTGGCAATATGTCCCATTTTATTGCAACAGTGACAGATAGTGTCTCTGAACTGGCAGGAGCTTCTTAGGTGCGCCCCCCCACAACTGAGGCATGACTTTATCTTTTGCGCCTCAAACCCTTGGCACCAATCCATGCGGTAGACCTCCTTGTCCTCGCTGTTGTTGGAGTCGTCATGGCACTGGTTCTCGTGGACTTCAGAAATCTGTTTCTTTTGAGTAGGTGTATTCTGGTGGTGCAACAATTCTGCATCCTTGTTAGACGACTCAGTGGCTCTGGCTTCATCTAATGCCGTTTGGAGGGTGACATTAGATTTGGCAAAAAGTCTTCGCTGTAGCCCAGCGGTTCCCAACCTGGGGGTCGGGACCCCTTTGGGGGTCGAACGACCATTTCCCAGGGGTCGCCCCAGCATCCTCAGCTCCCCCCCACTGCCACAAGCCTGGCCATATCGCGCCCCACAACCCGCACCCCCACTGCGCTCCACCCCGCTGCTGCCATTTGGGTTATTTTACTGTCTGCGCATGCGCAGCACGCTTTGCGCATGCGCAGAGGGTAAAAGAACCCAAATGGTGGCAGTGGGGTGGGTCACGGTGGGGGGGTGGGGGCGGGGTGGGGTTCACGGCATTAGGAAGGTTGGGAACCACTGTGTAGCCGGATGTTTTGGACCCCGCAAATAAGTTGATCTAATAAGACATCATCACGGTCGCAGAAATCACAATGCATTGCTGCTTTTCTTAGAGCTGCGAGGTATTGATTTATCGACTCCCCATCTTGTTGCAGCCGCTGGTGGAATTCATGCCTCTGGACCACCTTGGATGGCACTGGCACATAATGTGTCTGTAGCATGTGTTGTAGAGTTGGCCAGGCAACCGTCTCCACTGGCGTTGGTTCGGCTAGTGACTTAGCCGTGTCGAAGACCTCATGCCCGCAGTGGCTGAGGAACAGGGCTCACTTCCTGTTGTCAGTTAGTGCTTGCAGGTCGTTCACCTCTAGAAAGCATCAGAACCTCATCATGTAGGACCCCCAGTTCTCTTTGGCCAGGTCTAAAGGAGTCGGTGGGTGCAACGCTGACATGGCTTGCTAGTAGGTAGTTTAAATTTTGCTGCGCAAAATGGCCGTCATTTCTTTTCCCGCTGGGCTGGATCTTCGGCGTCACTTGGAATCCTCTTCAGTATCCCACCTTCGTCACCAATGTTAAGTTCTGGTACTGAAGAGGCTGGAGGCAGTATTGTGACTAACAGCTCTTTATTGAATAACAGTCAGATCCAGCAAAGGAACCAGCTTGATGACTCTCTCTTTTATAGAGAGCTGCCGGTTGGTTCAACCAATCAGCGGTCTCCATTTTCCCACTCTGCAAAATGGACCTTGGAGTAAACAGTCTAACTTCAATACATAACAATGTCTTTACTATATAATAATTTTCCTCACCCTCTAATGTTTCTTTTTGAACAAAATGCTATCTTCTTCTCTCACTAGTAAGTGAGCAAGAGGGCAGACAGAATTACTTTAATTGGATAGATCAGTTGGATTGATCTATTAATTATATGGATTAAGAAACCTTAATACAATAAAAAAGGAAATATAGATAAGTCTTAGTCATTAAACATTGTTCCTGTTTAACTTTCATTTCTCACTAATTAGAAGAAATTAACCATAGTTACATCCTGATTAAGAACTATATGATCAGGCTCAATTAACCTTTTAAAGGGGCAATTTAATTGATCTGCATAAGAAAGCTGAAAGTCACAACCTCCTTGCCTGCTTATTATCCTTGGATTTTTCTTCTTCTTCTTTCAACAAGACAAGGCTGCACTAGATTCCCTTTTCTAGACTGGAGAGAAGGAAACGAGAGGTTGATTGGGATCAGTCTTGCTGATTAAAGTCACCTGAGAAGATTTAGCTTCATCTACTGAGGATTCATCCAACCAATTTGACCTTGAGTAGATTCATTGCAGCAACTCTCTGCTGATGTAAGATCTTACTCTCTTCAATTATATGATCAGGCTCAATTAACCTTTTAAAGGGCCAATTTAATTGATCTGCATAAGAAAGCTGAAAGTCACAACCTCCTTGCCTGCTTATTATCCTTGGATTTTTTTCTTCTTCTTTCAACAAGACAAGGCTGCACTAGATTCCCTTTTCTAGACTGGAGAGCAGGAAGCAAGAGGTTGATTGGGATCAGTCTTGCTGATGAAAGTCACCTGAGAAGATTTAGCTTCATCTACTGAGGATTCATCCAACCAATTTGACCTTGAGTAGATTCATTGCAGCAACTCTCTCTGATGTAAGATCCTGCTCTCTTCAACTGCTTTGAAAACACCTTTAAAATATCTCTGACAGGGGTGATCCATGTTCAATATACTTATTTTTACCTTGATATTATGTCACCCCCCAAACAATAGTTCACCAAAACAAATAAAATAATTAAAAGTGAAGACTATCAGCAGTATTTGTAAAGCACAATTTGTTTAACAATTTCAATAATAGATTGATATTTTCCACTTCCAATTTGTGCTGAAGTTAAGGAGACATGAGGTAGCCAGGAATGGACCTCTGCATGAACGAACTGTGAACTCAGTTCCATTTTGCTGATTAAAAACATTTCCTAAGTTCAACATGCATTCAGAAGCATTTTTCTTTATTCAGCATGCTCCTTTTCCCTCTAGTTCTGTTTTGTAAAGTTTGGTGTGATAAATTTTTAAACATTGAATATGATAAACCCAAACTCTATAAGTCATTGGAAATGCTATATTTCTGTTAGATTCATGGGGAAATGAAGAGGCAAGACGTAGGAACAGTTCAGCACCTTTATTTCTCCTAAGCTGAATGCAATACAAACTGCCGGCAGGTTGCAGGGAAGCCATTTATAAGAGCTTCCCTGTAGCCGGCTGGCCACTGACAGCAGTTCATTTCTCCCGCCGCTTGATTAGCCAATCAGTGGTGGCCATGCAAATCTGTATTCCGTACGGCAGTATGTAACACCCCTCCCCTCTTAGTTTGTGCAAAGTCCAATCGAGAACTGACGTAGGTCACATAGTCACATAAGTAAACAGGGTGCCTGACAGTCCTACTGGGCCTGCGCGATTCAGTTCCTTGGGAGTCCTCGACTGGAGCAGACATGCCTGTTTCTGCTCCTCCGTCTGCTATTGGAATAATCTGGAACCGGCCGTCAGGTGTGGCGGCTGAAATTTTGGCGCCTTTGTTCTCTGGTCCCAGGTGACTTCGGTGGACTCCATCGTCTACAGGTTGGGACTCGTGCTCCTCCTCCAGGTTTGAGAACAGGTCCCTCTGGTTCCCTCTGGTTCCTCATCGTCTTTGCTTTGGTTGCTTGCATTGTATGGCCTTTGGGGCAGAGACTCTCGTTGTTCTGGCCTTGCTGCTGGGCTGCCTCCGGTTGGTGAAGCCAGGAATCTCCCAGTCTATTTCTTAGCTGGTTGATGTGTCTCCACACACTCGGCCGTCATCAAGCTTGACTTGGTAGGACTTTGGGCCGGTGGCCTTCACCCATTTGGGATCCCCTGCGAAGTTCTGTGCGAACACTAGCTCGCCCATGGCTAGTGTCCAGGTTGGCCTAAGAGACCCCAGGGATATCTCTGGGTGGTAATTGGTGTTCAGCCTGTCCAGTTGGGACCTCAGTTTCCATCCCATCAGCATTTGAGTCTCTGTGGAGTAGGCGGCATACAAATGCGACCAATAAATAAATAAATAAATTTCCGTGGGGCTCCGGTTAGTGGCCGCGCATGGCATGATGTGTTGGGCCAGCAGGAACTGGTCGATCCATTCTTGCCAGTTCCTGGGACCCATTCTGGTTAAAGTCTCTTTGGTCATTCTCACCATTCTTTCTGCCCAGCCATTGCTAGCTGGACTGAATGGCGAGACAAGCACATGCCTTATTCCGAGGTCAGCCAGAAATGACGCCATGTTCTTGCCATCAGCTGGGGTCCATTGTCTGACACCAGGACATTGGGCAGGCCATGTGTCACAAACAACCTTCTGAGGGCTCATATGGTGGCTTCTGTGGTAGCGGTGTGCATGTTCATTACCTCCAGCCACTTGGACTAGGCATCCACAACAATTAGGAATATTTGTCCCGCCATAGGTCCCAATCAAAATCCTTGACCATGAGGCTTTTGGTATCTCCCATTCTAATGGTGTGGTGCGAGGTGAAGTTGGCCTGGACTCTTGGCATGGCAGGCAGGTTGCCACCCACTCAGTAATGTCCTGATCCAATTTCGGCCACCACAGGTAGCTCCTCGCCAATGCCTTCATGCGAACTATCCCTGGGTGATCTATGTGCAGAGTTTCCATCACCCTTTTCCAAAGGCTTTTGGGTATTACAACTTGCTCCCCTCACAGTAAACATCCCTTCAGTACCAACAGTTCAATCTGTTTGTTTTTAAAAGGCTAAAATTCTTCCCCTTCCTCTTCCTGTGGCTATCCCCTCAACACCCAGTTCATTACTTTGGACAACACTTTGTCTTTCGCTGTGTGGTCTGCGATGTCTCGAGATGTGATGGAACTGGTTCATTCAATGTCAACCAGCAATATTTCAGCCACAGGTGTGGGGTCTTCCAAGAGGTCGGGTGTGGGGCAACGGCTGAGGGCATGCGCATGTCTGATGCTCTTCCCTGTCGGCTTGTAGCTGTATCCGGACAGAAAGATGGACCAGCGAGTCAGTCTGGAAGACATGTACTGCAGCATTCGTTGGTTGCCTGCCAGTAGTCCCAGTAGTGGTTTATGGTCTGTCACAAGTTCGAATTTGCAGCCGTAGAGGTATTCATGGAAGCGCTTGATGTTGGCCATTGCAGCAAGTGCTTCTTTGTCCAGTTGGCTGTAATTTCACTCAGCTAGTAAAAGTGTCTTAGAGTAATATGCAGTGGGGGCTTCTGATCCATTGGGAAGTTGATGGCTGAGGACGGCCCCTACTTCAAAAGGTGACATGTCACATGTTAACAGAAGGGAGAAGGTCTCACTGTATTGCATGAGGACGCTGTTGGATGAGAGTAAGTCCTTTACAGCAGCAAATGCTTTGGCCTCTCTTTGTCTCCATGTCCACATGGCCATCTTCCCCAGGAGCCAATGGAGAGGCTCAGCCTTCTGTTTTAAAAAGATGGCATAAAAGTTGCGTAAGCCTAGGAATGCTTGCAACTCAAGCTGTAGACACAGCTGACTATAATTTTGCCACCAATATCCTATTATAAAACTACAGGACAAGAAGCATTCAATATAGTGCCTTGCAAAATAATTTGCCAAAGTTTAGAGAGACCAGCTATGCTTGATGAGTTGCATAGTGTCTAATCACTAGCAATTATAACACATATAAAATCTATATAATCCCCCCCTCCATTTTAAGCCGGGAGGTGTGTGTCCTCTAACTCAAGACACTCAAAAATAATAATTCCAGTATGAGGGTGAACAAGGGAAGAAGCATTTATAGATATCCCTGCTATCAAGCTTAATATACTGTACAGTCATCTAATGCCAAGTCCTGTGAGTTCAAAACATGGTAAAGGGGTCTGAACATATACGCTAAGTATGCCTAATTAGTCTATAACAAAACCAGTTGTTGTGATTAGCCTGCTGCTGGGATTTTGGTTTGATTGGAGTCTAGTTTGCAATTACAGTCTACAGTTTGTCATATCCAGATTTTTTTCATGCTGTACATTGAACTATGTTTTTCAACGGAAGGATTTTTGGAAATTTGTCTCCCACTCTGAAGCTTTGGTTTGCCCTGAAAATCTGTTCCAGATCTGTTCCTGGCAAGTCTCTGGGTTTGGGTTAAGGCAGGGGTGTCAAACTCGATTTCATGGAGGGACCCATCAGGGTTGTGTTTGACCTCAGGGGCCGGGTGGGTGGGCGTGCTAAGGCAGGACTTCCCTCAGGCCCATCCTCCCTCTCATTATAATCTTCCTTCCTTCCTTCCTTCCTTCCTTCCTTCCTTCCTTCCTTCCTTCCTTCCTTCCTTCCTTCCTTCCTTCCTTCCTTTCTTTTTCCCTTTTCTTTTTTTCCCTTCCCTCTCCATTCTCCTTTCATCTTCCTTCCCCTTTCCTTCTTTTTCCTTCCTTGCTCTCTTCCCATCTTTCCTTCTTCTTTTTCTTTTTACATTTTTAAAATTTTATTTCACATCTTTACATCACAAATATACAATTTCATTTTATCAATAATAATAATAATACAATACTCTTAGGAGGGGCGTTGCTAACAGCGGCACAGCATGGAACTCTGGAATGCTCCAGAGAAAAGTGCTGACTTCTTTTTATTTTTCTTTCCCCTTTCTTTTTCTCTCTTCCTGTCCCTTCTTGGATGCTCAAATGCAAAAGGGGAAACATTTCTCGATGCCTCCTTGCCTTGTGATCAAATGCCACTTTTGCTAGTAGTTTGTTTTGCTAGCCCTCTGCCAGCGAAAACAGAGTTCAGGAGGACTGCGTGAGCCCCACCCCCAGGCTCTGTTTTCAACCGTGACAGCCTCCTGCAGCCCTCTGCCAGCGAAAATGGAGTCCATGGGGGGGGCACGTGTGGCCCTCCCAAGCTCTGTTTTTGCTGGCAGAGGCACCACGGGCCGGTCCTTCTCTGTTTCCAGGGTGTCCCTGCAGGCCTGATCTAAGCACCCCACGGGCCGGATCAGGCCCACGGGCCTTGAGTTTGACACCCCTGAGTTAAGGGGAGGATTGAAGGAGGCTAATTATGGAGAAAGGAGAAATCAGAAAAATCACCGTCCTCCTCGTGTCACACATAAATAGCTAAAGGGATAAAGGGACACCAGTTGGTGGTACCCAATGTTATAACATATATACCACTGGGAAGCAATTTATTTATTATTCAAGTTTTTATTATACGTTTCTGACCTATTTATTGTGAAAGGATTATAGAACATATTCACATTAATACCTATGCAGAAATTTGCTGAATTCAAGGCAGTACCTTTAGCTCCCACTCATTATGCAGAAGTATTTTAGGAGTTTAGCTTAGAAAAAGATTGTCCCCCGATGAGAAATACTCCTTCAACCCCAATTTCTAGTCTCATTTAGAATACAATATAAAATGGCATGCAGATTTAATGCATGTATGCACTATATGCAAGTAATGAACAAAAAGTTCTATCAATCAATCTTTAATATAGTCTATCATTATTTATATCCTAAAGGGCAAAATAAAAGAAAAATCACAAAAACACGTACCAGATTGTAAAATACTTCAATTTTTCTTCAATATTTAATCCTGAGTTGATGAATGTTGATACAGACACATGTCTCTTTTTCTTCTCTGTGTGGGCCTTGTTCTTCCATGGCACAACAATATTTGGAGGTAAAAGTCTTAGTTTTTGTTGTAGAAATTGTCTTCTGATGAACTTATTCTTAGCCATTTTCCCCTCTAATCAATAGCAATAGCACTTTTCTTATATACCGCTTCATAGTGCTTTACAGCCCTCTCTAAGCGGTTTACAGAGTTCAGCATATTGCCCCCAACAATCTGGGTCCTCATTTTACCGACCTCGGAAGGATGGAAGGCTGAGTCAACCTTGAGCCTAGTGAGATTTGAACAGCTGAACTGTTGATCTAGCAGTCAGCCTGCAATGGCTGCATTTAACCACTGCACCACAATATTGTCTATTCCCAATGTGTTCCTTCTAAAGCTGTGATGGAGAACCTATGGCACGTGTGCCAAAGGTGGCACGCAGAGCCCTCTCTGCTGGCACGCGCGCCGTCGCCCCAGGTCAGATCTCCGTGGTGTTTCTTTCGTGAGCTTCTGTTTTCCTGCAAACGATGAAACAGAAGCTCATGAAAGAAAAAGATCTTACCTCTGCCGGTGTTGGGATGCCCCGCCTCCCGCTGGGCAGCTGGTCTTCGCGTCTCTGATGCGCATGCATGCATGTCCGTGCATGCATGCATGTCCGTGCATGCACACGTTTGTGCATGCGCACATTTGTGCATGCACAAATTCACGCATGCACACATTCACACATTTCTGCACACACACGTGCACATGTCCAAGCATTTGCGCATGTCCACGCATGTCTACCCATTCACGCATTCGCGTGCGCATGCGCAGTTTGGGCACTTGGTGTCTAAAAGGTTCGCCATCACTGTTCTAAAGGAAAGTTAAGGTTGGAAAATTAAGGCGTTTTCTGTTTAGTTTAACTGTCACTATGGTTTAGAAGTATTATGGAACAGCATTATACCTCAAAGGGATCAAATTAGGAATAATAATTTGTAATAATTTAGAAAATTGCTGAACATATTTGGCTTCACCGGGATGAATAAGCCACTATTGGATGGGTTCGTACAACATACTAAACCAAATCCCAATATACTTCATTATGACTCTCAGTTCTATATGATCCAAATTATTACATATCTCTTTTCCTCTATGATTATCAATTCTTTGCTGGCTCTGATCGATGGCAAAACTTTAAGCGTTAGCTTGATAATCAGCAAGTTTGGAGTCAGGAAGTCAGACTGAGTGTAGGAAGAAAATCTAGCACTATTGTTGTGGTCTAGAAAACAGCATTAAAATAACAATAAATTATTATTATTACTACTGAAAATATAAAAAGTAAAGTAAGAGCCATTTGGAAAACGTCCATGCAGAAACAGCTTTCTAGGACTGTTTTGAGCAAATGAAACATTTGTTTGAACAATAACTTTCATGTTCAACTTGAATCCTGGGACAAGTTGTTCTATTGCAAAACAAGCAAACAAACAAACAAATGGCTCAATCCAGGGATTCCAGACTTAGTGCTCCTCACATACTATGATCAGGACCAGATGTAAAGTTCAGTTGAAGAACCAGAGTATGCAACTTTTCCAGTTCCGTTGGAAAGAATGGGTACTTTTGATCAAGATCCTATCTGTTGAGGTCATTCCATGGCCAGCCAATTATGTTCCAATAGGCTGCTTGTTCTCATACTATAGAGCAAAGTTTCTCAACCGTGGCAACTTGAAGATAGGTGGACTTCAACTCCCAGAATGCCCCAGCCAGCAGGGAATTCTGGGAGTTATTTATCCATCTTGAAGTTGCAAGGTTGAGAAACAACTGCTATAGAGGAAAGGAATAAGTTAAGAGCTACAAAATATCTTATAAGCATTTTTTCTTGGAAATCAAATAGGTATTTTTTTTAAAAAAATAGTCTGTTTTTCTGCTTTGCAAAAAGTATCACTGTTATGTACAAACAAAACAAAATCAAAGCAAAGAAGGCCTAATTTTTAAACAGTTGTAGAAAACTTGAGTGCCGTTTTTGTGAGGTATGAACCAGTGTTTTTATTGGCTGTTGAACAATCACATTTATGTGATATTCAAGATTGATGTTAGAATGAAAAAGGACGGCAGAAAGAACTGAAACCTGTAGAAATGAGTATGAGTCATTTTTAATTGTATTATTTATTTACAAATCAAATCTGTATAGCCGCCCATCTCACAAAACATGACTCTGGGCGGCATACAACAATAAAATTACAACAAATATAAAAAACAGACAGTATAAAAATATAAAAATCCAGATTAAAATAAAAAATACGAAAACATATACCATCCCTAGGCGCAGGGAAGATATGTATAGGCACCTAGCAATGGAGCTAAATGAGCATGTTTTCTGGGAACCCCTGGCCGATGACATCATCAGATCTTCAGGAACTTCTAGAATTCAAACGGGATGATGGAATTCAATTTTGGAAAATAGGATATTCCATAATTGCCTTATCTCTTCCATTTTTTTTGCTCTGTATTCTAATTAGGATGTGAGAGGATCACTAAATACCAACAACACTTTCACATTCCTGGAATCCTAAAGCAAGCATAGAACAGGGAAGAAAATACTCTGAAATATATACTAATGCCTGAGCATAAAGCATTGGCAAGATTCACAATTATGCCAAACCATAATGGGGGTTTGTTGGTTTTGTCTTGCCATAGTCTGTACATCAGATACTGTGCTCAATACCTCGTACTTTATAGATAAGCCTATGGAGACTTGTTCAATAAAGCCATTGACTTCAAAGCAAATTAATAGAATTTGCTTGCAGGGGTCACAACAGCAACCTGTTGTATAGGTTTATTAAGTTGTCATAGTGCATGGTAACTAAGAAGATGAACCATGCAGTTCTGTTTTACTCACTAATCCATGCATCACTCTGTGATATGCCAACCATCTTTTCCATACCACTTGGAACAGAAGGACATCTTTCAGCTGATGTGATTAGTTGTGTGGTTGGCATACATATATTAAGATGGAAACTGTAACCAAATTATTCTAGTTTTGCTCCTATGGTCATATATTCCGCCTTGGCAATTATTCCAACAAAAGATGATTTCATGGTATTTTTTATGGTGCAAACAATATTATTTAGGTTTTTTGGCCACTCAATTCCAGTGAATGTAGTCATTATTGATATGATTATCATTCATGTTAGCGAGTTTAGTGCAGTGGTTAATGTGTTGGTCAGAAACCAGGAGACAGTGAGTTCTAGAGCCGCCTTAGACATGAAAGCTGGCTTTGGGCCAGTCATCCTCTTTCATCCAAACCAGGGGCGAGTTCCTAATTTTTTACTACCACTCTGTGGGCGTGGCTTATTTTGTGGGTGTGGCTTGCCAGCCATTGACCGGGTGGGCGTGGCTTCTTGGACTGCTGAAGGGAGGGGAACTGAGATAGGTCCTGCCGCCCATTCCCCTTCCCCTCAGCAGCTCGAGAAGCCTCAAACGTGCGAAAATGCCTAGGATCATCACCGCACGTTCGTGGCTTCTTGGACTGCTGAAGGGAGGAGAATGGAGATAGCTCCTGCCGCCCGTTCTTTCAGCGTCTCACGCGCTCCCTCAGCCATCCTCCCCTGCTTGGACTCACTGTGGAGCAGGAAGGCAGCGCATGCACAGTGCCGGAAGCTCGGCTTCTGGGCATGCGCAGAAGAATTTTTTTTTTAATTAAAAAATTTTTTTTAAATGGCGGCGCCCAGGCACTGGCAACTGACCGCACCAGTACTGTGACGTCACCAGCGGGCCGCTACCGGTGCTATAGAGTGGACCGCACTGGTAGGAACCCACCACTGATCCAAACCTACCTCTCAGGACTGTTGTTGTTCTGGAGAAAACAGGAAGAAAAAAGTATTACAGTACGTATGTTTGGTATGTAGAGATTCTCAGTCATCCAGGTCATGGTTGTCCGAAGGTGCTTTTTCAGGAGGCAACTGCACTTTCTTGTTTTTTCTCTTTTGAAGACGTTTTGCTTCTCATCCAAGAAGCTTCTTTGGCTCTGACAGGATAGTCCTTCCATTCCCCACTATTCTGTCAGAGCTGAAGAAGCTTCTTAGATGAGAAGCAAAATGTCTTCAAGAGAGAAAAAACAAGAAAGTCCAGTTGCCTCCTGAAAAAGCACCTTGGGACTCCATGTTTGTTGGTTTTCTTATAGAATAACTTATAAAGTCAGTTTCTTATAAAGTAACAAAGATGGGACAAAAATTTAATAGATAAAATAAAACAAATAATTTGTGAGTCAAATATATGGCCCATAATGTTCCTATTTCAGAAGTCAACTGCTGCAGCTATTCTGATGCAGCAATACATATTTATTAGTTCACAATATTTTTAAATCCCTAGTTCTTTAAAACATGATACAATATGTACATCATACAGGCAGGGGTGTCAAACTCAAGGCTTAGATCTGGCCCATGGGGCCGCCGTGGAAACAACGAAAGACCGGCCCATGGTGTCTCGGAAAGCAAAAATGGAGTTCAGGGATGCTGCGTGCGGCCCGTCCGGGCTCTGTTTTCGGCTGTGATGGCCTCCTGTAGCCCTCTGCCAGCAAAAATGGAGTTTGGGGAGGCCACACGTGGCCCGCAGAGGCTCCGTTTTTACTGGCAGAGGGCTGCAGGAGGCTGTCGCAGCCAGAAACAGAGCCTCAACAAGTGATGTTGAGCTGGTCACGCCCCTGGCCACTCCCCCTCCGCCCATGCCACCTCCGCCCCCCCGCCCAGCCCCCCAAGGTCAAACATAATCCTGATGCGGACCTCAATCAAATCGAGTTTCACACCCCTGCCATAATGTAATAACAATATGTTGTATTGTTCAGAGCTGAGGTGGCACAATGGTTAGAGTGCAGTACTGCAGGCTACTTCAGCTGACTGCTAGCTGCAGTTCGGCAGTTCAAATCTCACCGGCTCAAGGTTGACTCAGCCTTCCATCTTTCCGATGTGGGTAAAATGAGGAACCAGATTGTTGGGGGCAATTATGTTGACTCTGTAAACCACTTAGAGAGGGCTGTAAAGCGCTATAAAGCGGTATATAAGTCTAAATGCGATTGCTATTGCTATTAGTAGGTTAGAAACAACAACAGTGAATCAGAGAATCATGGTTGATAAAAATTGAGAGCATTTCCACCTGTTAATTCAGTAATGGAGTCTTTCTATTTATTCATGCAATCACATATATTATGGCTTAGTTCTGAGTGTGGAGCTTGCAGGTTTTGTAGTCCAGCAGGGAATGTGATCACAATCCAAAATGGATACAGTGCAGGTACAACAATGAAAAAGAATGTATATTTCTCAATACTGAATGTAAAAGAACCCCAGTATAATAGGGAACTTACATTTTCAGAAAAAAGGTCTTACATTAGGGAAAATTGTAATCAACGAATCAATCAATCAATCAATAATCAATCAATCAACATGGTATTAGATATGAGTCTTGTTGGATCATATCAAGTAACAACTAAATCAATACACCCAGCAAAACATTAGAATAAAAGGGATGATACATCTTTTCCATTGTCGCTTCCCATCTGCTGATATTTAATATCTGTTGCCTGTGATTCAGAATATGGTCTACAGCCATCCAAATTAGTATTCTTGGTGCTCTTATCTAGACTTCTTCTAATATTATCTAAACCAGTTGCTACTACCAGTATGATGACATTGGCCTCCATAGTTTGACAACTGGGAAAATTTGCATAAAAGGGTATGTCAAGACATATTAATGTGTGGTGAGGATTAGTTGTTTACAAAAGCACTGAGGTTAGTCAAATTGCAAATAATCAATGGAATTTTTAAAATAAAATCCATAAATAATTCTATTTGATGACTGGGGTTATGAAGGCATTGGGTAAACTGAAGTAGATTAAGTCTGATTTGCACATTGTTAGGTTCTTTCTCATAGCAACTCCAAATTAAAAAAGAGTATTTATTTATTTATTTATTTATTTATTTATTTATTTATTTATTTATTTATTTATTTATTTATTTATTTATTTATTTATTTATTTATTTATTGAGATTTATATACCGCCTCACAGTGCAAGCACTCTCTAAACGGTTTACACCAGTAAGCAATGTATATTTATATTGCCCCCAACAATCTGGGTCCTCATTTTACCTACCTCAGAAGGATGGAAGGCTGAGTCAACCTTGAGCCCGTGAGATTTGAACCGCTGATCTGCGGATCAGTGTCAGCTAAAGTATATCGTATCAGTAGACCAGAACAGGAGTGGGTCAAGAAAAGGTTTGCAGGAGAGTCAGTTTTTTAAAAAAAGCTATACAAATTTGTTTTTAATCTGTAGATTGCAAAATCTAACTCTTCTCCCCATACTTTTTTTAACTGAGGAGCTAAAGATTTTAGAGGTGAAAGAGTCAGATGAGGGAACATAAATCTAACAGTGGTGATTTTTCTAACAGAAATTCCTCAGGTTGTTTTAAGGATCATAAATAGTCTGTACAATTCTTCATTAATATTCTAGCTAAAGCATCAGATTGCAAAGTATAGATCAGTGTTTCTCAAGGTTGGCAACTTTAAGATGTGTGGACTTCAGCTCCCAGAATTCTCCAGCCAAGTATTCTGGGAGTTGAAGTTCCCACATCTTAAAGTTGCCAACCTTAAGAAATACTGGCATAGATAGCTTAATGTATTTAAAAGAAAGTCTTTTGGACAGGGCTTACAGTTTCATGTCAGTGTCATCAAATAAATACTAGTTAGAAACAGGTGAACAAGCTTTTTTATTTTTAATTGGGAAGAAGCTAAATTAGACATTCTTGAGGCCAGGTTTATGCATGTGGCACATTTTTGCAGTCTGCATCTAAAGCCTAGACAAAGAACGATTTATAGGAAATGTTGACACAACATTAACTGAAGCAATCCTAGCTGACACTTCTACATTTTCAATTTGGGGAATTCTACTGGGAAAATGGAAATGCCAAGGCAGTTTCTTGGAAGCCAAGAATAATAAGAAATCTTTAATCTTCCTCCACACTCCATGAAGACCTATTTCCAAAACCAGAGGTTCACATGAACTTAAGTAACTCATATTCCTATGAGAGCACTACAATTTTATTTCCAAGACTTTGGTTTCAACACTCATTGCTTCCTCTGAAAATCTGTTTCATTTTGAATGATCAAGTGCTTACCCAGCATAACTAAGAGTTCTAGATCATTAACATGCTTCTAGTTTTAACTAGAGAAAAGGAGGCTATAAGTATTAGTGAAGATACTTGTTCAGTGTTGCAAAACTGTTGCCGAAGAGTGAGATGTGAATTGATGTCTATCTATAAATGTCCTTTTCTTTCGCTCTACTTTTAAAAGAAAGTTTTTGTTTTTAACATCTTGCTCACATGTGGCAAAACTTAGGGCATCTTGGCAGCAATGCAGTATCACTACCCCAGGCTTTGAAGTAGTTGGCACGATTATTTTTCTCACAGTTGGCCTTATCATCAGTAAAGGGACTCCACTGATATTGCATATTTTTCAAGATTACTTTAATTGCTTTGACACTGAACAAAGCATAAAGCACTGTCAGAACTAAGCAGGTTGGAAAGCTACCTGAAAATCCCATTGCCAGCCTTCTCCAAGCTGTTCACCTCTAGATATGTTGGAACTACATGTTCCAACATTCCTAGCCATTTAGTAATGGAAAGCAAATGACGGGGAGGGAATATATTAATTATTCTTCAATCATGCAAGTTGAAATCAACATGTATTTATTTTACAGTGTTCTGCTTAAGCACATACCTTGTGCTAATCTAAACTAAGTGTGCCTATTTGTTGCATGGATGCAATTAATGCATACATTTTTAATGAACTAAACAATAATTGAAGGAAGTCTGGAAAGATGTTGAGATTAAAGGTATAGTTTTTTTCCTACTGTGGAACCACTTCCAACAATGAGAAGCTACGGCTAGCGTGATGGAGTTGCCCCCACTTCAAATGCCAACAGCACTTCCAAAGCAATTTGTGTGTGTGAGAGAGAGAGGAGGGGGCAGGGGGGAGGGAGAGAGAGAGGGGGGGGAGAGAAAGAGTTAAAGATCTTTTGCTCTATGCTCATGATCTGAAAGCTGATCAGGTTTCCTTGCAGCTTTTATTAACATCTTTCCCCTTTCTTCTACTTACATAACAACAAAATGTATCTTAATGGCAGTCTCACAATTAACATCATGTTCATGTTGACCCTTAGGTGGAAGCTTAATGGAAATGGAAAACTGATATTGCAAAGGAAAGTCAAATGCACTTTTGAGGTTAGAATTGGCCACTTCTGGGTTTGCCTCTGTTGTAACAATTTGCAGCAGAGAAACAGTGGATGGGAGACGATTTGATTCCTGCTTCACTTGAATTTTCTAGCTAGGGACTGCCCCAGGACAGAAAGAAAGAGAAGGATTTGCAAAGACAGAAATTGAGAGGCAACTGCTATTTTTTCATTGCAGGTGCCCTTCTCTCTTTATAGTTGCCATCTCTTAGCCAAAATTGTGCCTTAGGTTGTCTAGAAAGTATTGAGGTTACAGGATAATGTTAGGGAAATGATTGATAACATGGTAACATCTAGATGTTTTGGGCTTCCTCCCAAATACATCAGCTCTGACCAAAAACAAGAGATTGTGAAAATATATTTCTTGGTTCATTTGGCTTATGCCTTACCTTTCTTCCAGTACCTCCAGTTGGATAAAACTTTATCCAACTTTCCAGTTGGATAAAACTTTATCCAACTTTCCAGTTGGAAAAAACTTTCAGTGGAATACAAGTGATGTTATCACCTATACTGTATAGACCTTTATGGCAAAGGACTCGATAATTTGTAGGTCTACTGTCTACCATTAATTCTCCCAGCAGATCTGTCAGAATTAGCATGCTGCAGATCTTTTCTATCAGGCAATGGTATCTGACCTAGGAAGTATGCCTTTTCTGTCATGATGCCCTCTCTGTGGAACAGCTTGGCCCCTTGAGATTTAGAATTTCCCAGCCATGTTAGCCTTGTGTAAGGTTCTTAAAAGCAGGCTCTTTCTCCATGCACAACAGCAGAATGTTGGATGATAGTATCTTGTGTTGCAAATGTGTTTGTTTGTCGAGTATCCTTACTTCCAAAGTAGTAATTTAAGATGGTTGCTTCCCTCCAACACATGTTAGTTCTGAAGACTGAAGCCATTTCATATACTTCTATTTCCTTCCTCAAAAAAACAAAACAAAACAGGAATACATTAACAGGGTAGGAAATTGTAAGGTATGAAGTGGCCCTAATATTCCATTAAGTTTGGTTAGTCTTCAATTAAAGGAAAACAGGCTTCCTTTCTCAGACCTACAATGAACTTTTAAGTAATGTTATTAAAGACAAACATGTTTTCAATTTTTTTTCCCTTGTTAAATTCTTGGCCTTGCTCCTAACAATTTTGCTCTGGGCTCAAAAGTATTCAGAAGATGTTATAACTTTGATTAGGAAAAAAAATGTATTTACGGTTAATGCTAAACTCTTGTAAGAGATTATTTTAACGTTTCAAAGAGAGTGAATTTCAGCATGTATCTGCCAATGCTAAATGATTGTTCATTTCCTGTGAATTGGCAATAAAGTAATAAAATACATCTGGGAAGCCAGAGGATACTGCTTTAAAAAACACCCCCCCCCCCAAAAAAAGGTCACAAGCTCATATTCTTTACCAGCTGGAAAAGACTACCGTATACATTTTTGGAAAAATGTTGAGAATGAAATCTCTGGAAACGTCAGAAATTGATCTTGACAATTCATATAGGTAGCTTGCAATAACCAATATACTAAACTAGATAGAATCCTAGATTTAGAATGTGAGTTTGTTTCCCTTTTAAGTGCCATAGATGTCTTATCTAGATTTCTTTTAAAGTCATCTAAATATCTTGGCTTCGGTTTATTTCACAGCTGAATATTGTGCCAGTGTGTGGCTTAACAGTGTCCGCATCCAAATGGCAGATTCCAACTCTGCCAGACAATGCATATCATCTCTGGCACATTGCACCCCATTCCTGTGCACTGGTTACCAGTACTTAGCAATATCCTACTGACCCATATTAGAAGACAACAAGCTCTCATCCGTCTGTGGTCAAGGATGTTAAACAACAAGACCCTTCCTATTTACCAGGATAATGCACAGCCTATCACAGTGATGGCGAACCTTTTTTTGCTCGGGTGCCAAAAGGGTGTGCGCGCGCGCCCACACCCATAATGCAATGCCCTCTCCCCCGTACTTCTGCACAACCCCTGAATTGCTCCCTGTACATGCACACAACCCCCGCACTGCCCCCACACATGTGCACAACCTCCCACGCTGCCCCCCCAATGCATGCGCACAGGCCTCACTGAAGCCTCCGGACTTCCAGTAGGCCAGTTGGGTGATTTTTCATTGTCCCCAGGAAGCCTCCTGAAGCCTGGGGATGGCAAAATGGCCGAAAAGAAGGACGAAAATTGTGCTGGAGCTGACATAGGGCAACATCTCACGTGCCCTCAGATATGGCTCCGTGTGCCACCTGTGGCACGCGTGCCATAGGTTCGCCATCACTGGCCTATCACAAGATTGAAATCCCACAGGCTAGCATGGAAAACAGTTATTCACTTAACATCTAGCCAGTTTAACCCCAAGAATGCCTGGAGAAAGGAGTGGTCCAATGTACCTTCTTGTGGCCTGACCATTAGAGATCCCTCTACCAAACCACCTGATTTTGATCTGCCTCGCTCTGTCTGCATGAAATTGAACAGAGTTAGGTGTGATACTGAAAGAAGTGCCTCTGCCCTGTATCAGTGGGGACAGAAAGATTCCCCTTGTTGAGACTGTGGTGCTGATATGCAAACAGTTAAAGCAATTGTGCAATTAGCCCATGATGTGCTTTGACTAGAGATTGACTGGATAGCTGAACTGGATATCTAGTTATGAGATCATTGCCATTACTTGTAGACGTTTTACTTATAATTATGTGTATGTATGTTTACTTCTCTTCTGTTATGTTCTCATCATACGCTAAATAACAACAACAACAACAACAACAACAATAACAACAATAACTACCTTGATGTGGTTGTGGAGCTTGTGTGCTCTAAGGAAGATGAGAGCTATGCCAGAGGTTCAACTATATTGGAGAGGTCTCATCAGAGGAGCCAGACCATAAGTGTCTCTCCCATCAAAAATATGGTGAGATGTAAATTTCAGAAAGCCGTATTGGCTCGGATGTCGTCCGGGTTAAAAAGGTCCATGCTAGATGTTGGAATTCCTGGATAGCTGATGAAAAATAGGACTCAGGATTGTTGGCTGAGCAACCAGGGCCAACAACTGCAGAACTATTAGAAGAAAATATGTTTACCCATTGCAAATGTAGTGATTGAAAACAAATAAATAATGATCTGTTATTACAGATCAAGTCCAACAAGAAAAGGATATTTGAGACAAATGCACCAGTTCTGGAAAGAGCAACATCCAGAATCAGAAATAACAGAACAGAGGCTAACATCGATTTATAATGCAAAATAAAGTATTCATAGAAGCAGAACTGAAAAAACTGCAAAGGGCAAAGAAATCAAAGACTTACCAGAAGTAACTCAGAATATAGAGGCAAACCATGGGGAATTGGTAGTAGAGGAACTCAACAAAGATATACAATTGTTTTCATTTGGAAACCAGGCACCCACTCCTCTGCCTCAGGAAAAACAAAGCCCTCTAACTAAATAAGTAAAATAATTGAAAAAAGAATAAGTGAGCATCTAGAACAGCACAAAAACATCAGAATAAAGCTGCATGTTCCAAAGAAACAGCTAGCACAAGTGTTGAAAGATGCAAATACTGCAATGTCAAGTATAAGCAACAACTCACTACACAAAACAAACCAACTAATGTACAACTGCAGTTATAACTGAATACCTGGGATGCAAAATCAATAGAGAAGGGAAAAAAGCCAACAGTACACTACAAAAATGAAAAATTAGACTGGAAAATAAGATCAACAAGTTGAGATCACATGCAAGCAAGCTAGAACAGATGAAAGAAAAGAAGCTGAAGAACAAAAAGATTGAAGGATGCCTAATCAAGAAATACCACTTAGAAACAAGTAAGATCAAAGAAGCACTGGAAATAATAAAGCAGCAAATAACAGCTATAGTCAAGAAGATTAGCAGATACAAAGCTTGAATTGCAAGCTCTAGGCAGTACCTCCAATTTCAATCCAATCAGAAACTTTTCTACCAATCCATCAATGGAGAAACTGCAATGAATCAGTCAGTATCTGACAAGGGAGAAACAGTGCAGTTCTGGGTGCAAATATGAAATAACCCAAAGAAAACAATGATGCAACTTGGTTAAAAGAGGTGGATAAGAATAAAAAAGAAGTTAAAATGAAAGAATTAGTAATAACAGCAGAAATGGCAAAGAAAAGAGCAAGGAAGATCAAAAATTGGTCAGCATCAAGTGAAGATGAACTGCATGTTTTTGGTTGAAACATCTAACTGGTCTACACCCACTTGTTGCCAAGCAGTTTAACAACATACCACAAGGAGTGTTTTTTTTTTTAATCAGGGCAATCTGGTCTACCCAAATATAGGACGGCACATACTGCTCCCGCTTTCACCTTTCAGCCCCAATCCAGGAGGCTTTGCAGGCAGTCGCTTTCGCGATAAACTATTTTTGTGTTAAATTGTATATTTACTGACAAAGAAATAAAGGGAGATTAGTATAGATCTATTTCAAGCTATTTAAGTCTCGTCAGCTAGCCATACTCTTCTGGGATTCAAACCCGGGCTGTTTACATATTAAGTAGAACTCTCTGAGTTTGTTAAAATCAGCTCTTTTAAAATTTAAGACACTGGTTGAATTATATTCTATTGCTTGTGTTTGCATTATAATGAATTCCAGCATGATATGGTCACTCTCGCCCATGTTTCTGGTAACTTCAATTCCCTCTATCACTTCTCTATTAGTAAGAATTAGATGCAGTATAGTTTTTCCTCTAATTCCTTCCTCTACCTCAGTGTTTCCCAATCTTGGCAACTTGAAGATGTCTGGACTTCAACTCCCAGAATTCCCCAGCCAGCGAATGCTGGTTGGGAATTCTGGGAGTTGAAGTCCAGACATCTTCAAGTTGCCAAGGTTGGGAAACACTGCTCTACCTTTTGGATGACAAAGTTGTCAGCTAAGTTGGTTAGGAATCTGTTCGATCTCCCACTTTCTGCAGAGTTTGTGTCCCAGTTGATATCAGGTAGTTAAAAATTACTACTCTGGTATGTTTCCTACATACATTTGTTAATTGATTAGCAAAGAGTTCATCTATTTCTTCTGCTTGGTTGGGTGGCCTGTAGTATATGTCTATAGCAATGTCATTTTTTCATTTTATATTGACCCATATGGATTCTAGGGGGTTTTCATTCTTGCTTTGTGTATTTCTGTAGAGATAGTGATCTTTTATATACAGTATAATGCAACTCCATCTTCTCTTTTGTTAGGTCTGTTTCTTTTGAATAGTTTGTACCCTTCCATCAGTATATTCCAGTCATGAGTTTCATACCACCAAGTTTCAGTAATGGCAACTATATCATATCCGCCTTCATGTACTAATACTTCAAGTTCACCCTGTTTGTTCCCTAAACTTTGAAAGTTAGTGTATAGGCATTTGAGTCCTTTATGGGTCTTGGGTATGTTTCTTATATCTCCTAATTTGTAACTGGGATTTCCATATTTTCCGTAATTCTCTACTTCATTATGTTGTTCTCCCCTCCTTTCCTTCTTATGTGATTAGTTATCTAGTGGTTTTTGCTTGGAATTAGGTTTTAAAAGTCATAAAGATTGGCTCCCCTCCCCCCCAATTTTAGTTTAAATCTCTTTTGATAAGATAAGCCAGTTGTTTTCCGAATATATTGTTTCCAGTTTTTGTGAGGTGCAGTCTATCCCTTGCCAGTAGCCCTTCATCTAGGTAGTGCAGACCATGGTCTAGGAAGCTGAAGTTCTGTTGACGACACCAGTTTTTAAGCCAGTGGTTCATTTCTAAAATCCTTTGCTCCCTCATTAGATGTTGGTCTTTGTTGGAAATATAGATGAAAACACCACTTATGCTCCTAATTCTTTAACTGTCTTCCCTAGCTGTTTGTAATCTATTGTTATTGTTTTCAGATTCATTGTTGTGTCATTGGTCCCTATGTGTAAGAGAAGAAAGGGGTAGTAATCTTTAGGATTGATTATTTTAGTAAGGGACTCAGTTACATCTTTGATTTTTGCTGCAAGGAGACTATATACCTCCCTAGATTGACTGCCTGGTCTGCAGACTATAATTTCTGTTCCCCTAAGAATTGAATCTCCTATCACCAATATTCACCTTTTTTCCCCCTAGGGAAGTTTGGAACACTTTTCTTCCTGTTGTAGGAATGCTGGGTTACTACAAACACCTGGATATCCTTCAAACTGACAACATCAAGCACACTGAAGTCAAGAAAAATATTAGAGGTGAATACATCAAGAGAGTGAAGAAGATCTTAAAGTCCAAACTCAATGGAGGAAATACCATCAAGGCAATTAACACCTGGGCAACACCAGTCATTAGATACACAGCAGGAATAGTGGACTGGACTCAAGCAGAACTAAAATCAAGGAATAGGTATACCTGAAAAATAATGACAATGAATCATGTCTTTCATCCTCGCAGTGACATTGACAGATTCTACCTACCAAGGCAAATAGGTGGGCTTGGAAGCTTGCAAGTACATCAGATGGTTGAAGAAGAAAAAAGGGCTTTGAGAATATCTGGAGGACAATGAAGATGATGCACTGAGGTTAGTATGCCAGGAAGGCTTACTGACTATTGGAGACACCAAACTAGCCTACAAGAAAGACCAAGTGATGAACAGAATGGAGGCATGGGAAGACAAAGCACTACATGGCCAGTACATTAAAACAATATCAGGGAAAGCAGATTTCTCTGCTTATTTCTCTCAAAGTCTGAGTACGAGAGGAAAAGACAAACTGTAGACATATGTCATTGCCTCAAAAGATTATAACTTGACAGGTTTGACACCTTGAAAAAAATGGAAGTGATGGAAGTGATGCAGGCTTAAAAGGGCAGAGATTAGGCCCACATGTGCTGAATATAATTCAGAGCAGAAAAGTAGATTCAGTTCATCCCTGATATTTTTTATTAGGAAAGGTATAAGACAAACAGTTGTAAAAACCTATTGGGTAAATACGGTGACTTGCCTTTTTCTCCCTTTCCAGCAATTCCTTTTTAGTAGCTACTGCTTGGTGCAAAACCTCCTCTCCTGACAGCAGAGGTTCACCAGTGAATTATTATCCAAATGAAAAGAAAAACCTCAGAAGCTTCAAGAAAGTAGAATAGCATTTAATACATAGATGCAATATAAGAATAAAGCTATTCTAAATTTCATGGGAAAGAAAAGGAATATAGGCATACTGACAAAAGACACATGGTGTCCATGAGTGAGAACTTGTTTTGGTTCCAAACTATTTCTGGTCTCTTGGGGCCTGCAAGGGACCACTGGTAAAAATGAAACATTAATTCTTCTTTCATAGCTTCAGTCAATTGCTGTCCTGACTCAGCTGTAAATAAGGAGTGAGCTACAGGTCACATAAGAACCTTACGGGGCACTAGTTTTCCATCATACCCATAAAGGTATTGTTTGGTATTTATAGATAATCCTTGATTTATGACTACAGTAGGGATGGGGAAATCTATTTTTAAGCAGTGTGTTCATTAAATGAAACATCATGTGACGGCATCCGATTTTACAAGCTTTTTTTGCCACAGCTATTAAGCCAGAGGTGGTATTCAGCCGGTTTGGACTGGTTTGGATGAGCTGGTTGTTAAATTTTTCTGCAGTTTGGAGAACTGGCTAATCACACCACTGGCTGGCCCTGCCCACAGCGCCCCATCCGCCTCGCCCCTCCCAGTCACCCCTTATCTCGCCTCGCTCACCTTGGCCATGGCTCTCTGGCTCCCTCACTCGCTTGCCTCGACCACATGGCCCAACCCGTGGCCCAGCCCACTTGCCTGCCTTCGCCCTAGCCTCCCACGTGGCCCAGCTCCCTACTGAGCCTTCCTTCCCCATTCTTCTGCCTCCCACATGGCCCAGCTCCCTGCCTGCCTGGTAAACCTTCCTTTCCCTCTTTGCCGGTGCGAGCGGCCTGCAGCCATTGTCTCTTTGCTGGCCCGAACCAAGGAGGCAGCCACCACCTCTTTGCCAATGCGAGAAGCCTGCAGCAGCCACTGCCTCTTTGCCGGCATGAGGGGCCTCCAGCCGCCACCTCTTTGCTGGTGTGAACTGAGGCGGCAGCTGCTGCCTCTTTGCCAGCAGGAGCGGCCTCCAGTCACCGCCTCTTTGCTGGCACGAAGGGCCACCAGCTGCTGCCTCTTTGCCAGCAGGACGGGTCTCCAGCCGCCACCTCTTTGCCGGTGTGAGTGGCCTGAAGCAGCTGCTGCCTCTTTGCCAGCCTGAACCGAGGTGACAGCCGCCTCCTCTTTGCCGGCACAAGGGGCCTCCAGCTGCTGCCTCTTTGCCGGCACGAGCACCCTCCAGCCACCACCTCTTTGCTGGGCCGAACTGAGGTGGCAGCCATTGCCTCTTTGCCAGTGCAAGCAGCCTCCAGCCGCCACCCCTTTGCCAGTGTGAGCGGCCTGCAGCCTCCGCTGCCTCTTTGCTGGCATGAAGGACCTCCAGTTGCCGCCTCTTTGCTGGCACGAGCACCCTCCAGCCGCCATCTCTTTGCTGGCCCAAACCGCCACCCACAAATTGCAAGGGGCCTCCAGCTGCCACTTCTTTGCCAGTGTGAGCGGCCTACAGTAGCTGCTGTCTCTATGCCAGCCTGAACTGAGGTGGCAGCATCTGCCTCTTTGCCAGTGTGAGGGGCCTCCATTTGCTGCCTCTTTGCCGGCATGAGCAGCCTCCAGCCGCTGCCTCTTTGCTGGTGCAAGGAGCCTCCAGTCGCTGCCTCTTTGCCAATGCGAGGGGCCTCCAGCTACTGCCTCTTTGCCGCCATGAACTGCCTCCAGCTGGCGCCTCTTTGCCGGCAGTGGCTGTCACCTCGGTTCAGGCCAGAAAATAGGTAGCGTCTGGATGCCACTCGCGCCAAAAAAGAGCAGCGGCTGGAGGCTTCTTGTGCTGAAAAAAGTTGCCAAACAACAAATAATGATCACATGACTCAAGGATGTAAGTCACTTTTTTCCACTGCTGTCATAACTTCAAATGATTGGTTTTTAGTCAAAGAGTATCTCTAATTGCACAAGGGCAGATTTTTTTTCAAATTTGGAATCTTTAAAACATGTGGTCTACCAATCCCAGAATGCATGGTGGGTAGGGAATTCTGGGAGTTGAGGTCCACACATCTTATAATTGCCAAGTTTAAGAAACATTGCTTTTGGGTTTGAACTAAGAAACTCACTATGCGGCAGAGCTATTTTAATAAGGCGAGACAATAGCCATGTTGTAGTTCAACATTTTGGAAGCTCTTTTGTGAATGCTTCTACCTGCTACCTCGTGGTTTCTTGTCTACAGCTGAGTCTAACACTAGGATTTTACCCACAGCAAAGTTCTATCTGGGTTTAGAAAAACACTGACAGAGCCGAATAAACAAAAGTTGTGTGATTTCACCTGTTTTTTATTCCACATTCTTATGACAGGTATTTGCTTTAGTTCATTCCAAGAGAAACTACATAAACTGAGACACACAGAAGCGTTGGCTGGATTTTGAAAAATAATCCTCTAGAGAACAAACTGTTGAGCACCTAAGTCTTGAGCTGGGGTAGGGGGCTCACTTCATTCATCTCATAAAACCCATCTCATAAAAATATAGTGTTTATTTCTGACCTGAACTCACACAGTATAATGGATTCCCATATCCAGAATCTCCTCCATCAATATGGCAAGCAGACCTCCAGGTGAGTAAAGTGAGTGATAACTCCTGCAACTGTTGCTGTTTTACAGTGGTATGCAACTGAAAAGTTGGTGGGCTGCAAGAGGCAGGAAAGGAAAAGGTCACCAGAGGACAGAACCCCTTCTCAGCATCAGATTTCAGATGAAGCGGTTGTAAGGGGGGGGGGGAAGGAACATTTGGACTTAATTATAGCACTAATTTGGCAAATAAGGAACAGTTGTTTGCTGAAGATAGTGAATGATATACAGAAGGATTTTCTTTCTTTCTTTCTGCCTCATTGAAACATCACTTTGTAGTTTTCTGTTGCTTTGAACAAGAGAAAAAGACCCTGGTGCTATACAATTATTATGGGCCTCGTGGGTATACAGCCTAACTCCTCTGAAGCAACAGCTGTCACACAGAATTGGGGTAGATGTGCACGGCTGCATGTAGGGTATTCCTTAATGAGAACCCTATGAATACAAATGGAAACAAATCTGATTTCCAGAAGAATATATTTTCAAATCTGTGTGTGCAACTAAGGTTGCTAAGCAGGATTCAAATCTGTTTCTTCTCATGCTTTTTTTTAATTACTTTTTTTTATCAGCAGACCAGGTTTCTTGAATTTACTGGGGTTTCTTTGTCTTTTAGAAACAGAGTTATGTTGCATTTTATTGGTCCCGAGCCATTCAGAGAAATAAAATGATTCAGCAATTCTGCTTCAAAATTCATATTACATACTGACAAGGGTTTTATTTATCTGGTTGGTTTTGGTCAGGATGGGCAAGAGATATTGCAGTAAAACCAGAACAAATATGCATCCTTAACAAGAAACCACACACCTACTTTACGGTCTGTTTCTGTTATTCCCCTTTGGGAGGAGGCTTCGAAGTATTTCTAGCAGGACTACCTGATTCTTTCAGGGGTGAAATCCAGCAGGTTCTGACAGGTTCTGAAGAACCGGTAGCGGAAATTTTGAGTAGTTTGGAGAACCGGTAGCGGAAATTTTGAGTAGTTCGGAGAACCGTCAAATACCACCTCTGGCTGGCCCAGAGTGGGGTGGGAATGGAGATTTTGCAATATCCTTCCCCTGGAGTGGGGAGGGAATGGGGATTTTGCAATATCCTTCCCCTGGAGTGGGGAGGGAATGGGGATTTTGCAATATCCTTCCCCTGGAGTGGGGAGGGAATGGGGATTTTGAAGTATCCTTCCCCTGGAGTGGGGAGGGAATGGGGATTTTGCAATATCCTTCCCCTGGAGTGGGGAGGGAATGGGGATTTTGCAATATCCTTCCCCTGGAGTGGGGTGGGAATGGAGATTTTGCAGTATCCTTCCCCTGCCACGCCCACCAAGCCACACCACGCCCACCAAGCCACGCCCACAGAACCAGTAGTAAAAAAAAATTGGATTTCACCACTGCTTTTTTCCCTTATGTCATCTCTCTGATAAACTTGGAAGATTTGGTTTTCTTGTCATGTACATTTATATATCCAAACTAGACTGTGTTGTTTCTCTGTGTCATATAATATATGTGGGTATATGCATAATCTTTTATTTATTTATAGTTTGTCATGTTTATGTAATGTATATTGGAGGTAGTGACCCTTTGAAAGCTAGATGCAACAAAAATTCATTTTAATGTATGCCGATTAATGTACCATATTTTTCGGAGTATAAGACGCACCGGAGTATAAGACGCACCTAGATTTTAGAGGAGGAAAACAAGAAAAAAAGTATTCTGAACCAAATGGTGTAGTAATATATTATTTAATAAAATACCAGTGTAGCAGAATACTTTTTACAATGATGTACACTTTTTACAACCATTTACACTTTTTACAACCATATACACTTTTTACAACCATGTACACTTTTTACAACCATATACACTTTTTACAACCATATACACTTTTTACAAACTTCAAACTTGACAGCTTTAAGATTTGTGGACTTCAACTCCCAGAATTCCTCCTTCAGTCATGCTAGCTCAGGAATGGGAGTTAAAGTCCACAAGTCTTAAAGTTGCCAAGTTTGAAGAGCCCTGGGTTAGGGGTGGCAAGGGTCTTCAAACTTGACAGCTTTAAGACTTGTGGACTTCAACTCCCAGAATTCCTCCTCCAGTCATTCCTGAGCTAGCATGACTGGAGGAAGAATTCTGGGAGTTGAAGTCCACAAGCCCCACAGCAAACCTGGAAGTTGGTCTTCAAAGCTGTCAGGTGGCTCGCTTTGGGCAGCAGCAGCGGCGGCGGCTCCATAGCTGCCTTGGGAACAGGCTTCGGCCAGCAACGGCGGCAGTGGCTTTCCCGTGGTCTGGCGGTGGCGGCGGTGATGGCCAGCAGCAGCGACTTTGTTTGGGGCGGTGGTGGCGGCTAGCAGCAGCGGAAGCGGCTTGTTTGGGGCAGCCGCGGCGGCTTTTTTATGGTCTGCTGCCGGCGGTTTTCCCATAGTCCGGCGGTGGTGGCGGCTAGCAGCAGCGGAAGCGGCTTTGTTATGGTCTGCCGCCCCAAACAAAGCCGCTTCCGCTGATGCTAGCCGCCACCACCACCGGACTACGGGAAAGCCGCCGGTGGCAGACCATAAAAAAGCCACCGCGGCTGCCCCAAATAAAGCCGCTTCCGCTGCTGCTAGCCGCCACCACCGCCCCAAACAAAGTCGCTGCTGCTGGCCGTCACCGCCGCCACCGCCAGGGTGGCCGCAGCGGCTTTTTTATGGTCTGCCGACGGCGGCTTTCCCGTAGTCCAGCGGTGGTGGCGGCTAGCAGCAGCGGAAGTGGCTTTGCTGTGGGGCAGCCGTGGCAGCTTTTCTATGGTCCGCCGCCACCGGCTTTCCCGTGGTCCGGTGGTGACGGCCGCGGCCGTGGCCAGCGGCGGCGGCTTTGTTGTGGTCCGGCAGAGGCAGCGGCAGCAGCTTTCCCGTGGTCCGGCAGTGGCCTAATGCAACATCCGGAGTATAGGACACACCCAGTTTTTGACCCTCTTTTTTGGGGTAAAAAGGTGCGTCCTATACTCCGAAAAATACGGTACATTCAAAGCTACAATAAAGTTCTATCCAGATGCATGATCCACAACCCTAGTGTTATCAAATGTGTGACTCTGTTATTCATTGGCAAAAGATCCAACAGATATATTACACATATATAAAATAAAATAATAAAATAAAATAAATATAATAATAATATAATATAATATAATATAATATAATATAATATAATATAATATAATATAATATAATATAATATAATATAATATAATATAATATAATATAATATAAAATTAATATAATATAATAATATAATATAATATAATATAATAATATAATATAATATAATATAATATAATATAATATAATATAATATAATATAATATAATATAATATAATATAATATAATATAATATAATAATATAATATAATATAATATAATATAATATAATATAATATAATATAATATAATAATAATATAATATAATATAATATAATATAATATAATATAATATAATATAATATAATATAATATAATATAATATAATATAATATAATTAATAAAATAAAATAAAATAAAATAAAATAATAAAATAAAATAAAATATAAAATAAAATAAAATAAATAAAATAAAATAAAATAAAATAATAAAATAAAATAAAATAAAATAATAAAATAAAATAAAATAAAATAAAATAAAATAAAATAAAATAAAATAAAATAAAATAAAATAATAAGGCGTTGGGGAACGTTCAGTCCATAGAACAGAAAAAACACCTAAGTCAGTGGTTCCCAACCTTTCTAATGCCGCAACCCATTAATATAGTTCCTCATGTTGTCATGACCCCCAACCATAAAATTATTTTCGTTGCTACTTCATAACTGTAATTTTGCTACTGTTATGAATCGTAATGTAAATAATATGCAGGATGTATTTTCATTGTTACAAATTGAACATAATTAAAGCATAGTGATTAATCACAAAAACAATATGTAATTATGCCAGATCAAAAATTCTCGGGCCAGTCTTTGCAAAAGAGACAAGGAATATCATCTTCCACTGGATCTGACCCAGCTGTCCTCCTTCCTGCCGTCGTGCGCTGTGAAACTTAAGTGGTTGTTGGCTGGCCGTTCCCTCCCGTGACTCCCTTTCCCTTCGACACCAGTGGGAAGAAACTGCCGCTGTGAGCAGGAGACAGGGGCGGCCACAGATGTCTTAAGCACCGCCTTGTACTCTCCAGCGCGCAATCTTGCGACGCCCCGCCCCTTAGCTCGGCCGCCAGGCATCAGAAACGCCTCTCACCGAATGGCACCTTTCCCGACCAATCGGAGGGCTCGTGCAAGTTGAGCCGATATGGCCAGGCTTGTGGCAGTGGGGGGGGGGAGCTGAGGATGCCAGGGCAACCCCTGGGAAATGGTCATTCGACCCCCAAAGGGGTCCCAATCCCCAGGTTGGGAACCACTGACCTAAGTTATTTGAAGAAAGGCAAAATGAAATAGCAAATGAAACTGTGAGAAAAATGACAGGATAAGCCCTACAATTGCAAAATAAATAAGCAAGAAAATGTAATTCAAAATTGCAACTGTGTATTAAAGTACTAATTAAAAAGAAAAGCTAAAAGTTAAAAGCTAAAACAGAAGTATAAATTTTACAAATAAATAAACCAAAAATAGATCTATCAAAAAGAGAAATATGGAAATAATTTTAAAAGTTTTGATATCCCTTTAGAGATAATCTGAAACTGTGAAACTGCTCAGTAAAATATACAGTACTATCCAAAATATATTTACATAAAATACAACCGAATTCAGATGAGTTATTCCCTAGTAAGATTAAGTGTAATAATAATAATAATAATAATAATAATAATAATAATAATAATAATAATAATAATAATAATAATAATAATAACAACAACAACAACAACAACAACAACAACAACAACACACTTGCAAAATGCATTGTGTATTTTAATAGTTTGGGTTATTCTGAGCTACAAAATTGCATTCTGGTTGGGCAGGTCAAATGGACAGACTGAGGGTCTTGTGTTAGGGCATGTCCAATTTTTCAACTTTCAATTTCCAAACATTAGGGGTCCTCAAAAGTTGTGACATTGCTTTGGGAAATTTAAAGACTTTTTTTACATTAACATAATTTAGATTTGCTTGGTAACTACATAAATATCGTAACTTTTCAACATTTTGTTTGTTTCATATGATATTATCTGGGATAAGTCCAAGCCCTAAGGCAGTGATGGCGAACCTTTTTTTCCTTGGGTGCCAAAAATGTGTGCGCACGGGCTATCACGCATGCGCGAGTGTCCACACCCATAATTCAATGCCTGGGGAGGGCAAAAACGGCCTGTTTCCCAACTTCTGGTGCGCCTGATAGGCCCGTTTTTCACCCTCCCCAGGCTCCAGAGGCTTCCCTGGAGCCTGGGGAGGGCAAAAACACCCTCCCTTGTCCTCCCAGAAGCCTAAAATGCCCCCCCAGAGCCTCTGTGCAAGCCGAAAATCAGCTGGCTGGGGCGCACATGTGCGCTGGAGCTGAGCTAGGGCAACGGCTCGTGTGCCGGCAAATATGGCTCCGCGTGCCACCTGTGGCACGTGTGCCATAGGTTCGCCATCACTGCCCTAAGGAAACAAACAGGATCCTCAGAACTGTACATGTGGCCATCTGCGTTTCAGATCTCTTCTCTTCCTAGTTGGTCAAAGGAGGGGACATGGGTGGATCCATGCAGTAGGAAATGCCTTGTTGAGACACGGAGAGGTTCTACTTTGCTCCGATTTAGTTTCATGATGACTGATTCATTGTGTAATGACCTTTTAGTATTGCTTCATCCATATAGCATTCTTCATTGTTTCATTTTGAACAGCATCAAACCAGCAAGAGTTCGCTTCAAATACTATTTGCAGAAATAAAAAAAGGTAGCTATTATGATAAAGGCTTTTATGAAAAATCACTTTTTGCCCCAGAAATATTGTCGGTGAAAATGTGAAAGGGATTAGTTTTGGCAGAACTGTTTTTTCATTTGTGACCACACTGGTAAAATATGCTTGAATAGGTTGTACAGTGTAACTATGGGAAAGATTGAGAATGTTTTAACTTTAGATGATCTCACCATTATATGCATTACCACAGGGCTCAGCTGCAAGGAAGAAAAAGCCAAATCACCATAAGTGACTTACATTCACATATAGCTAATGGTGCTGTTCTGTTCTCATGTATGCCACTAAACTGGTTATATTCACTCTGGTTCCTTTGGGAATTGTAAAGGATATATTAGTTTTGGTCAAATTACTGCTATGGCTGCTTTCCACAGTTGGATGTTGCCATGGGGTGATAGGAACTGCAGTGCAACACAAAGGAAGGGCATAAGGTTGTGGATGCCTGGTTTATAGAATGTTATGCATACAATGCTAATATTACTGCAATTCAAGTATAGACAAATCTAATTTAAAATAAAGCTTCTGTAATCTTGAAAAGTCACCAAGAAAATTATTCTGTAATTATTTTCCTTTTAGACTACAATACCATAGATTATTCTCTTTTGGAACTTCAAATAATGGCAATTTTATTCTAAGAAGGCTATGAATCGAGAAGACTCTTTGTTGATGTGGTCTGGATGTTTATGGCTTAGAAATGGTAATCTTAATTCTAAGACTTTTCTAGCAAAATTTCCTTTTTTTTAATTAAAGGCAAATTTTAGCTATATTGAGTCTTCTTCTTTATAGATATAACTCCCCCAAAGAAAAATAATTTTCATTAAATTAGAATTGTTATCCTATTGTTTTATTTATGAAACATATATTTAAAGCCCTGAATATGAAATCAGATTAGACATGTTAAGATTCTGTAGCCCATTCCTGTACCATTCATTAGTGTTAGTAGCAGCCATCAGGATATAAAAATGTCAAGATGGCAGCCACAACTATGCAATTAAAGCCCCACCCCTTTTTGTATTCCATATTTATTATGAACCCTCCCTCCCATTGCTTTTCATAGGTTTTGTGATAGCAATCTCTCTCATATAGTTTTGTTTTGTTTAAAAAAAAACCTTACGTGTTCCAAAACCCCATAAATACATGGAAAAACACTGTTGATGAAGGTCTCCATAAAGAATCTACTCAAGATTAATGCTATTCTCAAAACATTTCAGGCTTTTAAAGATAATATTCCTATATATTAATTGAAGAAAAGAGATTCTTCAAAGTAACAAAGCTTACAGATAATTCAGCAGCATCAAGATTGCACTTTTCGAAGTATTTTAAGGAGGAAATATGTTAAAATGATATAAGTAACCCTAGCAACTTGTTTTATGAATTATATTCCTCAAAGCTCCTTTGAAAAACCCTTGGTGACTCAAGATATATTGGAATTACTTTCTTCCGTTTTTGAACTTAAAGTCATAATAATGATGCTATTGAAGTTCTAAAATGTAATGCTAGTTTATTGTTTTGTAATACCTCTGTAACAGCCAAGAGTCCATGAAGACTGTAGCATTATATTGCAAACATAAAGAATATGTATAGTATAACATTGCTACAGCTCAGGAGAAGATAACTTGGTATCCTTAGGCTCAGTGCTTGCCAAATTTCCTATTCATTTTGTAAAAATATTTTTTAAATTTAGAAAAATGGAAAGCTGGTCGGCTGAAAGTAAAATGCCAACTCCAGCACAAGGTTTATTTTGAAAAAAATGCCTCATGGAACACTAGTTTTATGAGAATTCTTAGAAAGTATAATTTTAAAAATAGTGAATTTTGTGGCCCAATGTTTGGGTACAAGCCTGACCACTTTCCCAGAAAAAAGACAAAGATCCATACCTCTAATGTCCCTATTCACTAATCCCTGGACAGTTTGTAACTAATCTGAGTCTCCATTTTACTGGCCTTGAAATACTATGAAATACAACAGACATAAAAACAATACAATTACCCAGACAGTGCTTACCCTCTTTTCCTTATTCAGAATCTGATTTTTTTGCCTTTTCTCAGCTGATCACTGTCTGTAACGAATATCACCCAGCCTGAGCTAATATGCTCAGCTTAGATAGCTCCACTGTGATTGATATATTTTCTGTGTATCTTGTGCCATGCATATTGTAATTTTAATAGTACCGTATTTTTCGGAGTATAAGACACACCGGAGTATAAGACACACCTTAGTTTTTGGGGAGGAAAATAGGGGAAAACAATCTGCCTACCAGGTATTCATCTGGCTAGCATCCTTAGTCTGGTCAGCTTCAGCACATTACTTTATCTCCTGGTTAGGACTTAAAAAAACCTTCTGAGAGAGTAACAATGAAAGAGCCTGCAAGCCGGTAAGAGCTGGGAAGATCGTTAGCACCTGGTTAGGGCTGGAAAAAACCTTCTTTGGAGCAAGTAGAGCAATGAAAAAAAAACCTGCAAAGACTTAGGGCTGGAAAAACATTCTTTGGAGAGAGTAACAATGAAAAAGCCTGCAAGGTAAGAGCTGGGAAGATCTGTTAGCACCTAGTTAGGGCTGGAAAAAAAAGCTACATTCGAAGTATAAGACGCACCCAAATTTTCAGCCACTTTTAGGGAGGAAAAAGGTGCGTCTTATACTCCGAAAAATATGGTATTTTAATTGTGGACTTTTAAATATTTTTATAATGGCTGTTTTTATGTTTTATTTAATTGTACACCACCCAGATTGCTTTTTGTGAGATGGGCGGTTGTGTAAATTTGATTAATAAAATAAATATCAAAAATTACCTTTGTGTTTCTTAGCACATGCATTTGTCTGTATTAGTCGGGGGATCTTCAAAAATCTGAGTGATTTCTGTAATTGGAAGTTATTCAAGGAAAAGCTGATTGTAAATAAATAAAAGGAAGTGTTCAGATCCTCCAAAATCTTCCCAGGCAGCCACTGTTCTCCTTTGTTGCCTTTAGTGCCTTGGTGACTTCAGAGGAAAAAACAGCAGCATGAGGAGATTTTTACAGCTATGAGCTTTCCCTGAAAGTTATGGTTATGGGGTGGGTTCCACTTACCTTCCCTACCGGTTCGCATCGCGTCAGGAGTGCGCGTTGGGGAAATGATCCTCTGCGCATGCCAGCCGCTTTCAAGGAGCAGCAACCAGAGGACCAGTTCAGGGATGTGGCCAGCCGGCCATTGCTGCCGGTTCGGCGAGCAGGGGCAAATTTCCGCCACTGGTTCGGGTGAACCAGTCCGAACCGGCAGCAACCCACCACTGTTATGGTTGCGTATTTATTGTTTTGGAGGAATGGGGAAAATTTAAGTTCTGAATAATGCATTTGAAAATATGTGCTTATGTTACTACAAAGCAAAAGTTGATGGCCATGCTTTTTCTGCTGAATTTCAACCAAATACCTGCAAATAGTACCACTTTTTTGCTCTCCAATGTATGGGAGCGAAGGTAATCTAACTTACCGACTTGAAGCAAGACAAGACATAATTCAATAAAAAGGAAAATAAATAAGAAAGGGTAAAATAAAGTATCAAAGCTTATGCAAATGTACTAATCAAGTGCAAGTACCTTCATAGGAGGATAAACATGAATTTATTCCTAAAGCAAATATACCTTTGAAGATAGAATTTTTCATATTTGGCTTCTTTTGAAAAAAAGACAGGTCATCAAAAAATAATGTTGGATCAAATAAAAGCTCCCATTAAATTTAAATGTATGAATGTAAGATAGACATTATTTTTGCAAAAAGATTTATCAGTGATTTCATCGTATGTCACACATAATGCTTTGCCATTTTATTTTTCATTGAAGTAGGGTAACCATGTCATCCTACAATATTGAGATTTGATTCATTATTAAAAATATTAATAACTACATATTGCAGCCTGAACTTAAAACATATTTAAATGGAACCATATAGTCCCCTGGAGAAACTAATAGCCCCAAAGAAAGTGTCTATAGGTGGAGGAAATAACTTTGTATAATGTGGGATATGGGCATTACTTGAAGTTTAAAGTAATTAATTGTAAGAGTAGTATTGCAATTACTATTACAATTAATTGCTAGGTAATGAAAAGTAATTCTAGATCCATTTCCTCTTCATCTTTGCGAAGTATGCGTATGATAAACCTGACATGTAATATTAAATATATAATTTCTAAAAGCAGGAAAAATACTGTATGTGATTTGTGAAGAGGACTTACTCAAAAGCAGGATGCTAAAGACATCTAAAAAATTATTCCCTAAAAACTGGGGTAATCATTGTGGAATTACAGTTGTATACTCTCTAAGAAGAATAAATAATTCTCCTTAACAATTTGCATTTTATAAAAGAATATAGAAAATTAGAGTGGGTTATTTCTCCTGTCCAATGATTAGACACCCTTGTTTTCTCTGAAATGTGTAACCAAGAAGGAATTTAATACTGAAGAGGGCTATCTGCAATTTTAACACATGAAACATGCACACATTCAGAAGTAAGCTCCATTCAACTCCACAAAAATACAGATGTGTCAGATGTTGGTGTAATAGGAGTAAACCATATTTAAAAATGTTCATGCCAAGTGCTAAGAATCTACTTTCAAAGTCAATTTTGTTCTTATTTCCCAAGCTTTATTTTTAGTAGTAAAGGGTCCAATGCAAACTTTTTAGAGATGAATTTGGGAATAATTTTTTTCACTCAAAATAATCTAGAAAAGAATTCTCAAACTATTCATATGTGCCCTTATTATTCAATCCTAGACCAGACAGCTTGTGAGACTCTAAAAAGGGCTCTCTTTGTTTAAAGACTGCTGACTACTTATTCCCCTCAAATAAAGACTCATTGAAGTCATAAGATATGAGAACAGAGCATGCAGAAATGTTAATGCCTGGGAAATAATACACTTATTATGTTATATTGCTTTTGACTATTTTTTAACAGCTGTATACACTGACAAGGCCATTTTGATTTCTCCATCTGCAACATTTGGAAATATTCTTTTGAGAACAGTCCAGGGTCTGCTATCTACTAATAGAAATAACAGAAATTCCCACAAAAATTCCACATGGATCCTGCTGGCAAAAGTGTTGCTTCTTTGTTGAGGTTGATTCTATTCCAGTTTATCTGGAAAGTTCATATACATCACCGAGGACTGCAGAACAGTTTTAACCTATTCTGTTCCCAGAACTAGGCACTTTTTAACTTACGGACACTATTCCAGACTAAACACATCAAAAGATGCGATTTTGTGTAACATTCACTCAGATTTACAGAAAATACAATATAAACTGTAGTTATAATTTACATTTGTGCAAGGCTTCATTACCTACAACATTTGAATAGAATGACACAGAACATGCAAATGATACTTTGAACATGTTCCATAAAAATCTGGTAGCACTTTTTTCTATATAACTGATTTTGATTGAAAGATGTAAGAGTATGAGAGCTTTAATACAATTCTATAGTCAGAAAAGATGCTACGAGATTCGTGATTCTTTGCCACCCTAATGTGCTTCTTGCCTACCATGTCTTTGAGCATGTTGAAAATATCTTTTATCAGTATTGTACAGTCAGCAAGATATAAAATGACTTTTGCTTAATTGGGACAAGACCAAAAGCAACCAAATGCTTTTAAGAAACCCTAACCATTATCCCTGGAAGGGAATAATGAAGACCATCTCTTTCCCTTGCTCTTCCAACCCAGGAAACATTCTTCCATGCGATGTGGCTTCTGAACTTCATAGTTCCTGAGAATTATGAGAATAAGGATAAGCAGACATAAAGGTAAGAAGAAAAAATACCCAAGAATAGAAGCCGTTAGATGTGTCTCTTAGAACCAAGCAAACACCCCACCATTCTTTAGTCTACAACAGCATTAGGTTATTAGGCAAACGATTAAAGAAAAAGCAAAACAAAACAAATCAAGAGAGAGACTAAGGGTTACTTAAACATCTTTATTTTTACAAGATTTTCAATCCCCTGTTCAAATCTTTTCCAGAACAGCCATCCTAGCATGCAATTTTATCCGTACTTACCTGGGAATAAATCCCATTGGCTGAATTCTGAGTGAACCCAGGTAAGACTGCACTGGTGAGAGCGATTTAGCGGATTAGCTCTGATAACTACCGTCGACTTTTCACTCTTTTTTAAAAGTATATGATAGACCTGACATCTCCCGCCTGTCTCTTCGGATGAGTTGGAGTTCAAGGAACCATAATTCCTATTCAGCACAGCATCATGGGAGTTGAAGTGTTCAAAATGCCGGGGTAGGTCTTGGGAGAAGAGGAGGGGCTAAAGTAATTCCGACCTCATCCGGCCACCTGCTCCAGCCCCCACCTTCATGGGCCGCAACATCAAGCCACGCCTTCCCCGAACGCGCGATGCGAGAGAAAGGACAACGAGTCAACCCCGCCCTCAGTTCCGAACGTGACATCAGCCAGTCTCTCGCGCAGGACGGCTTTGGCTTAGGACCGCGTGACGCCTGTGACGTCCTCCAGGCGTGACGCAGCGGGGCAGAAGGTTGGGAGGGATCGTCTCTTTTTTTTTCTTTCGGCGCCTTTAAATCTACGTCAAAGCTATTAGCTCCTCCTGACTGGTTGCACGCAGGAACGCACGGAATACTAATTTGGAAGTCTAAGCCCCCCCCTCCACCTCTGTCAGCCGGACCTCAAAAGCGCGGATTGGTAGCTTTAAGGTTCAGGATGGTCTGTGCTGCCTCCGCGACGTACCTCATCCCTAGGTGGCGGTTCGTTGCCCGCTAGGGGTGGGGGGAAAGGCGGGCATTTTGTGCTGTTCTTTGTCTTGTTCTTCAGCTAGACAGTTCAAGAATCCTGGAGCTCGCCTGTGTATAAGATCTCAGAGGGATGGCTTCTAAATTCCGTTTAAACCCACCCCAAAAAAGAGGACTTCATCTCTCTCTCTCTTGCCTGGATTATTGCTTTTTTATTTACCTCACAAATCTAGTCACCAAGGAACGTTAAATCATCTTACGTATATATCAGAAGAAGGTCCCACTGCTCTAAAGAGAGGTTATTTTCCAAAATTTGTGCCAAAATTGTGCAGGCTAATAAATTAGACTGGAAAGTTGTCTCCTCCAAAATAGTACTCCCTATTTACATGGCAAGCTTTCATTTCCCACATGGTCAATTACTGGGGTTCTGGCTGAAAATTCCGGGATTTGTACTGAAGTCAAACTCATCTGGAGGTGTAGCAATTTGGGAAAATAGTCACTTAGATAACCAGTGAGAAAAAGGGAGGTGTCATAACTATTAGAATATTCAGAAGATAGAGACAAAGAATCTGAGGCACCGAATCTTTTCAATTTATGATTAAATCAGAGGCTTGTCAGGTTTATTTTTGAAATGCCATTAGGCTTCTCTGGTTTCTGATATCCTAGATTAAATAAAATGAAATCATTTGGCTCAAGTTAATATTTCTGTCTCAGCCCAGCAGAAATAGGTGGATTAAATTCACAACAGAATTTTATTTGCTGGAGTTGTAAAATGGAAGGAATAGTTTTAAGCTGTTCCTCACTGTTTTCACATATACAGAAAATTCCCTGTATAAGAATACGAAGGCAGAAAAAATATAATTACACCCATTTTTAATTTTTGCCTTGTTCACAATTTCACCTGATGGAGCAGGTGTTAATCATGATAAATCTAGAATCAAAAGAATTGCAATATAAAAGATTCTATGGAATCTATTTTTAATCTATTTTTGTACCATAAAATGCTACTTGCATTCCATGAAAAGTGAAAATATAGCACTATAATGGATTAGTTAACTTAGGGTGAACTAATACTACTTTCCAGAGAGGGGAGGTTTCCAGCAATGCATTGAAACCATTTGTCCTTATACATATACCATATTTTTCGGAGTATAAGACGCACTGGAGTATAAGACGCACCTAGATTTTAGAGGAGGAAAACAAGTATTCTGAACCAAAGTATTCTGAACCAAATGGTGTATTAATATATTATTTAATAAAATACCAGTGTAGCAGAATACTTTTTACAACCATGAATACTTTTTACAACCATGTACACTTTTTACAACCATGTACACTTTTTACAAACTTCAAACTTGAGAGCTTTAAGACTTGTGGACTTCCAACTCCCAGAATTCCTCCTCCAGTCATGCTAGCTCAGGAATGGGAGTTGAAGTCCACAAGTCTTAAACTTGCCAAGTTTGAAGACCCTTGCAGCCCTAACCCAGGGGTCTTCAAATTTGACAGCTTTAAGACTAGTGGACTTCAACTTCCAGAATTCCTCCTCCAGTCATGCTAGATGGGGTATTTAGAAGAAAAAACACCCCCGTTTTTGCAAAAAATGGCACGTTTTTGCAAAAAACGGCACGTTTTGCCCGTTTTTTTTCAAAAACATGGCATGCAGAGGGTTTGGGAAGCCTGCAGAGCGCTCCTAGGGGGTGGGGGAAGGCAAAAATGCCCCCATTTTTGCAAAAAACAGTCCATTTTTCGCCCCCTTTTTTTTGCAAAAACAGGGCACGCAGAGGGTTTGGGAAGCCTACAGAGTGCTTCTAGGGAGTGGGGGGAAGGCAAAATGCCCCCGTTTTGCAAAAAATGGCCCATTTTTTGCCCTTTTTTTGCAAAAATGGAGGTGTTTTTGCCTTCCCCCACCCCCTAGGAGCGTTCTGCAGGCTTCCCAAACCCTCTGCGCACCCCATTTTTGTGAAAAACAGGCCCATTTTTCTCAAAAATGGGACACAAGGGCGGGGCTTTGGGAGGCCAAAAATGGCTGTATTTGGTGTGTAAGACGCACTGACATTTCCACCCTCTTTTGGGGGGCAAAAAGGTGCGTCTTATACTCCGAAAAATACGGTAGGTAGGCCTTGACTTACAAGCATTCATTTAATGACCATTCTAAGTTACAGTGGTAATAAAAATAGTGACATGACTGTTTTTCACATAATTCTTGCGTCCTATGGTGACACGATCAAAATTCATATGCTTGGCAACTGGCTCATATTTATGACAGCTGCTTCCACAAGCAAAGTCAAGGGTCAAATCAGATTCACTTAACAGTGTTACTAACTTAACAACTGAATGATTCATTTAACAACTGTGGCAAGAAGGGTCATAAAATAGGGCAAAACTCACTTAACAAATGGATCAGTTAGCAATATAAATTTTGGGCTCAATTGTCGTAAGTTGACTACCTGTAGTACTTTTGCTGTACCATTTGGTTCCAGATGTAAAATTCACAAAGATTTTAGTTTTCAGCCTCAGCAGTGGCATAAGTGTAGTTTAGCTTTCCGAGCTTTGCAGACAACTCAGAATTTCCAATCAGTACCTACTGTATGCTTTTTATAATATAATAATAATGATGATGGCAGAGGACTCTTACAGGTGAAACAAACTCTGGAAGAGGAAAAACACGGCTTAAATGAGTACATAAAAAAGCAAAAGAGCCTCTGCTGAAAGAGGTGAACAAGGGTAACCTCTTGAAAACAATGAGATTGAAAACAGAATATTGAAAGCAAACAATTGAGCATCCAGCATCTAACTAGGAAAAGAAGCCTTCAGTCAACATCTGAAGGACATTGAAGGAAAGATAGATACAAAGCTAACATGGAGATGGTTGAGATCAGGGGTGCTGAAGAAAGAAACTGAAGGCTTCATTTTGGCTGCCCAAGAACAAGCCCTGCAGACCAGTTCCATGAAAGCAAAAATTCAATGTATCGGTAACAACAGCAAATGTCGCTTATGCAATGGGAAAGATGAAATGGTGGATCACCTTATCAGTGGCTGCAGCAAAATCTCACAAACTGGTTATCTACAACGTCATCGAGTTGCCAAAATCATACATTGGAAGTTTTGCCAGAAGTTTGGGTTCGAATGCAGAAAAAATTGCTGAGAACCCCAAACTGACAAAGTTCTTGAAAATGTACAGGTCAAGATCTTGTGGGACTTTCGGATTCAAACAGACAGACATCTGGCCCACAACACTCTTGGCATCACTATTGTGGAAAGGAAAAATGTCTGGTTCATTGATATTGCAATATCAGGTGATGCACAAATTCAGGAAAAACAGCTAGAAAAAAATAATGAAATACCATGATCTGCAAATTGAAATTGAGCGATTGTGGAGGAAGAAATCAATGGTTGTATCAATAATAATAGAGCCCTTGGAGCAATACCCAAACGACTGCCTAGATACATGGAAATTTTGAACTTATTAGACCTGAATATCCTGACCTTGCAGAAAACCACTCCACTCGGAACTGCCTATATACTGAGATGCTACTAACAACTCTTAGGTTGTTGGTTAGGATTTGAACTGTTAAGCTTTTACCAGTTCCAGACCATGGATCGAATTAAAGATTACATCTTAGATAACAACAACAGCAACAATAATACCAATAACAGATGGAAATAAAGAAGATAATAAGATAATAAGATGGATAAATTATAATATTGCAACCACGTTATTTTGATTAATAGACATTAGACAAAACTACGAGAATTAGGTGTTTCTAGTTAACTTTAGGAGGATAGATCGTGCTAAGATTAGCCTAAAAATTATCTAAAGAATTTGGATTAAGCTCTTATTCATACAAGAGCCATCAATAAATTAATCTGAAGTGCCAGTTTTAAGGTATGCAACTGTCAATATTTTAGATTATTTCAGTGCTCGTCTGAGAAATCAGATTTCTGTATTCTCCAAAGGGAATAACAATGTTACATCAGGTTTGTGGACGCTTTGGGGGGGGATCCTTGCCTCTGAAATTTGCAAAGAACAGTCTTACAATATCTGTCATTAAAAAAAACAATCATAAAAATTTTAATAGTTATTTATAATTGCCTTCTTTGGGGTTATTTCAATGTCTTGCTGTAGTCCATGGGTGTCAAACTTGCAGCGTCACGTTGCCGTCACATGATGTTTTGTGATGTTTTTCCCCTTTGCGGAGCTGGAGTCAGTGTGGCCTGCGTGTGATTCATCCGGCCTAGTTTGACACCCCTGTTCTAAGTCTCTGCTTAGTTTTTAAAATCTGCCAAGGTTAGCTGTGTTGGAAGTTGAACTTCTTTGCTTTGAAATTCAATTTATAATTAAAATAAGTTATATTGGGAATGTGCTTGTTTTAGTTGAAATAGTTACTATTCATCAGGCTAGTAATTGAAAACCAACAATGTCGTTAAATAAATATGAAACGTTTTACATTTTATTGGTTTTATATTTTAATTTCATTGAAGATTATTTTAAAAAAGGGAATATATTTAATATATTGAATATTGATCAGTAAATTAAGTCAGAAATGAAACCAGAAGTTTTTCTGTTAGAACTATTGGAAAATAGTTCGGAAAACCTTGAAAAAATGTGGAGCTTTGTTATATGTTGAATGCAATGAGAATTTTATATGCTCAAAAATGGAACGATGTCAATTCCTACAATGGAAAAATGGGTGGAAAAAATATGGATATAACAAAATTAACTGCTTTAATTACGAAAAGAATGTGTCCAGTTTTGTTTCTACTTTGAAACTACTTCAGAACTTTATGCTCAGAACAGAAAAATGAATGTTTGATTTTGGGTTTTGATGATCAGATTAGTTTATTGTTATAGAAATGGCCTCTATTTTCTAAATATGTAGAGTAAAAAGTTGAGGATGTAATTTTATATTTTACTGTACTGAAAATTGTTGGAAGTCACTGCTTATTTTCCCTTCCCCTTTTCCCTTGCACTTCCTTCCCTTCCTTCCGTTCCCCTGTTATCTTTTATATTATAACAAACTTCAATAAAAGTTTAAAAAATTAAGTTAGAAAAATCAGATATAATTTGTGTAGAAATGTGTAGAAATGAAAAAGTTCTTTTGAAATTAAAATCAATATTTTAAGAACCTAAGGCAAGAATTGTGACCATGAGCAATCCTGCTTAATCCTTCTACTTTATCTGATACGATCTTTATGTCAATTGTTTTTATTCCTTTTGCCTTTTCTTGAAGCAAATAATGCTATTTTAGTAGAGTAGTTAGAATTGGGGATGTTCTTTATGCATATAACTGCTGTTGAGGTAGAGTTGTAGCTGCAGCTTCCGCAAAACAAATGATATGGAATACAAATTGCCTTCATAAATCCCAAAATTTCTTGGCAACTCTTTCCAGGAGGAAAAGGTAGCAAAATCTAAGGGATCACCTTTTTCCAAGTGTCTCTACCCATCCAACCAAATCAAGCGGAATGGGCATGCTGCAGATCCCATCAGCCAAAAAGTGTTGTCTGATTGGTTCCATGAGAAAAGCTTTTTCTGCAGTACCTCCTGCTCTATGAAAAACATCCCTTCAGAGAGTAGAATGTTCTCTGTTACCCTTTTGTAAGGCCCTAAAAACTTGCCTATATTCTCCAGCCTGGGTGCTGAATATGTTAAGGAGTGCATTGCCTGGTTGTATTGCTAACTGCCATATATACGGTATATCCTTAACTCTCTCTCTCTCTCTCTCTCTCTCTCTCTCTCTCTCTCTCTCTCTCTCTCTCTCTCTCTCTCTCTCTCTCTCTCTCTCTCTCTGTGTGTGTGTGTGTGTGTGTGTGTACACACACACACACACATTGATTTTAGAAATCAATACATAGTTTCTACAAAATAGCTATAGAAACTATTGACCTATGTTCCAAGCCACATGGCTGTTGAAATGAGGTCTGCGATCTTAATTATAAAATCTTAATGTTCTGCATACTGTGAAAGGAAAAGGCATCTATTTTAGATATTTTTTAAAATCATAATAAGTTTATATTTTATGTATTACTTTCTCCGTTCTTTGTTCCTCAGTTATTGTAACTCTGTAATTTAGCAGAAGAACAATTCAGTCTTGAGCATTTGGGGGAACATTAAAGGGTTACTATCCATACTTCCTGTGCAATTTCTTCTGATCTTGTTGAGCTGCAATTATTTTCTTGAGGTTAAACATTCCCAGGCTCCTGTAACCTTCTAGACTATTTACTCTGGCCAAGTTTGTCCCAGGTGAACATGTGGGCGATATTCTTGGTTTTATAGAAAAGGAAATCTCTTTCCGTTGTAAGATAGCTTTCCTTTGCAGTCCCAGAAGAAATCCTTTGTAAAAACAATAATGTAAAAAAAAAAATAGCCTTTTCAAGTCAGATTCAGAAATAAAAATAAAAATAAATAGAAATACCAGCTGATTAAAACTGCAAGTTTGGAATGCTGGAAATGATTTATATTTATCATGCTTCTTTATATAGTGTGTAATTGAGAAAATATCCATGTTTGTGATATGAAGTCACTTTTCCTTAGCTCCAGTCAACATTATTAGCTGCTATTGGTGTGTGTGTGTGTGTGTGTGTGTGTGTGTGTGTGTGTGTGTGTGTGTGTGCAAAATGCTAGCTGATACAGTTCCTCAACAATTATAGGCCACCCGTGCTTCATCTTTATTCAATATACAAGAAAAAAATGAGAATTATTTATTTTTCTGTACTATATATAGATTTTATTACATTACCTTTTAAAGTGATAAAAATAGGATCATTTAGAATAGTTTAAGTAGGATTATTTAAAATAAAAATCAAATTTTATCACTGAAAATTATGTTATCTTTAAAAATTCTTGAAGCAACTCAAACCTTTATTTTTTTGATTTCTGATACTTTTCCAGGCAGATGAATGACCCTATTATATTATAAAACTTTGGTTGAGATACAGTACAGATATTTACTAAGAGTCCCAGTGGTGAAATCCAAATATTTTTACTACCGGTTCTTTGGGCGTGGCTTGGTGGGCGTGGTGTTGCTTGGTGGGCGTGGCTTGGTGGGCGTGGCAGGAGAAGGATACTGCAAAATCTCCATTCCCACCCCACTCTGGGGCCAGCCAGAGGTGGTATTTGATGGTTTTCTGAACTCAAAATTTCCGCTACTGGTTCTCCAGAACCTGTGAGAACCTGCTGGATTTAACCCCTGGCTAAGACCCTTCTATTCTTTATGTTATTTGATATCTTATTGGTTAAGAATTAAGTGAATAACACTTAAGAATTTAAATTAATGAAATAATAGTTAACAATATTTGCTGCTGAAAGATTTAAAAACCTTCCAAAATTATGCCATTTCTTTATTTATTTGTTAAATTTATTTGCCTCTCTCCCCATCAGCTTCTCTAGGCAATTTAAAACAGTAAAAATGAAGAAATGAAAAGAAGCGTAACACTAGTAGAAAAATTAAACAATAAAATAAACAATGAAGATACAGCAATAGGTGATTAAAAGATGGGTGGTTGGGTGGGAACAGGGAATGCAGGAGCGGGAAGTGGTTTGCTTTCAATCTAGTATCCACCACCAGTGTGGTACTCTCCATTCAGTCCCCAGGCCAATTGACAGAGTCAGGTCTTCAGGCTGTTGTGGAAGGACAGGAGGATAGGGGCAGACTTTACTGTGGCGGATACGATTTTCCCAAAGGTTGGGAGCTAAGCCAGAGGAGGCTCTTTGTCTGGATCCTGATAGCTGAAGTTCTTTGATTGACCAGATCTGTAGTAGGCTCTCCCTGCCAGCACGAGTGGGGCAGGCCTGACCTAGCAGGAGGAGATGGTTCTTCAGGTAGTCTGGATCCATACTCTTAAAAGCTTTTAAAGGTCATAACCAACACCTTGCACTCATAAGCAGATTGGCAGCCAGTGCAATTTGCAGAGGAGGGCTGTAATATGGGTCATTCTAGAGCAGGGGTGTCAAACTGGATTTCTTCGAAGGCCGAATCAGCATTGTAGTTCTCCGTAGGCCGGCCAGGGGGAGACAGTACAGATGCCTCCTGCAGCACTTTGCTGACCAAAATAGGGTGTGGGGGGCCTTGCATGGTCCTGCGGGCCAGAAAATGGGCATTTGCTATTTCCAGGCCGGCCGTGAGACCAGATTTAAGCACCCCATGGGCCGGATCTGGCCCACAAGCATTGAGTTTGACACCCTGTTCTAGAGGCCCAAAGATTGCTCTTGCTACTATACTTTATACCAGCTATCAGTAGCCACACAGAGTATATTGCAGTAATCCAGGTGAGAGATGACTAGGGCTTGAATGACTGAATGCAGGGAATCCAGATCCAGGAAAGTTTGCTGCTGATGCACCAACCGAAGCTATGCAAAGGCTCTCCTAGTCATATCTGTTTCTGGTTATTTATTTTTTTGGGTTTCTTTGTTTTCTTTGGTGACCTTATAATTGTGTAATCCCTATCTCCAGTGATGAAATCCAAATTTTTTTACTACTGGTTCTGTGGGCGTGGCTTGGTGGGCGTGGTGTGGCTTGATGGGCATGGCTTGGTGGGCGTGGCAGGGGAAGGATACTGCAAAATGTCCATTCCCACTCCACTCCAGGGGAAGGATACTGCAAAGTCCCCATTCCCTCCCCACTCCTGGGGGAAGGATATTGCAAAATCTCCATTCCCACCCAACTCTGGGGCCAGCCAGAGGTGGTATTTGCCAGTTCTCTGAACTACTCAAAATTTCTGCTACCGGTTCTCCGAACTACTCAAAATTTCCGCTACCAGTTCTCCAGAACCTGTCAGAACCTGCTGGATTTCACCCCTGCGCTATCTCTAATAATCTCTCATTATTTTCATCTATGAATTCCAAAGTTTTATGAGGAAAGAAATAGAACATATACAATTTTAGAAAATTACCAAAATGAGGAAAAATAAAGAGCAATATGAAATGTTATGTAGGAAAAAAATGGCCTCATAATGTTAACACTATATTTGTAGATACTGTTGCTGATCATGGTTTTGAGTGAAAAAGTCTGCTTTAAATCCATCTGCATTGACAGCTTTCTTTAGTTTGCCAATTAATATTTTATTATGAAAAAAGTAATCCAATCCACATAATTGAACCTGAAAAAGTATACTGTAGTTATATGGCTTAAGACTAAGCAAATGTAGATGAATAATTCTTTGAAGTTGTTTCCTCTACAGTTGATAGGCCTAGGGAAATTTGCAATACATGCCAGTAAAAAGTCTCTTCAATAGATCTACTAAGCTAATGGGCAAAAGAAAGGGTAGATGCTATCAGGCAGTATTAAGTGCCCCACTCAACATTTTCTGGAGGTTTATTCGCACAATATTGAGAGGGAGGTATGATTTAGAACAGGGGTGTCAAACTGGTGGCCCACGGGCCAGATGCATCACGCCAGTTTCGCAAATGCGAAAAAGTCAAGAAACGTCACATGATGGCAACATGACGCAGTGAGTTGGACACCCGTGATTTAGGAAATCTATTTCTCATAACAGTGAAATAGTCATTTAAGTTTTAATCAGAACAAGTATTTGAAAACCTAAAACTAAAGAAAAAACAAAGATCCTAGATAAAATATTGCCCTTTAGTAAATATTGCAAACTATATTTTAATATATAACTTATCATGCAAGTACAGTTTACAGTTACTGAACATGAGTTTAAAAAAACCTTTCTAATTTGCAAAGTGTATTGCAATCTAGCCTGCAGTCTTCTAAATGGCTACGGGCCAATCACTATATATAATAAATAAATAAGATTGTTAATTGAAGGTAAGTTAATTTACTCAGAAAATCAGCGAGACAATATATTCTATGAAATACTTACAAGAATTTCAAATTGCTGCTACAGCTTTCCTAATCTTATTCTCCCAGTCCTCCCTGGATGTTGGGGATGCATCTGAGATCTGGGAGTCAAAGTCTTAATATGCCTAGAGAGCACCAGATTAGAGAAAATAGTGCTACAGTGGCTAATGTTATATAAGGATAAAATATGAATGTCAGGCATGGAAGCCATCTTTTACCTTTTTGTATTCAGGCCTGCCACATTTTCTACTGTGGGAAAATGGGAGAGGGGATTATATGGAGTAGGTGATATGTACTAGTCTAAATAACATTCTTCCCAGAAAGCCAAGGCCGCTGTGCCCTGCAGCTGCGATGAAGTGACTGGGAGGCATCTTCAGTTTTGGATGGTGCCTGATTAGATCATCTGAAGGACATGTGGGTGTTGGACAGGGACTTGGACTTTCGTTTGGGTGAAGAAAATCCAGAAGCTTTCGGATTCGGGTTTTCCCAGATGTTGCCAACATGGCATCTCTAATAAATTGGAACTTTGAGGAACTTCTAGCCTCGGAGTTTTATTTTGTTGGGGGTGTTTATTGGAACGCTGACAATGAATGTGAAACAAATCTATACACAGTTGAAGTTCAATATGACAGGAATGAGATAAATAAGTACCATGTTCAGTACTCCCTCTAGCTTGATGAAAAAAACTTAATAATAATCAGAACAGAGCTGGAAGGGACCTTGGAGGTCTTCTAGTCCAACCCCCTGCTCAAGCAGGACACCCTATACCAGTGATCGCAGACCTTTTAGGCACAGAGTGCCCAAACCGGAAGGCGCATGCGTCAGAGTGTGGTAAACCTGACAACCAGCTGGCCGGTGTGCATGCATGCCTCGGAAACCTGCGACCAGCTGGCCGGCACACATGCGCATGTCAACCAGCTGGCTGATCTGGGGCAACGGTGTACGTGCCCACAGAGAGGGCTTTGTGTGTCACCTCTGGCATGTGCCATAGGTTCGCCATCACGGCCCTATACCATTTCAGACAGGTGGCTTACATATTCTATGTAAATTTTTGCATCAAACCCTTGAGTTTTGAGTGATTGACTTTTATATTGTTCCTTCAGGTAAATTCTCTTTCAAGTGTCCGAAAGGTACTACGGTATTAATTTCTGTATTTAAAATTTTGTTCATGGTTGACATAGACCTGTGGTTGTGGATCTTTTTGCTTCAACTGGTCACTCATATTTCTCTTTGTTGAAGCCAATGAAAATAACAGAGTTAAATATTGTGTTATTGGTGATTTTAAACAAGGTTTTTCAATACCCTTCATTTTTCATGGAGAGCCAAGATGCACTTCCCTTTTTCAGCTCAGTATTAAGCCTGGCACAACCTATCAAGCTGTTGTGAGATACTAGTTCTAAGAATGAAGCTAGGAAACTGAAGCCTCACATGATGTCAAGAACCCTGGAGAAAAGGGTCAGTATCATTTTAATAAGCCCATTTTGTAAAAAAGTGTAAAATAAGTGCAAAGTGCCATCAATACAACATGCCATCAATATAAATATATGTAATAATAATACAGACTTTTATAAATAAAATTTGAAACCATTTGGGGTCTTTTGATTGCTGGATACAACATTGCAATTTGTTTTTATTAGTTTTTCAAAAAGCAATTCAGAGAGATTTTTAAAATTGTACTTGTATGTAGCAGGCTTTAGGAGACAGAAGTTCAACTTCAATTAACCAAATGAGTGTATTTCATAGCATCAACTCACACTCAGTGGAAACCCCTGCTGCCTTTCTTGTTATTAACATAAATGCAGGTGCAAATAGCATTTATGTATGTTGATAGGAAGCAGTTGGAGCCATTTCACCGTGGGATGCAACACTTTCGTATTACTTGCATCTGTTCAAATAATGTATCCATGCTTAGTGACATGAGCATAAGGAAAGAAACATCTGCCCCAGAGACCATTTCAATAGAGCAGATGCTTAGATCTTTATTTATGCAGATGTTTTGTGTGATGAGATGAGTGAAAATAAAAGCAGGAAAATTTGATAAAGACTTCCTGAGTGTTAAGGAAACCAAAACAACAAAAATGTGAAGAATCTATATATTTGTAGGTATATAATTTAGGAAGAATTGATATCAAAATACATTTAGTAATACACCAGCTAACCAGAGATAGTGATTTTGACTTGACCTTTTGGGGGGACTATAAATATAAAGCTATAAATTTGGTTTAAAACTTCAGTCATAGTTTAGGAAAGTATTAAAAGGATTCCTATTTATAATGATGAATAGCAGATACTGTACGTTTGGCTTTGCCATGATATAGTATACGCTGCCTGGACGATGTGAGGGTATGGATGGGAGTGAATAGGCTCAAGCTCAACCCTGACAGGACTGAGTGGCTGTGGATATTGCCCCCCAGGGATTATGTCGACTTCCCCTTGGTTCTTGGGGGAGAAAAATTGACTCCCTCAGAACGGGTTCGCAATTTGGGTGTCCTCCTAGACCCACAGCTAAAATTGGAGCAACATCTTTCAGCTGTGGCTAGGGAGACCTTTGCACAGGTCCGTCTCATGCACCAATTGCGACCCTACTTGGAGAGGGAGGCTTTACTCACAGTCACTCATTCCCTTGTCACCTCACGGCTGGACTACTGTAACACGCACTACATGGGGCTACCCTCAAAGAGCATCCGGAGATTCCAATTGGTACAGAATGCAGCTGCGCGAGCTGTGGTAGGTTTTCGAGATACACCCACGTAACACATATTCTCTGCCAGCTGCATTGGCTGCCTATTAGTCTCCGGTCGCAATTTAAGGTGTTGGTTTTGACCTTTAAAGCCCTACATGGCTCAGGACCAGGTTACCTCCAGGACTGCATCCTACCACATACCTCCCTACAACCAGTTAGGTCCCACAGAGTTGGCCTCCACTAGGTCCCATCAGCCAAACAATGCCGGTTGGCGGGTCCACGGGGGAGAGCCTTCTCTGTGGGAGCCCCATCTCTCTGGAACCAACTCCCACCACAGATCCGGAATATCCCCACTCTACTGGCCTTCCGCAAAGCCGTAAAAACATGACTCTTCCGGCAGGCGGGGTGAAGAAGATTGGATTCCCTCATGAATGAATGGTTTTTTAAATTATATAATATCTTTTTAAAATTAGTATGTGTTATGTATATTGTTCTTATTCTTGTTGTACGCCGCCCTGAGTCCTACGGGATTGGACGGCCTATAAGAACTTTAAATTAAATTAAATTAAATTAATACAGATAACTATAGAAAGGTACTTTATAGAATGATCAGACCATTCATATTTTCAATGTTTAGTACAACTTACCTGGAAGTATCTCTCTTGGATATTAACATGCATATTTTTCAAGGCATCAGCCATACTACAAAATTGTTGCTTGGAGCCAAAAACCGGCAAACCATGGGAAATTGCGCCAGAGAGTCACAGGAAAGAACTGAGGACAGGACCGCCACCTGTCGGCAAAGTGTGTTAGGGGATAGACCCGTGATGACGAACCGATGGCACGCGTGCCAGTTGTGGCACACAGAGCCATATTGGTGGGCACTCAAGCTCAGTTCCAGCATGCATGTGCGCGCCAGCCAGTTGATTTTCAGGCCTTCTGGGCCCACTCGGAGTCGGGAAACAGCCTGTTTTCAGCATCCGGAGGGGGTGGGGAAGGCCCATTTTTGTTCTCCCCAAGCTCCAGAGCCATTCTAGGAGCCTGGGGAGGGTGAAAACGGCCTTCCCCACCCTCCTGGAGGCCCTCCGGAGGCCAGAAATGGCCTATTTCAAGTTGGGAAATGGGCCATTTCTAGCCTCTGGAGGGCCTCTGGGGGGAAGGCTGTTTTTGCCCTCCCCAGGCTCCTAGAAAGCGTCTGAAGCCTGGGGAGAGCAAAAAATGGGAGTGCCATTGCGTGCCGGGAGGGGGGGTACACGCGCATGTGCAGGCCCCCCCCCACATGGAATTATGGGTGTGGGCATGCACGTGTGTGACACCCCCCCACACACCCCACTTTTTGGCATGTGAACCAAAAAAGGTTCGCCATCACTGGGATAGACCCATGGCCAAACCCTGCTGGAGGAATTTCAGTATCTTTGGAAGAGGTATCTGTAACGGCGAACAGCCCTCCGATGTGCACCAAGAGCAGAAGGATTTCCACATCGTGGCGTAGATCCTTTCCGTGGAAGGCCAACGAGATGCCTGGATGGTGAGAATGATGTCAGGATCATAGTCCTGTCGCATCAAAGTGCGCCACTCAACCGCCAGGTGCTCAGTTGGTACCACTGGGGATCCGGGTGTACCAATGCCCCCTGGCTGAGCGATGACTCGGTCACAGGTATCCGCCAAGGCGGAGACACCAACAGGGCTTTCAGGTCCGCAAATCACGCCCGTCTCGGCCAATGAGGTGTCAACAGGATCACCTACGCCCGCTGCTCCAACACCTTTAGGATGACCTGAGGCAGGATCGGCAAGGGGGGAATGCGTGGAGAAGACCCGGTGGCCACTGCCTGTGGAGGGTGTTCACCCCCTCTGCTCCTTGGGATGGAAACTGAGAAAAGAACCTTGGGAGGTTCTCAGGGGTCATGAACAAGTCGACCTGCGGAAGGCCAAAGCGGCTCGTGATGTCGCAGAAGAGGGATGGGTGCAGGCGCTACTCTGCATGGTCCACCTCTGTCCGACTGAGCCAGTCCGCTTGGGTATTGGTAAACCCTGGAGATATGGTCCGCTGAAAGGGAGAGAGAAGGTGCCTCTCTGCCAACAGCCCCAGCCTGAAAGCCTCTTGCATCAGAGTCTGCGAGCAGTTGCTGCCCTGGCAATTCACATGGGCCTTGGTGGTGGTATCGTCCGTTAGGACTAGTACATGAAGTTGGTTAAGAGTCGTTTGAAGTGTTTGAGAGCCAAAAACACCACCCGAAGCTCTAGCCAGTTGATCGAGGATCTGGACTCTGGCTGCAACCACCAGCCCTGAGCTATCTGTCCTTGTGAGTGGGCCCCTCAGCCGGTCATGCTTGCATCAGTGGTGACGACCACCCTGGGAGGATCCCAAAAAAGGCATCCCTGGGAGATTGCTGGCGAGCGCCACCAGGAGAGGGAGTGGTGAACATTTGGAGGGACCAGGACTCTGGATGCCGAGGTGCTGCGGCCCGCTTTCTGGAATGGTAAAAGGAACCATTAAAGGTTTCTAGAGTATAGGTGTGCCCAAGGGGTGATGGAAATGCATGAAATCATTTTCCCCAGGAGAGTGGACAAGAGGGCCAGGGATACCCTACGCTCGCATTGTACCTGAGCAACAAGGTTCCTGATGCTGTCCTGTCTCTCCTGGGAAAGGGAAACCCTACACTCTAAGGTATCTATAACGGCTCCCAGGTGAAGGAGGGAAGTAGATGGGGAGAGGTGGCTCTTCTCCAAATTGATGGAGAACCCGTGTTGTCGGAGCATTAAAATGGTTACCTGGAGATGATGCCTCGCAAGGTGTTCAGAGGACGCCTGTACCAAAATGTCATCCAGGTAACACTGGACATGCACGGGTAAGGACCTGAGATGGGCTGCCACCGCCGCTAGGATCTTTGTGAACACCCTGGGGGCAGAGGAAAGGCCAAAGGGGAGAGCCCTGTATTGGAAATGCCTACCTGCATAGCAGAACCGAAGGTACTGCCGGTGAAGATGATTAATCAGTATATGCAGGTAGGCTTCGGTCAGGTCCAAGGAGGCCAGGAAATCGCCTGCCTTACACACCCCAGGATAGATGCAAGGAGTGCATCTTGAACTGTCTATATTTGATATATCAGTTCAGATGCTTTAAGTCTAGAATTGCCCTCCATCCCCCCGAGGCTTTGGAAACTACAAAGAGGATGAAATAGTACCCCTGCTGATCCAGAGGAACCTGCTGGACGGCACAAATGTCCACCAGGTGTTGGACCGCTGAATCCATAAGGACTTTCTTGGAGGGCACCTTGGATATGGGACATCAGATGAAAAACCTTGGGGGAAGGGACAGAAACTCTAGCGAGGGACCGTGGCTGGCCATTTCAAGGACCCATCTATCCTGGGTGGTCTGCTCCCACACAGAGGAGAATAGGGCTAAGCAACCTCCTATGGGAGGATTGGAAGGGACACCAGTGGGAGCGATGGAAGGGGCAACCCCCTCCTCCTCTCTTGAAAGATTGCTTGAACTGCCTCCCCCTCCCAGATCTATCCTGAGGCTGGTGCTGCCTAGATCCAAACTGACCTTGGGGCCGGGAGAAGCTGAAGCCCTGGTCAGCCACCTGAAAGGGCCGTCGGGAGAAGGGAGACTGGTTGAAATTGCCCCGTCTAGACAAAGATGGCAGAATTTTCCTCTTATCCCAAGTCTCGACTACAATCGGATCGAGAGAGTCCCCAAAGGGAGTCTGTCCCTGGAAAGGAGCTGATGCCAGGTGCCACTTGTGGCGGGTATTGACAGGCCACTGGCAAAGCCAGTGCATGCGCCTAGCAACCACTGATGTGGCCATAGCCTTGGAAGCATAGCATGGAGAGAGGCATCTGCCACAAACTGGGAGGCAGCAAAGACTTTGGGCTCGCAGGTTAGATGTTGGGATCTGTTCCTAGAGGAGCATCAACCAGATTAAGGAGAAGCGAGCGAAGAAGGAAGCTGATGTAGGAGTCTCCCACTGTCTTTGGATGTTGTCCAAGAAGAGTTGCGGTGCTGGGACAAAGTCCACCTCCGGTGTAAACTCAGCAAACAGCGGATTGATGTCCAGAGATGAGAGGTCTGCAACAGAAGTAGATGGGCTGTCCGACCAGGCCTTGTAAAGTAAGGACTTGAAGAGTCCCGGGGGGAACAGGGCAGAGGAGGGCTGCTGTTCCTGTGGCATCTCTCATCCTCTGAGAGTCCATAGTCCCCCCCCCATCGAAGTCAAACACAGCCTCCTGATCATCGAGATCCGACTCACCAGAATAGCGGTCCAGGCTATGATGACAAATGTTGTTTCCGGGGCGTATCAGGGTTCCCTGTGAGCTGACAGGGATGGAACCGCTCAGGGACTGAAGACATGCAGCAAGGCCCTGTTGTAAGGCCACCGCCATTAGAACCTGTACGTTGGTCGGGTCCAAGGAGACTGGTGCTGCCTGGCCTGGAGCCCCAGACGTAGAAGGCAGGGCTTGAGACCCAGAATTGAGGGGAACCTCGGGGGCCAGAGGAATAGAAGGCCTAGATAGATTCCCCTCCTATATAGTGCCGGATTGTCCAAAGACAAGTGGTCTCCCAAAGGGCAAGGAGCCCCTTGGTCAGACTCTGGGCCCTTTGAAGAGGAGCCCTTATCCAAGGGGGCACGGCCCATGGCCTTGTTACAGATTTTCTTCAGGACCTTGTCCCTGCGGCGCTCCACCCTCTCTGTGGCCTTAGAGCTGCGGGCACTATGGGAAGAGACCTCCCCAAAATGACTGGAGGTACTTGGTTGATCCTCCTCTGGGGCCGGGCATTTGGTTTTGTGCCACCGCTTGCCCCCAGGTTGTCAGAAGGACCTGTCATGGCCATATTGTTTTGAGGCCCGAGGAGCAGCTGAAGAAAATGACCTCCAAAGCAGGCCCAAAATGGCCACCGCAACTGTTTGTTAAGAAATGGCAGGCTGGAGGGGAGCCAAGAACCGCTGGTGCCAACCAGGGCAAGCCCTGAGAGGTCTAGGCACCTGAATCTGGCCGGAGATGTAAGGCAAAAGCCGCTCCCAGGCCAGGAAGCTAGATGAGTTTGAGCTCCAGCAACTAGTCCAAGCCTCTCAGCAAACTGCCGAAGCTGGGTGGGAAATAGCGTCCACCAGCTGCCGCTAGCAATCGGCAAAGAACGATGGCGGGGGCTGCACGAGCATGAGCTCTAGCACTGTCTGAGCCACTCAGCTGACAGCCGAAATGGATGGAAATGAGACCTCCACCCCGGCAGCGGCAATGCAGGTGGCTGAGTGGAACAAGGGGGGGATCGGGCAATGCATGCCGAGCTGGAGAGTTGAAACCGTCATGAAAGACCAGCAGCAGTCAGACAAGGTCACTCCTACCCCTAATTGTCCGAGTTGGCCAGGTCAGAAAAGACCTCCTGCGGTAAAGACGGGCCAGGTGAGGCCTGCATGGCCTACATGCAAGGGCCCGGATGTATAGCCGCAGCAAGACCCGAAACTCAGCTGCCAAAACGCCCAAGCATCTTGGATAACAGAGGGCTTGGGAAGACACTCACAAATTCAAAAAAAAAAAAACAGTCTGTATTCAAGCCAGGGAGAGCAGAAACCAGTATTCAGGAAGAGAGATATGATTAGCCACATTCGTCCAGTCTGAGGACCGAGTTGAAGCTGGGTCCTAGGAGGACGGATCCAGCAAAAAGTAACAGACTCGGTCCTCATTCTGAGTGGACGAGGACAACCCATCCTGAATGCTGGCTCCACCCACAATGGAGAATGGCACCTTAGCTGGTACATTTATGTTCTTAAATTGGGCAAAGGCATTTCATGTCTCCTTTAAAATTGCATTTGCCAGCAATTCATCTTAGAACTCTTAGCAAGCAGTTTTAGCAGTGAACTGAGGTTTAGCCTCACTGCATATGGATGGGTTTGAATGGTAGATTTTAAAACTGACATTCCACATGGCTGTTGTAATAAATCTAACTGAGGGATACACAATGGCTTTTTAAGGTGATTGGTCACTCTTTTCAATAATATGCCAGCAACCACATTTCAACAAGTGGATAACAATAACTATGGTAAGTTTAATTTAAATTAGAACTAAAGTAAATTCTAATACAATTATTTTATTTAAAAACAGTTTGGCAACAACTTTTGGAGACTTTCTGAAGGCCATACCAAAACTTGGTGGGAATGTAGAACCCTAAAGCTGTGTATACAACTCTGATCTAAATCAATATGGGCAATATTTTAAAATTATTTTATTATAGAAAACTAAGAAGAAAAAGTGTACATATATGCAAGAATATTGGGAATCTAATTACAAAATTAATTAAAATAAAAAGGAAGTCCTGTAAAATTATAATAGAAAACTTCCTTCAAATTGTCTACATTGCTAAAAATTTCTCATTACTTTTTTGAAAAAGAAAATCCCAGTGTTGACAAAAACACCATCATCAAACAATTGCTGCAAATCTGTTACAGATTTCTCCATGCAATATTGTATTCTTTTAGCCAGATACCATGTCTGAAAGACCCAGATACCATGTCTTGATGGGTTGATAGATTTAAATATTGGAGATGTAGCCAAGAAAAAATTATTCGAGCTAAATTCATATTAATAACTCTGGATTTCACCATTAAATAGGGCATTAATAGGAAATCTCTTACAGCAAATAGACAGTAATCTACCCTCTAGTGTAAGGAGCAGGTAAATTAAGCAATGCAAGCACTGCATGCTCATTAAAACTCTGATCCATATGTCATCCTCCAGGAGTAGCCCTCAGCACCTCTGGCTTTTTTACATTTTCTGGAATGGAATGTATTATTGAAGCAAGCTGGCCAATGGCCAATACAAAACATAACCACACAAGAACAGAAATCATACATCTTGGAATACTCTTTCTTATTGTGTTTGAGACTCTGTTCTATACCTTGAGTAGAAGTTATAGGTATAATAATATATGTAGTTCTTAGTCATGAGAACTACATTGTCAATAAGGGGATGACAGTTTTTTCATGATTTGCTTTGTTAAAATCTATTTGTTCTAGCAGAAATGTGCTGATAAATAAAATGACTTGTAATATTTGTTTTAAAAAGTTCATGTATAGTGTTACTTTGTTATTTTTCTTGACAGAACTTCTTCTGAATCTAAATGGCAGATTAATGTGGAAGGAAAGACCACTTGAGAAGTCCTATTAAGATGGACTTGTGGTTAAGTGGACCAATGGTCTGATTGTGTATAATGACATCTTTATGTTCAAAGATAAATCCTTCAAATGGTAAGTAAGTTTTTCAAATATTTAAAGGGTTATACTGTATATATGTGCTGGATCTTTTAAGCTGAATTACTGTAATCAAAGATTGAATATACAGTGTAAGCATTAGTTTTGAATTACAGTGCTGTCTAATATCTATGTATTTTTATCCATGTAGTGTGTCTATAGTATTATTATTTATCCTTATTATTTTATTTATTTTACCCTTTTATTGGGATGATGATGATGATGGTGGTGGTGATGATGATTCTGTTGCTTTGCATATACTGTACACTGAGTGCTTCTATACCAGAGACAAATTCATTGTGTTTTTAATCACACTTGGCCAATAAAGTTCAGTTCAGTTCAATTCAATTCAATTCAGTCAGGTACAGGTTTAATGTCATTTGGTTTGAGCAAGTTACTTGCAGTTGTAAGTGTATTCCTGAGTTTATGTACAACTTTTAAAGCAAAGCAGGTTTCCTATTTCATATTCATGAGATATGTCCATTTGATCTTTAAAGAAAATGTTATCCTTTTAAAATTCTGTCTTAATATTTCATTCTCCTCCGAGACGTAGTCAGCATAATCTTTCCAGTGTGGTGGAAAGAGGGTGCTCATTACCATTTTATATTATGTGTTATCAGCTCTTTTAATAGACTCAAAGTATTCATATTAATTCAAAGAGGACATTTACATCTACTTTACAAAGATAACCTGCTGTGAATGGCACAGCATAAACTTTTCCTCTGATATATAGTGCAATTTGAACCAACATTGTTCTACAATTGCTTCATAATAGAGGGTGAATCAAATGCCTTCATATTCTTTATATCATGCTGCAACAAAAATATTTTCTTTTTCAAGATTTCCAGATTTTTGAAGAGTAATAGACATAAGTCTTAAATTTCATTCTACTTAGGGAGTTTAAAAGCTGAAAGAATCTTCTCAGCATAGTCTTCTCAGTGATGGCCTTTGGTGAATCCATATTAAAGAGACTTTATTCAAACACAAATATATGGATAATCCAAAAAAGAAAGCAAAATACAGCTTTTAGAATGTATTTGTGAAGGTTTTATATCAATGGGGAAAGCTGAATTCTCATAACGACCATATGAATGACTTAACAACTGCAGTGGCGCAGTATAATACTGAATAAATATTCCAATTTCATTCTGATTTACTTCATGATATGCATGAGGATTGTGATGTAGTTTACAGCTCAAAATGCATGTAAACATTTGGAAATTCATGTAGAGTACACACATAATCCTTAACTTGTGACCATAATTGGGATGAGAATTTCTGTTGCCAATGAAGGCAGTTGTTAAGTGAGTCACATCCGATTTTATGACATTTTTGGTTGTTAAGAGAGCCACCACAGTTGTTAAGTCATTCATGTGGTCATTAAACAAATTCAAATTTCCCCATTGATTTGGGGATGCTAACTGGGAAGTTCACAAATGGAGATTACATGACCACAGAATGCTGTAACTGTTGTAAATACATGCTGGTTACCAAGCACCTGTATTTTGATCATGTGAGTGGGAATGCTGCAATGGTTGTAAGTGCGAGGACTGGTTGCATGCCACTTTTTTCAGTGCCATTGTAACTTTGGATGGTTACTAAATGAATGCTTTTAAGTTGAGAATTAGCTGTACCTGGTTAACCTGGTACTTAGTAGAGCTTACAGCTAAGTAAACATACTGCACACAAGTATATAGTGTGAACAAAGAAAAACCATTAAGAATATCTGGAAATCTTTCCCTCTCCTGTCATGCCGCAATAACAAAAATGCAAATGGATAACATTTGAAAGAAGAGTGCTCTTCCTCCCTCTCTCTTTGCAGGTCTTGCTGTTCAATATTTGTGGATGTGTTTTGTTTTAAAAAGGAGATGGTAGGAATATTGTTCATCTTCTATGCCGATGAGCAGACTGAGATGAGTGGCTAGCATATTCAGCTTATCATACAACTCTTCTGACTTCACCAGTCAGGGTTCCCTCAGCAGGCAATGCAAAAAAACATTCAGAATAGATTGCCAAGAAATGAAAAGCTCAGATAAATTGATGTTATTGTGGCAAAGCGTTAAAATCTGGGAAAAGCTTCCTTAGGTCACTCTGAACAAATGGGACTATCTGATAGCTTCTACCTTTTGCAATTGTGGAGACATGCAGACCACAACACTTATGTATACCTGCTCTTTGTGTCCTGATCAGTGTACACTTGACCTCATGGCAGCATGACAGAATGTAATTAAAGTTGCTAGTTTGTAAGCAAGATCTGTTTAATTTGTAGATATTTTAATCTTGTATTTTATATTTTAAATTTTATATCATGTAGTGTACCTTGTTTTAATCATATTTCTGACACGAATAAACAAACAGCATTTGTGACTTGGTCAGTGATATGAGAAGAGAAGTGGTGTGGGTCTAGAAATTCAAATTTTGCTTCCTGTGTAGTAAAAGTAATAAATAGCTGGAATTAACTCCCTTTAATTTATTTAATGGACTTTGATTTAGATAAATTTGAAAAAATGGACTAAATTGGAATATGTCACATATGGACATCAGGAATGTCAGTGGTGGGGGGCAAAAATCTGAGAAAACTGGGAGATGAGCAGCAGCTGAGGAATGAGGGAATTCTGACAATTGTAGGGCTAAGTAGATAATATATGTTGCACTGCAGTGAAAGGGGGAAAACTACATCAGAATTGTCTTACCAACTTATTTATTTATTTATTTATTTGTCAAACATGTATAGTAGTAATTTGTATAAACATAAGTAAAAAGTAACGATAAAAGAGGACAATTGGACAGTAGGACAGGGACGGTAGGCACACTGGTGCGCTTATGCACGCCCCTTACAGACCTCTTAGAAACGAGGAGAGGTCGACTGTAGACAGTCTAAGGTTAAAGTTTTTGGGGTTTGGGGAAGAAACCACAGAGTCAGGTAGTGTATTCCAGGCATTGATCACTCTGTTGCTGAAGTCGTATTTTCTGCAGTCGAGTTTGGAGCGCTTTACATTTAGTTTGACTCTATTACGTGCCCGTTTATTGTTGCGGTTGAAGCTGAAGTAGTCATTAACAGGAAGGACATTTTGGTATATGATTTTATGAACTACATTTAGATCAGATCGGAGGCGACGTAGTTGTAAATTGTCTAATCCCAGTATTTCAAGTCTGGTGGAATAAGGTATTTTGTTGTGAGCGGAGGAGTGAAGGACTCTTCTTGTGAAATATTTCTGGACTCTCTCGATTGTATTTATGTCTGATATGCAGTGCGGGTTCCAGACAGGTGAGCTGTATTCCAGAATTGGTCTAACAAATGTTTTGTATGCTCTGGTTAGTAATGTAATGTTGCCAGAGAAGAAGCTACGCAAGATTAGATTAACAACTCTTAGTGCCTTTTTGGCAATGTTGTTACAATGGGCTCTAGCACTTAAGTCATTGGATATGAGTACTCCAAGGTCTTTGACAGAGTGAGGGTCATCTACAAGTTCGTTTCCTCCAAGTTTGTATTTTGTATTCTGATTTTTTTTGCCAATGTGTAAGACAGAGCATTTGTTGGTTGAGATTTGAAGTTGCCAGTTGTTTGACCATTCAGCTACATGGTCAAGGTCTTTTTGAAGGGTAGCAACATTGTCGGTGGTGTTAAATAGTTTAACATCATCAGCAAAGAGAACACAGTTGCTTATAATATGATCACAAAGATCATTTATGTAGAGTATGAAGAGTGTTGGTCCTAGAACACTGCCTTGAGGGACACCACTGTTGACAGGAGCAGGATTTGATATGGCACTTCCTATTTTGACCACTTGTTGTCTGTTAGACAGGAACGCAGTTATCCAATTATGTAGGGGTCCAGAAATGCCATAGGATTTTAGTTTCAGAAGTAGTTTGTCGTGTACAACTGAATCAAAGGCTTTACTGCAATATGTAAATTGCATCTATTGTTTTACCTTGATCAAGTTGAGTGGTCCATATGTTTTTGCAGTGCAAGAGTTGCAGATTACAGGATAATTTTTTTCTGAAACCAAATTGTTTGTTGGAGAGTAGGTTGTTAGTTTCTAAGTGGAGCATAATGGATTGGTTTATGATTGATTCCATGACTTTGCAGGTGACGCAGCCCAAAGAGATTGGTCTGTAATTTTCAACGTTACTTGGATCTCCTTTTTTGAAGATAGGGATGACCGTGGCTAGTGACCATAGGTTGGCTAAGGAGCTAGTTCTGAAGGATTTTTTAAAAATTATGCTTAGAGGTTCAGCCAAGGTTGTGGAGAGCTTTTTTAAGAAGTATGCACATAGTCCATCAGGTCCAATAGATAGAGATGGTTTTTGGTTGCGTAATGCCTTTCTAACGTTATCTTCTGTAAAATCGATTTGTGTTAGATCGTTGCAGTTAATTGTGGTACGACTAGGAAATATTGGGCATGAGCCATTGCTGTTTACAAAGACTGAGCCGAAGAATGTGTTAAAGAGGTTGGCTTTAACTGTTTCATCGTTATAGTCTTTACCATTCGGTCCTTTAAGGGGTGGGATGGATCTTGAGTCTTTGAGTTGGTTGTTTACAAAGTTATAGAAGGCACGTGTGGACTTCGTACTTAGAAGGTTTTCTTCTTGATTGATGTGATAATTGGTGCATTCAGTCTTTATTTGGCGACACAGATTTTTGTAGCGGCTTTTAAAGTTTGCAACGTGGCCTGTTTTATTTTTTCACCAAAGAGATCTTTTTTTGGATTGGAGCTTCCTTATTTTTATGGGTAATTTATTTTTCTTGGTTTTGGTGATTATTAGTGGTACATGTAATTTAATGACTCTTTGGATTTCGAGCAAAAATATATTGTAGTAGTCTTCGGCAGTATTACAGCCAGAGAATAGTGTATGCCAATCAAGAGATGAGAGGTCGGCTTCTATGATATCGTAGTTGGCTTTTTTAAAGTTGTAATTGGTTCTCCCATTATTGAGATGGTTTCTGTAAGGACATATATTGAGACAAAAGTCAATCATGCTGTGGTCACTGTTGGAAAAGGGTTCTTTTATTTGTAGTCCGTAAATTGAGTGTAAGTTGTTGCAGAAGATGAGATCAAGACAATTGCTGAGTCTAGTATTGTCTGTTACTAGTTGATCTAGCCCTAGATTGGTAATAGCATTGTAAAAGGTTGAATGTATGGGTTCAGTTGTACATTCATTTAGGGTCTAGTTTATATGAGGTAGGTTTAGGTCACCAAGAAATATAAGAGGATGTGGGTAGGAGGCTGCCCACGTTAGTAGTGAGGTAAGCTTGTTCGCATGTGTCATGTCGTAATCAGGAGCTCTGTAACATAGTAGGAAGCGAAGTGTGGTATTTAAGGTCAGTTCGCAGATGATAGTTTCTGGAAGATCGAGTTCATGTTTAATTTGCACCTTTTTTAGGTTCAGTGATTTCTTATAGAAGATTGCAACTCCACCTCCTCTACGGGTTTTGCGACTTGGTGCTATTTGTTATTTGGGTAAATTTTTAATGTAATGAACATTCAACATTAAGAGCCGAGGTGGCGCAGCGGTTAGAGGCAGTACTGCAGGTCACTTTAGCTGACTGTGATCCGCAGGTCAGCAGTTCAAATCTCACCGGCTCAAGGTTGACTCAGCCTTCCATCCTTCCAAGGTAGGTAAAATGAGGACCCAGATTGTTGGGGGCAATATAAATATACATTGCTTACTGGTGTAAACCGCTTAGAGAGTGCTTGCACGGTGAGGCGGTATATAAATCTCACAAAATAAATAAATAAATAAACAAACAAGAGTTTGGAACATGATGAGGCTCAGAAACTTCCTGGTTCCTTTTCTCCACGTTGGATAGAAATATTAGCATTGGTTAAATTATATGCAAGATTGAAATAATGGCATCAGTTATCCTGCAAGCTTTCTAATATAATTGTGCAATGTTGTGACATCCTGTTTATTTTTTACTTTTAATTGAATGGCTTTACCTGGAGACTAATTCAGGAAGGAGTAAGAATAAACAGCAAATGAAAAAGAGTTCTGAACAAAACTGAGAACAGCAAGCAAATTAACCATGTTGGTAGGCTTTCAGAGCTAAACAATTGGATGCCTTCCAGATGTTTTAGGCTACATTTCTTCCTGTTGGCCATATTGCCTAGGACAAATAACAGCTAAAGTTCAGTTGCTGTCACGTTATTATTCATTGCCTACATGAAAACTACCCTCACAGACCTTTTCAGTATCTTAGTGTTCCTTGGCTCCTTTGCTTGTGAAAACAGGCACCTTCAGTTTAGTTATTTTAGATATTTGGTTTGGAAGTTCTACATCTGTATTGTTACAATTCCTGGGAAATGTTTTTCTTTTCCATCAAACATATTCCTTTGTTTCAATCTCTTTTTTATGTAACTCTTGTTTAAATTTATTCTCCTTATCAAAAATTATTTCTCCAAGGAGTCTGCATTGATGAGAAAATGTATTTTATTTCATGCATGAAACAAACTTGATGTAACTTAGAAACTGACCAGCCCTTTCCAGGCAATTCATAGTCTAGCTAAACTGAAAATCAGAACAGGTCTCAGTTCATAGAGTTCTTGTTGGGTTAATAGAATCAAACTAGTCCCCACCCCCCTTTTACCCACACACTGGCTGTTTGGCCTGTGTTTCAGACTGCCACTGATTTTCTGTGCCCTGTCTTCTTGCCACCACTGCAATGTTTGTTCAAACATGGCACATCCAATCAACATTCCCACATCTCAGGGGTGGGTCTTAACTTACCTCACTGCCGGTTCGCTTACTTGGCGCGCGCGTAAAAAAATAAAATTAAATTTTTTTTAAAAAAAAGCCGAAAACAAGATGGCGACACATGCGCAGTGCCGGAAACTCGGCTTCTGCACATGCGCAGAAGAAAAAAAATTCAAAAAAAGATGGCAGCGCTCATGGACCGGCACCGACCAAACTGGATCTGTGACATCATCGTGACGTCACCAGCAGGTCACTACCGGTTCGGGCGAACCGGTCCGAACTGGGAGGAACCCACCTCTGCCACATCTACTCTGATCTTCCCAGGGTCCTCTTTTTCTATACTTGCATTCTTGCATCTGAGCTGAATAATGCATTTTTCATCTCTCTCCTCTCTGGATTTTTCCAGGCTCTTTTTTAAACCTCAACTGTTGTTCAGTTGTCTTGCATTTCCCCCACCATGTTCCACCTTGGAACAGCTGTGCCAGAACACACGTGGTTCCAGGTCCACTCTGGACAAAATATTCATGTTTCAGTCCTGACACACATCATCTGATGCCTCATGGTCATATACTACATACTATATGGAATATTTTGCACATCACTACAGATCTATAGGAGAAACACATGTTTCATTTGAAAACCCTCTGCCTTTTATTTTTAAACCCTCATCCCAACAATCTTTAAAAGAATTGTTCCCTTTGTTTAGTTACAAACTGAACCTCAGTTGAAATTGCCTCCATGTAAGAATTAAGCTTTATCCTTTGGTTGTGAAATATATCTCTTATTTCTTATGACTGACTGACTGCACCATACATTTTCTGTACCTTCTTTTTTGACTGTATCTGCATCTCTAAAAACTTCAGATTTGTTAGCAGCAGCCAGTAAGAGAAAAAAACATCAAAGATGTTATGTATTGAAGTTAGACTGTTTACTCCAAGGTCCGCTTTGCAGAGCGGGAAAATGGAGACCGCTGATTGGTTGAACCAGCCAGCAGCCCTCTATAAAAGAGAGAGCTGCCAGGCTGGTTCCTTTGCTGGATCTGAGTATTATTCAATAAAAAGGTGTTAGTCACAATACTGCCTCCAGCCTCTTCAGTACCAGAACTTAACAAAAGGGCTTTAGAATTCAGGAGGAAATCTTGGCATCACTCTGCAATTGCCTCAACCAATTCTCCTGCTTTAATTGCCCTCCTTTGTTTCCCCAAAGAATTTAATAAAATTCTTCTTTTGGTCATTTTGCAGATGAAGGGATGCATCAGGAAGAAATTCCCCAGCTTGAAGAGAAGCACAGTTTATCCTCTCCTACTCTTTTGGTTTGTGTTCACAAAATGCTTAGAGACATAGCTACAGGTCTGACAGTTGCATTTTCTTGGTTAGATTTAAACATGGGTAACTTATGGAATATGTATGCATACATGGAATATACTTTGCATCTGCTTTTTCAAGTCAACAGAAGTTTAGTTGTTCTCTTCATGGCTTTGAGATTGCTCATTATATATGCAAAGATTCTGTTTTACCTACAAATTTTGGTTCTTTCGTCATTGGCTTCCGTTCTTATACTACCTTTGTATTTCATCCCTGAATGTGATACAACCTGTATAATTTCAACTATATCTAACTAAATGTTAAATGCAGGATACTTTCCACTATTGATTGGAAATCATTGTGGAAACCTCAATACAACATCATTAGTATTTGTCTTTCTCAAGTGAGGCTGATCAAATTATTTAGTCTAGCTTCTAGAACAGTGGTTCCCAACCTGTGGTACGTATACCACTAGTGGTACGCGAGGGCCTTCCAGGTGGTACGCGAACACTTTCGGGGTCATGAACGATTTTTAGTTAGTTATTTTTTACTTCACAAAAATGTTTACTGCCTAACACAAGATAATCTGGCAACAATTTGCAACTGTTGCCACACGCCACCCACCTGGTCCCAGCGGCCTGAGAATCCAGTTGCTGGATGTGCGGGGCCAAAAAAGGAACGGTACAATTATGGAAATAAAGTGATATCTGATCGAATTTAGTTTCTCTGGAACCAGGTGGTACGCGGCGACTGTACAGGACCTCCAAGTGGTACTCGGTCACAAAAAGGTTGGGAACCACTGTTCTAGAACATTAATATGCAGCATTAAATAAATTTGATTCCTTCTTCTCTGCCTGAACCCTAAAAATGTGTTTCCTTTCCCTACCTTCCTATACTTTCATTTCATTTTATTGTATCTGCTTGTTTACATTTGGGTACATATATTTTGTAGTAATGACATGAATAGATAATAAAAGCTCCTACATTAAAAAAGGATTGTTCAATTTAGTAAGGAGCTGAGGTGGCGCAGTGGTTAAAAGCAGCACTGCGGCCTATTTCAGCTGACTGCTAGTTCAGCAGTTCAGCTGTTCAAATCTCACTGGCTCAAGGTTGACTCAGCCTTCCATCCTTCTGAGGTCGGTAAAATGAGGACCCAGATTGTTGGGGGCAATATGCTGAACTCTGTAAACCGCTTAGAGAGGGCTGTAAAGCACTATGAAGCGGTATATAAGTCTAAGTGCTATTGCTACTTATTGTTTAGCATTAACTTGGAATATATTTTGCAAATATATTTTAGAGCAGCGGCCACCAACTTTTGGGGCATCAGGAGCCAGTTCCATGGAGGGTGATTTTTCTGTAGACCAGGGGGCAGGGTTTCATGCGCTGCCTGAATCATGTGTGGATGGGACTTCACTCACCTATGACCCTGTTCCTAGTGGGCCATGGATCGGTGCCGGCCTGTGGCCTGAGGATCCCTGTTTTAGAGCAATCATTGGGTCCTATCCAACAAGATGCAGTTCAGTGGTGAGAAAAGTAAGGTCTTCATTTAGGCAGGAAAAAACAGATGCATGGATACAAAATAGGAGGTATGTGACTCAATAGTAATAACTGTGAGAGAGATCTAAGTGTCCTAGTGGACCACTACTTAAGCATGCAGCACTGTGCTGCAGCTGCCAAAAAAGCCAATGCAGTCTTGCGCTGAATCAACAGAAGGATAATATCAAAATCACAAGAAGTGATAATGCCATTTTTTACTACACTAATGAGGCCACACTTGTAAGGTGACCAACTTTTTTACAATGAAAAGGAGGACAAATAAATTGAAAAAAAAAATCGTAAATAAAACATTTTATTCATTGCAACAATAATACACTATAATATGATATATGCATAATAAAAACATTTGTAACATTTTATATTGTAATTATGCTTACATGCCTGTTAATTATTATTTAAATGAGTACTTTTCCATTGAATTAATATTTTTTGTCAATGTATTAATATTTTTTGTCAATGTCAAGGCCTTGGGGAAGGGTCTCGCGGCCTGCCCCGCCCCATCCCCTGCCCGAAACCCCAAACTCTGCCCCACCACGAGACGCACCACTTACTGGAGTTTTGCAGCTCCGTAGTCTCCCGGCTTGTCTGTTTAGGAAAAAAACTTTGCATAGTACAGAAACTCTTCTCGCGAGGCCCTGCGCGCAACGAGCACTGGCGGGGTTGGTGGGAGAACAGCACTGCGCTTTTACACAGGGGCAACCCCGGCTCTAGCTTTCCCACCTGGCCCCCTCGAATCGCCTTTCCTCCCAGAGTAGGAGCGCAAGGCCCGGTTGTTCTCACCTGCGGGGGGCTCCTCCTCCCCTTCTCCCGTGCCCAGCAGAGCCCAGAGCAGGATCCAGCCAGGCAGAAGAAGCATGATGGCCAAAAAAGCCCCAGCCGCTTCTCCCCCGGAAAAGAGGCAGGGAGGGCCACCCGCAGCCCTCCCTGCGCGTGGAGATCCTGGGAGATTCCGTGCAGCCAAAAGCAGAAGCAGCAGAAGTCCTTCTTTATTTCCCCCAAACTTCGGCTGTTGCAGGAGAGGATTCTGGTCAGTCTTCACCCTACGGCTTCTGCCTGTGCAGAGGAGCCGAGCTAGACCCACGGGGTGTGTGCGCACCCGCCTCTCGCTTGCTTTCACTCTCGCTGTTGTGGCTGGGAGCCGCTCTTTCTGCGGCAGGCGAGTGAGGCGGCAGCGGCAGTGGGAGGCAGAGGATGGCGAGGGGGTGGCATTGGGAGGCAGAGCCGAAGGGACTTGCTCTCGCTCTCCCAGCCGGGAGTTGCTCTTTCTGCGGCGGGAACTCTTTGGCCAGGAGAGAGAGAGAGAAAGTGAGAGGTGGCTACGCGCACCCCCGCGGCACTGGCTCTGCTGTTCAGGGCTGTTTCCGGCAGCGTTTTGAAACTCGCTCCTGCCGGCAGCGACGCAGGGATGCGGAGCGCATGCGTCTCATAATCACGTCTTATACCGCACTGTACCGAGCCTTGACGAATCGTCATGTCAAATACAAATACGTCACATAACGCGCAACAGATTAGTCTTCAAATATCGAAAAGGAGGACATGTAGGAGGACACTTTTCGAGGGAGGACAGAACTTACAAAAGAAGGACTGTCCTCCCTAAAGGAGGACGGTTGGTCATCTTAACACTTGGAATAGTGCATCCAGCTCTGGTCCCCATGATACAAAAAAAGATGCTGAGACCCTAGAAAGAGTGCAGAGAAAAGCAACAAAGATGGTAAGGGGTCTTTAGGCTAAACCATATGATGAATGATTGAGAAATTATACATGTCTAGCCTAGGATTAGGGAAGACATGATAATTGTCTTTCAGTACTTGTGGGGGTTATCACAGAGGAGAGGGGATTGACTTATTCTCCAAAGCACCAGAGGATAGGAAATGAAACAATTTGTGGAAGTTTGTAAAGAGGGATTCAACCTAGAAGTAAGAAGAAATTTTCTGATATTCTGATAATTAATCTGATAATTAATTAGTGAAATAGCTTGCCTCCTGGAATTGTGGGTGCTTCATCATTGGAGGATTTCAAAAATGGACTGGACAACCTTTTGATCGGGATGGTGTAAGATCTCTTACCTTGAGCAAGGGGTTGGATTAGAAGATCTCTGAGATCCCTTCCAGCCCTATGAATCTATGTTCCTCAATATGAGTATCCTTCTAATGCATGAACTTGAAGAACACTGAATGGCCAAGATGGCTGGACATTTTTTGACATATAGCTCATGCATCTGGAATACACCTTAAGTTAGGGAAGGATGTTTTAGCTGGTTAAATCTGGTTATAATATTCATAAAGTTTCAAACTGTCCCAGAAAACTGTTATTGCTTCCCCTCAATTTAAACATTTTAGAAGAACAAGTATAAGTCTCACTCTACAATGTACATTTCTCTTATCTTCCATATTTATGAGTCTATTACAGTAATACATAAAAAAATCACAGTATAAATTATCTTTAGGTTAAATAATGACTTTCATAGCTTCTGATAAGAGTTGTTAAAAGTCAGAGAGGATCACAATGTACTGCTTTCTTACATTTCTTCTTTCAGAAAGTCAAGCCAAGCAAGTACTTAGTTTAATTTTTTTCTTGATTTGTTTTAATTTAGTACTTTTTTGGCATGAGCTGCAATCTATCGATTGCCAGCAACAGCAGATTTATTTTTTTCATTTCCCCTTAGAAAGTTAATATTTTATGGAAGCACTTCTATTGGCCTTAGGGTTGATTAAAATTTTTCAGAGCCTAAATTTGTAGATAGATTTTACTTAGCCATATCAGTGATGGCATATTGTTTGTACAGAAATCCTTTTAATTTCCATTAATTTAAACATTGTTAAAGGTAAAATATATGTTGAATATAAATGTATGTAAACCCACTCTTTCATTTTTGTTTTAAGAGCAGAGAAGTCATATTGAGGAACAGGATATGTAAGTCTGCTCTGACTTGAGCTGTAAATCTGTGCAATATTCCTCGCATGCATATTTAAATTTCATAAGCATCCTTGTTGGGAGAAATCTGCTTTTAAACCTCTTTGGTAGAGAATATGCACAAGAGCATTTTATACTTGAGAAACAATAGAGAAAGAATTAAACTTCTTTCAGTTCTGCTTTGCATCTCAGTTCAAAATTTCTCTCTCTTGAGAAGGCTTTTCATTTGTAAATATCAAAACTGGATTTTAGTTACAAACTGAACCAAAGTTACCTAACCTCCTTTTAGTCGTCTTGATTTGGATTTGAGTTGAAGGGCCGAATAATGCACTTATATTAATGGAATATGTGTGTATATATATATATATATATATATATATATATATATATATATATATATATATATATATATATATATATATATATATATATATATATATATATATATATATATATATATATATATATATATATATATTCGAAATAGATCTATAATTTAGTCTCCCTTTATTTTCATTTATCAGCAAAAAATCCTACATATATAGATAGATAGATAGATAGATAGATAGATAGATAGATAGATATATCTATATCTATCTATCTATCTATCTATCTATCTATCTATCTATCTATCTATCTATCTATCTATCTATCTATCTATCTATCATCTATCTATCTATCTATCTATCTATCTATCTATCTATTTCAAGGGACACAGCAGCTGCAGCCACAAGGCTGTTTCTGAAGTGGAAGAAAAATGAAGTAGCATCCTTTCCATACAATACTTTCTCTTACAGTAGACCCAAGTTTTTTAACTGATTTTTTTTAAAGCTTGCAGCAACAAGGACCACCAGAGCTTTGATTTATTTTTTTCCTTTCCTTTCCTTTCCTTTCCTTTCCTTTCCTTCCCCTTCCCCTTCCCCTTCCTTTTCCCTCCTCCATATGAAAAATTATTTCTCCTTATCCTCAATAAATAATCTGACTTTGGCTGAAGCTTCTCTACCTGAAAGAATTTTTTCTTCACTTTTTGAAGCAAAGCAATGTCTTCTTGTAGCCAGCAGAACAATGTTGTTGGCAGTGATAATTCCATTTATTCTGTAGACTTCAGCTGTTTTATTTCAACAAAGCTGTCTATCACATCTCATTACATTTGGATTTTATCTGATGTTCCTTGAATGAAATGTAGTACTTTCATGATGGCAGTCATAAACCTAACAGAACAAGTGGTAATACCTGGACAATTATATCTGGCTTGGAAACTAAGCAGGTTATGGTTAGTTTTTGAATGGAAAGATCCATCCTAGGAATATCAGGACTGTAAACCAGATTGGGAACTTGAAAAAGCATTCTGGAAGAAGGCAATAGGAAACCACTTCCATTCTGCAGTGGAGAAAACCACACAGAGATGTTGATGAAGGGTCTAGGCCAGTGGTGGCGAACCTTTTTAGGCTCGCGTGCCAAAAGGGGGGATGCGCATGCTACCGCGCGCTCGCGTGCCCACACCCATTCCCTCCCCCCCACGCATGCGCACAACACCCCCCCATGCTGCCCCCTGCGCATGCGCACACACCCCACCCCCGCGCAAAGGCTTACCGGAGCCTGGGATGCCGAAATGGGCAAACCGGAAGTGCGGAAAAACGCACTTCCGGTTTGCCGGTGAGCTGTTTTTTGCACTCCGGAGGGTTCAGGGAAGCTCCCTGAAGCTCCGGAATGCAAAAAACTACAAAACGGACAAACCGGAAGTGTGGAAAAATGCACTTCCGGTTTGTCCGTTTTGTAGTTTTTTGCATTCTGGAGCTTCAGGGAGCTTCCCTGAACCCTCCGGAGTGCAAAAAACAGTTCACTGGCAAACCGGAAGTGCGTTTTTCTGCACTTCCGGTTTGCCAGTGGGCAACGCTCGCGTGCCGTCCGCTATGGCTCCGCGTGCCACCTGTGGCACGCGTGCCATAGGTTCGCCACCACGGGTCTAGGCCCTAGAAGTTGAACTTGAGGGAATTGTTGTTACTTCATTTAATATGGGAAGTGACAATGAGGAAGAGTATTCACATAATAATATTTCATTCTAAAGCATGAACAACATTGTATAATACTATAGGACATTTTCTTCACTGTTCCGGAAGTATTTTTTTATGAAACAAAGGAATCTATTCACTGTCAGTTTTTATTGTGATATTGTTTTTTTCAACTGATTTATCCTGTTACAATTTTTTAAATAATATCTTTAATAGATATTGACATTAAAATATAAATTAACACAAAAAGAAAACATTAAAAGTGATAAAAAGAAAAAAACATCAAATAAATGTAACAAAAGTGACCTCCACATTTCTTTTAGTATAGAGATATTAATGAAACAACCATCTGTCTCAAAGTTTGAAGAAATAATACCAACCTATAAAATATCTTAAAATACTAATATTTAACTTAGTAAAACCAGTATTCATAAAATGTTCTTACCAGTTTTGTCTATAAGATAGTTATCAAATGTAAATAACCTTATATTTAGAAAGCTACAATATTCTTCTAGCCAAATGCAATCTAATCTTCAAAACCAAAAGTCAGAAGATGATTCTTCTTTTTATTTTGTAAGAAATCTATCAATGACTCCAGAGCCACATAAAATTTAATCAAATTAGTGTCTCTAAGCAAAGCAGTCGATTTTGCCATTTCAGCAAGCTCCATTAATTTCAAAGTCTATTCTTCCATTGTGAGTATATATTCTTCTTTTATCTTTGGGCATATAATATCTTGTTATGATTTTGGTAGCATAATTAGTCAGACACCATAAATTTAAATAACAAGAAAATAGTTGATTTAATGTCTTTATGAACATATATTAAATGATCATAAGTGGAATTTTATACATACTCTGTTTGCCCTATTACAAAAGAAAAATTGGAGATTTTTTTAAAAGTGCAGAAGAGGACCATCAACATTATCAAAAGACTTAATGCCATTGGGATTCTCGCATGACAAAAATGTATAAAGTTATGATTTTTTACTTTTTAAACAGATTAATGATGAAAGATCTAAGGAAATATATAAAATTATGTAAGGTATAAGAAAGTAGATACAGCAAGCTTTTTCATTTCTTAATTTTAGACAATATTACAACCCATCATGGCCAATCAAGCTGAAAAAGGGGTGAAGGAAGTAGGTCAAATGAAAGAATTTAAAGACATGATTCATGGCCTTTAAAAATGATTGCTTTAACAGGAAGAATAATAATACTAAAACAAAACAAAATTAAAGTTTCAAAACTCTGTTAAGAAACTCTTATTGTAATCACTCATAGAACGTTTACCATGGCAGACATAGATCATATCTATCCCAGATCATCCCAAAAGTAAAAATAGTTCTTCTAGTTTAGACCAAATCCAGCAAAAACTCAGGTATGTGCCTTCCATCTTCGCAATAAGCATGTTGCTAGGAAGCTGCAAATTATATGAAAAGGGATGTTTTTATTTATTTATTTATTTATTTATTTATTTATTTATTTATTTATTTATTTATTTATTTATTTATTTATTTATTTATTTATTTATTTATTTATTAGATTTGTATGCCGCCCAACTCCCAAGGGACTCTGGGCAGCTAACAACATGTCAAATACAAAATCTTAAAAAAAAATTTGTACATATTTTAATCTTGTATTTAATATTTTAAATTTTAAAATGTAGTATGCCTTGCTTTAATTGTGATGCTTCTGACCCGATTAAACAAACAAGCAAGTACTATAGTAGCAAGTAAGCCAAATTGTATTAAAACACTGGTTATGCAATCAGTTTCATAAAGTAACTATCTTGGATAGCTTCAGATAAACAATAGCATTTATAAGAAATGGATCATTACATTTGTTTGCCTTTCCAGGTAAACTAGAAAGGAAGCATAACCAGATAAGCCCATTCTTCTTTATTGTAAAGCTACATTAACAGATTTGCAAGAGTATTTCTCATACCATCATTTTACAGCCCAATAACCTAGGTAGGACAAGTACCTCCTGAGCTTCTTGTTCGATCCACTATGCTGCTCTGGACTATGCTTTCTGTCATCTGACCATTCACTATAGGCAGAATCTCTTTTCCAGGTCTCCTCTCCCATTTCCATATTTCATTCAAGATTGTCTCAGACCAGGAGTTGCTGATTCCTGGAGGGTTCTTTTAAGCTTTAATTAAATTTCAGTTTTACCAAAGACCCAAGTCCAAATCTGACTTCTTAAATATTTTATGAATGGAGTCTTTGCTGAATTTGATGCACTGTATCACTGAATGACTGAAGACCTCTTTATTCAAAGAAGTAGTAATTCTTCAATATTGACAGAAGTGACAAATCACAGTGCTAAAGGATAAGTGGAATTTATCTTTAGTGAGTAGTTATGACCTGAAGTCAAGAGCTCTGCCAACAACTTCTTTTGGGTGCTAGTTGCTTTCCAATCTGTCATAATATACTGTTCAAATAAATCTTCATGTACTTCTCAGCCAATCAGGATTCGGTTGGATCCTGAATTTCATCCAACCACTTTTTGCTATCTGCCAACATATTTTGTTCCTAAGTGCAAATAAGAAGTCATTGCCAGTAAATCTGCTTTCATACCTTTAAGTCATATTGTCACCTACTATGTGTTCTGCCAAACTAATTAATGTAGAAGAAGGGATGCTTTAAAATATAGACAAGGTCCAGAAGGCTGTTGCTCTTTGGCATTTTTAAGAAGATGAAGAGCATATCTGTAGGGCTTCAGGGCTGATCAACTGTGTTTTCTGTCTAACATGATAAATGGAAGGTAAGAAAGAAGTATGCCAGGATAGCCTCAAGAAAAAGTTTTGGGTTATATGAATTTCAAGATACTTCAAGTGTCATGGCTAAGCCAAGATAATTTGCTGCCTGAAGAATATATGGAGTCTCTCACACTCTCATTTCATGTGCACTAGCTAATTTAATTGGTTCTTTTTAAGTCATCCCATCCCCAATATAGAACAAACAGGAATCAAGTGTAAGGACTGCTACATCCACTATGTAGGGCAAACAGGCAGATGACTGGCAAAATGCATCCACAAATACCAACTAGCAGTCAGAAGATATGATGAAAATTCTATAATTTCACAACATATACCGTACACAGATTTAACCATAGGTTCAATTGGGAAAATGTGACCATCCTAGATCAAGCCGTGTCCAAAAACACCAGGAAATTTCTAGAAGCTTGGCACTCTGACAAATCAGCTATCAATAGACACATAGACATTAACAACATCTATAGACTATGCAAAAGAGACTATCACCCAGCCCCAAAAGGAGCAATCAAAAAACTATGCTGTTAATCAGATTAGATTGTCAGACCGACAATCAAGTAAACAATACACCAATCAAGAAAGTGCCAAAGAAGCCAACAGCAAACAGCCCAACCAAAGAATCACTAAGACCACCCCCACCAACACTGACAAGCATGCCACCAGAATATAAAGTGACAGTAAACAGCACTCCTCACTAGCACTGATGATGTTACCTAGTTTGGGTAACAAAATGTCTGCAAGAAAACAAGCAAGCTCAGAGAGCACCAAGGACTCCTTCATTTCAACCCTGAGCTACAAATATTCTCCATTATTCATACAATTTATTATGTATATTTTTTTAACTGGCAAGTAACTGTCATGAAACCATTCCACCAGGTGATGTGAAGATAACTTAGTTAACGTATGTCCTTTCAACTGCAATTGTTTGGTTTTTTGTCTATATGGGAGATAATTACTATCATTTTAAGTTGAGATTACTGGTTTGCTTTACAACTAATGAGACTCAGGGTCCCAAGTGTTTGTTAATATATAATAAAATTTCTGACTTATCAATTGAGTAAATGAGGTATGTAATTATGCTATTATGAGAGACATTCTTGAATTTTGCTGTTATTAATACAAGAGGTGAATGGCAGACCATAGAGTCTTTCTCAGTTATGATACGAGGAAAAACAGCATGTCCTTAGGAATCCTCAGGCACTATCCATGACATGAATAATTATTTTATAAATAATGCTTTTGGTTTTTTAAAAAAGCAGTTTGATAGTAATGTTTGTTTATACACCTTGTAATAAGATGGGTGGCAAACAAATTAAATAAATATAGTATGTTGTAGTTTCTTATATGTAGGACATATTTCAACAAGTACTCAAAAATGTGGTTCTTTCTCAATTATTTATACTTTATGTATCAAAGCATATATTAAAAACTATGGCACTAACACAAAAGTTTTCAAATTTAATGTTCAGATTCAGATTGCTGTCCTCTTTTTACCTAGTTTAAAATGAAAACAAAAAAACCTGTCCTCTGTTTTGTAGACATTGCTGAGTCCAGAGGCAAAAATTTTGATTGCTAGTTTAAAAAAAGCTAAAAATAACACCTAATTATACTAAGATGTCCATATTTTTAATTCTTTATATTTCTAGATATTTTATTTGTTTTAAAGATATTTATTTGTCCTGAATTGAGACGAATATGGCATGTGCTTAATGTTATTCCACCTATGGGGAAAATTGCATTAAACTCAACAAAGGAATTGAACAATTCATCATCAGAATCATTGGTCCCAGGAATCTTGGTTTATCGGCATGAATAATTTATTTTTACAGCTCCAATATTATAGTGCTGAATTAGATTGTACAGCAATACTTGCATAAGAATCCAATTTAGTAAATAAGAAAGGCCTCTATCTTTAAATAAAGAATGCTTTATATATAAAGCCCTTCATGACTTTAATTTTTAAAAGGGCAAGGCAAGGAAAAGATGTTTGTCAAATCCCTTGAAGAATTGCTGTCTGGGCCTGAGGGAAGGGAAGGGAAAGAAAGGAAAGGAAAGGAAAGGAAAGAAGGAAAGGAAAGGAAAGGAAAGGAAAGGAAGAAGGAAAGGAAAGAAAGGAAAGGAAAGGAAGGAAAGGAAGGAAAGGAAAGGAAAGGAAAGGAAAGAAGGAAAGGAAAGGAAAGGAAGAAGGAAAGGAAAGAGAAAGGAAAGGAAAGGAAAGGAAAGGGAGGAAGACAATTGTTTCAATAGTAGAAGTTTTGCATCAGCAGTAATAGCTCTCCAAATGTTCCTTTCACTCCATCAGAACTAGGTGTGCTACTCAACCACTCCTGCATCCCTAAATTAATCTAGTGCAGGGGTGGCAAACAGGATCCGGCCCATGGGGTGCTTAGATCTGGCTGGCAGTGCCACCCTGGAAACAGCGAAGGACCAGAATGTGGTGTTGTGCCAGCGAAAACAGAGCTCGGGAGGGATGTCCACGGCCCTCCCGAGCTCTGTTTTCACTGGCAGAGGGTTGCAGGAGCCATCAAGAGCTGAAGTGGTGCAGTGGTTAAATGCAGCCATTGCAGGCTGACTGCTAGTTCAACAGTTCAGCTGTTCAAATCTCACTAGGCTCAAGGTTGACTCAGCCTTCCATCCTTCCGAGGTGGGTAAAATGAGGACCCAGATTGTTGGGGGCAATATGCTGAACTCTGTAAACCGCTTAGAGAGTGCTGTAAAGCACTATGAAGCGGTATATAAGAAAAGTGCTATTGCTATCACAGTCAAAAACGGAGCTTGGGAGCCTTTTTTTGCTGGCAGAGTGCTTGGGCCACCACAAGTGCCCCCAACATGAGTGACGTCAAGCTGGCCATGCGCACCCTGGCCACGCCCACCCCAGCCCCCTGAGGTCAAACACAACTCTAATGTGGCCCTCAGTGAAATCGAGTTTGTCCCCCCCGATCTAGTCCCTTTAAGTGTTATGAAGAACTTTATCCTGCTTCAGGTTTCAAGGTAAAATTGAGCTATTAGTTCATCTAGCTTCTGCACATGGAGTAGAGATAGAAATGTGGGGAGTAAGTGTGTTGATGATATCCAAGGATGGACCAAGTAGAATAAATTACATTGAGTTAAATAGACCAAGGTCTATTTAATAAGTGAACCAAGGTCATATATACACCATCATAACTTCAGAATAACAGACTTGAAGGGACCTTGGAGATCTTCTAGTCCAACCCCCCGTGTCTGCTCAAGCAGGAGACCCAGACAAATGGCTGTCCAATCTCTTCTTTAGAACCTCCAGTAATGGAGTGTCCACAACTTCTGAAGGCAAGCCATTCCACTGATTAATTGTCCTCACAGTCAGGAAATTTCTCCTTAGTTCTAGATTGGATCACATCTTGACAAATTTCCATCCATTATTTCAGGTGCTTTGGAGATAGCTCCTTAAATATTGGAAGACTGCTATTATGTCACACCTAGTCCTTTTCTTCATTAGACCAGACATTCCCAGCTTCTGCAATCATTCTTCATAAATTTTAGCCAGCAGTCCCCTGATAATCTTTGTCGCTCTTTGCACCTTTTCTAGGCTCTCAACATCTTGTTTGTGTCATGGTAACCAAAACTAGACATTTTTCCAAGTGTGGTCTTACCAGTGCAGTATAAAGTGGTATTAACACTAGGACTGCTTTGGGTTTTTGGCAGCTGCAGCACACTGCTGGCTCATATTTAAGAGGTTATTCACTAGGATTTCTAGATCCCTTTCATAGTTACTGCTGTTGAGCAAGGTTCCATCTATTCTACACCTGTGCATTTGGGGTTTTATTGCTTAAGTGTAAAACCTTACTTTTCTTACCATTGAATTACATTTTGTTGGATAAAGCCCAGTGTAGATATGGCCCTTCTGGATCATAAGCCTATTCCTCCCAGCTTGGTGTTGTCTGCAAATTCGATGATTTCCCATTGTATCCCCTCATGTAAATTGTTTTTCAAAATGTTGAAGAATACTGGGCCTAATAATAGAACCACCACTGCATGCTTCCCTCCATGTAGATGTAGTTCCCTTAAGAAATATATGTTCAGTGCAGGTGGTCAGCAGGTTATGAATACATTTGGAGATGATGCTGTCTATCTCACAGTTTTCTATCTTACAAGAAGTAGGATGTGGTCTACTTTGTCAAATGCCTCACTGAAGTCCAAGTAAATTATGTCCACAGCATTTCACTGGTCACTTCGAACTCACTGGTCATAAGTCGAGGACTATCTGTATTACAAAATCTCCCTAACAGCACCATTAACAATAACATGGAGAAAATTATTCAGTCTACAAAGCTCAAGTCTAATCATTCCATCCAAGCAATAAGAAGGAACAGCTGTAAAAATAATCAAGAAAAACAAAACTGGACACAAGCAGCTGTGTTAAAAAATACTTTATTTCTGAACAGATGGGTTGGATTTGATTGGGAGGAAGCTATTCATTACCAAAAGGGGGAAAAAAGAAGGGGGAATTTACTTATTATCTTTAAAACCATGATGGAAGGAAGTTTGCATGGGATTCTGAACAGCAGTGGGTTGCTCCCGGCTTGAACCGGTTCTAAGAATCAGTAGCGCCAGTGGTGGGATGCTCCGCCCACCCATCTGGGGCGCTTCTGCGCATTGCGCAGAAGCTTCGTGCCTGCACGTGCGAACCGGTAGTAAAGGGTTTTAGAACCCACTACTGATTCTGAAGCAATCTTAGATCTGTTTTTTTTTCAGGTGACTTATGAACATGCTCCAGTTAAAGTATATCTATACAAATGCTATCAATCAATTAAGTATTTTACCTGTGGGAACTCTCCAATATCTTGCAAATATATGCAGTCAACATCTGCCAAAGTGGTAAATATTTTCTGTCACCTTTTTAAAGCACCTTGTATATTTATTAAAATGAAGGAGAAAGAAAAGAAGAGCGAAGTTCTTCATGGAACATCTGAAGTGATAGCCTGTTGTCTTTCTTCTCAAAATTTGTTCCATCAGTTCATTGCTTGTTTAGTTCAGGGTTTATTTTTATGCTATTTTGTTTAATTAGTCATGCTTTTCTTTTTAAAATGGATTTTCCTCCTGAGAAGTTTACAATGAAAGACAGTAGTAATATTTAATTAATAAGAAAAAAGTAAAACCAGAAGTAAGGAATAAAAAAATATTTCTGATAAAATTAAACGTTTGAGGACCTCATAAACTGGAATTTTTCTGCTTCAAAGACTAAGATTTTATTTAAGCACGATTTTCGTGTTTGTTAGAGAGGAAATGAACCTGGACAGTGATGTATCATTAAGAGGATAAAACATTACCTTGGCTTCCTTCCTTTCTTTGAAAATATTCAATGCTTTTTGTTTATTATTACACTTGTGTATTACTGCAATCACTCAACTGCTTACAATAGAACCGAAAGTCATACAACTCTATCAAAAGCAGAGATCAACATGCAGAAAATAATAATGGTGGTGTAATACATGAAATCAAAAGACTTCTCTGAAATGATTATTTTCAAAAATGTCCTGAAAGCTAGCAGGAAGGGAATGAGTTTGATCTCTATAGGAAGGCCATTCCCAAAGCACTAGTACCCCAACATAAAAGCTGTGCTTCTATCCTTGGTCCCATCACCACCCAGAAGGCCATAACCGGTATTTCCTACACTATTTAATGGTCAGAGTTAGCAGTCCTAAAGGTGGGTAGGTGTCAAATTACAACATATTTTATAAGGGAGCTCCTTAAATTACCCAGACTCTAAGGCAGGCTCTGCAAAATTGATGTTATATGCTCCCATCCCTTAGAGCTAATAAATATACAGATCACCACATTCTGTACCAATTGCAGTTTCCAAACAGCCCCTTGTGAAAAACATTGCCATAGTCTAGCCCAGTGATGGCGAACCTTTTTTTCCTCGGGTGCCGAAATAGTGCGAGTGCGTGCTATTGCACGCGCGTGCGTGCCCACAACCATAATTCAAAACTCCTCACTTGCCCCACCTTCCTGCACATGCATGCGTGACCTCCCCCACTTCCCCATTTCCCGACTTCCAGTGAGCCCGGTGGGCCCATTTTTCAGCATCCCCAGGCTCCAGAGGCTTTCTTGGAGCTTGGGGAGGGGACAAACAGTCCCCCAACCATCCTGGAAGCCCTCAGGAGGCTGAAATCACCCTCCCAGAGCCTCTGCGCGAGCCAAAAATCAGCTGGCGGGCATGCACATGCGCACTGGAGCTGAGTTAGGGCAACGGCTCGCGTGCCGGCAGATATGGCTCTGTGTGCCACCTGTGGCACCTGTGCCATAGGTTCGCCATCACTGGTCTAGCCTGATGATGATGAAGGCATGAGTTACTATAGCTAGGTCTTCATCTACCAGGTAAGGTCACAATTAATATTTCAACTCGAGTTTGGCAAACCTGAGTCTAGCTCTAGTTCCTAGCAATGAAACTAGAAGGAACCAAAATTGTGAATCTGATCTTTCACAAGTAGTGTCTGCCTATCAGAGACAACACCGCTGCAGACAGAGAACCTCAATGTACACATAGTAACTCTTTCTTACTTGGGTTCAACTTCAATCTGTTCGCTGACATCTTATAGTCTCCAAGCATCAGGAAAATACATCAACAGCCTCTTCTCTATGTCACAGAGTGATAATATAAAGTTGGGTATCATCAATGTATTGAAAAGTTTGCACACAAAACCATTGGATGGCCTGACTGAGCAGTATATATGGTAATTGTTAACCAGCAAGGGAGAAGGGGCTTTGGCTCCCCACATAAACAGAAGCCATTGGACCAACCTTTCATTCCTTATCATCATTTGAGAACATGTGCTGAGGAAGGAGCAGAAACACTCCTCTCCCTAACCCATAGAAAATTCAGTGTCATTCTTAATTGTAAGTGAATCAGAGCATGATCTGCCCAAGATAATAGGATGATGGAACTCGTCTTCAGCTAACAAACCATCTGCTCAGAAGCAAAAATAATGTCTAAAGTGTAGCCACCAATATGGTTTAGGCCCAGAATTACTTGGGAAAAACTCATGAGTGATGTTCACCACCACAAAGTCCAATAGCTCAGGAAGGGATCTTGCCAGCCAGAAAAGCTATCAGTACAGAAACAGGGTCCTTCCTAGCATTTAAGCACTTATATCAGCGGTGGGTTGCTCCCGGTTCGGCCCGGTTCTAAGAACCGGTAGCACCAGCGGTGGGAGGCTCCACCCACCCACCCGGGACGCTTATGCGCATGCGCAGAAGCTTCACGAGTGTGCGCGTGAACCGGTAGTAAAGGGTTTTAGAACCCACTACTGACTCATACCTCACTATCTCAAGAACAGCATCTCTGACTACATATAAAGCGGTCCAGGGATGAGAGCCATTCCCTTCCCTGGTCTTGTTATTAAGCTGCTGAAACCTGGAAAGTCAGATAACGAATGAGGGGCTATAGTTATTCAAATAAACATTGCTTTTTTATTGTTATGAAAAAAAGAGATCATTTCTGAACTCTGGTGTTAGACAAGATTCTCTTGTCCACCTATAACTCAACTGAAAAGGAAGCAAATTGATTAGGAATTATTTATGGAATGAATGGGAATATGAAATTATGGGTTGAGTCCAGTTTTAGCTTCCTTTAGAGTATGGATGTTGTACTGTTAAGACTTGTATATCTCTGAAAAGAAAGATTGTTTAAGTAATCTTTATAGATCTGGTTTAACTGATAGTAAATTTAACTTGGGTTTACATGGAGATTAGAGGAGGTAAAACCTCAAACCACTTGAAGGGTGGTAGAAAATGGGCATAGATAAAATCTCTATCAGGAAGACCCCAGCTAGAATGGTGGTCTGCAATTCTGGATGTCATGGTATAACCTTCACAGAGTTTGTGGGGGGAAATGTCAAATGCGTTGACTTGAAAATAGTTCAGGTAATGCTCTCATTTGAGGAACTGACTAAGAAAATTAACAGATTTTAGGGAAGAGTAATATCAATGATTTCTGCAGGAGTAAAATAGTATAACATGTTGAAATGCATTGTTAGCAATGAACATTCACCAGCATCCACCATTCAAAACTTTCTGAGAAAAAGTATGTGTTCTATAAAAATGTATGTTTACCAAATGGAGTATGAAATAATAGCAAGAATTAAATCTGTTTTTTAAAAAAAAAAATACATTAAGGAAGGTTGCATATAAAACAATGTACATCGGGGAACGTTGCCTACAAACTTTTATGTTATACATGAAAACTTAAGACATTAACAAAGATCTAATTTATATTGATCCATGGATATATCATCTCTAATCATATCCCTGGCAAGCTTTAAGACTTAAAAAGAGGCATGACAATGATTACTGGAGTATGTAGGGCCAAAGATAGAATCACAGAATCAGAAAATGATAGGGCTAGAAGGAACCTTGGAGATCTTTTAGTCCAACTCCCTGCGCAAGGTAGGAGACCTTAAACCATCCCAGACAAACGATTGTCTGATATTTTGTAGAATGCAGGAAAAAGGACAGGAAAATGTGTGGCTATGAAGACAACAGTCAAATAAGAGAAAGGTGAATGTGAAGAAAAAATGAAATCTGAGTAAATGTCTCAGATAAGAACCTCCCTAAAGGGAAGGAAGGAAGCATAGTGAGACTTGCAAAATTATATACCCAGGTGCTGTGGCTTAGAGGTAGAGCTCTTGCCTCACAATCAGGAGTATAACCCAGTATAACCCCGGGGCGGGTTGTGAGTTCGATCCTAGGTAGAGGCAGATGTAAGGGTCTCCTGCTTGGGCAGGGGTTGGACTAGATGACCTGCAAGGTCCCTTCCAACTCTGTTAATCTATTAACATATTACTATAGCTTATATAATAAAATTAGTATTGACCTAATGACATAGGATTCCTAGTCTGGTCTACCTTGAAGGGCTGACACATCTCTGCCCATCTTTTTTCACGGTTGATGATGTTCATTGGGAATATATCTACTACAAGATGTCCACATTGCAAATAATACACAACGCTGAACAGAAACAAGCAAAGACTAACAACAAAAGCCACTCTACTTCTAGTATCTGGAATTATAGATATAGTGATTGTTGAGAGTTGTCAGAGATTTGTCAGAACAAGAGGTTTGTTGTATTACTTGGTGTTCTCTGTAATTCCTTAATGTGACTGTATCTTTCCCTGGAATTGTGTGGTTACCCTCTGAAGTTGCAATATGATCCTGAGCAGGAGTCGGTTCCGCTTTTCATCGCTGCCGGTTCGCTTTGCTGCACGCGCATGCATGCATGCGCAGTTCAGAGTGAATACAACTTCCGCGTTGCAAACTAGGCAAGGAGCACAGAAAACAACTCCGGAGCAGGAATTCAATCTGCATCCCCTGATCAGCTGGGCTTCGGAAGCAGAGATAACCCAGGGGCGGGTGGGCAGGCCCACTTTCATGGATACAGAGAACCGGTTCTCTCTCGGCTTGGAGTCAGCGCTACCAATTCTAAAGAACCGGTCCGAGCCAGCAGCAACCCACCACTGATCCTGAGAGAATACATTTTTGGTTTGAGGAATTGCAGGTGTACATGCATACACAAAGTACTTTACCTCTTTGCCTTTGACTTTGAAACCTAAATGCTACATAACCTAAATGCTACATAGCATTTAGTCATCATTCTTTTACAGCTCTCTTATTTTTCTCTCTAGGGCAGCTGGAGTAATGGGAATATTGTAATATATTTCCATTACATACATTAGATAATTCTATCACAAAAACATGAAGATCAGCTTTGGCTCAATTAGTGTCCTGTTGTGATCGGATTTATTTCCAACATACCTGGAAAACAACAACTTTGAAAATGATATGGATGTGTTTCAGACTACATTTCCTCAGTGCAATGCCATTTGAAGATTATGGGTTTACAATTCCCAAGATTACCATCTAGCCTGGTCCTTCTGGTTGGTAATTGTGACAGGTGGGTAAAGTTACTGCAGTTACTGTAATATTTGCAGCAACTCTAAATAGTTCTGGATTATAGTCTTGCACCACATTTTAATTTTACTCTGAGTTTCATCCAAATTCTAGAACTAGGTTTGCTTCATGTGATAAAGGGAAACATTTGCCAGACATCTGTTATATATTCAATTATAGTTGGACTTCTAATCTCCAAGTTAGTTCCTCCAGGTCTCTCGTGTCATAAATTACATACCTCATCCCTTCTTCCATTTAAATTGGCCCTCCAAGAAGGACTGTAGATGAATAAACTGAATTTCAAAACCAATGATTTAGGCTGCTTATCAAACTATTGATCTGTTAAGAGGATGTTCCTAATAAAGTTAAGTACTGAAGAAAACTTTTGTTTGTACTGTTTCATTTTTTGGGTCAACAAAAGTGACAGGCAATTAAAGGTAAAGAACTGATATGCTTGAAAAAATAAATAGAACGGAGAGGTGAATCAGTGACTTGGCCAGAGATTAAAAGAAAATGTGGGCCTTTATTTGACTATAAACTGACAGGTGAAACAGACCAGGAAGAAGTACCAGGAGTGATTCAGGGACACAGTTCTTGAATTGCAGCTTTTAATTTCTCTCTGGGCTAGAATGGAATAGGAATTATGCAATAGTCCCTTAATATCCCTCCCAGCTGTTGAATACAACTACATCTGGAATGGAATATCGCATTGGAATTATATTACAGCTGCAGGGTTACTAAATTCTTAACTACAAATATAGAGAGAGGCTTAGAGGAATAGACCTAATTTGTCATTAGCTGAGAAGAAGAAATTGGAGTCAGATACAGAGATGTTTTTCATTTTAAAAACTGTACAGTTAAAACAGTGCAGTTATAAACAAATAGGAAATAACAACTGGTCAGTTTGAGAGGTCAGATGCAGTACATGGTGCTATGGAAAGGCGAGTAATTGTCAGTCATTTAGTTAATTGATTTATGGTTTTTTTTAAGCTGTAAATACTATAACTTCCCATTTCTGGCATGAAATATCTTGAAAATGATCTTTTAATATTCAGATTTCAAACCACTGCAATTTAAAAGATGAGCTCATTTAGGGCAACAATCAGTCTAGCCTGGAATCTTGTTTCTACCTTAGCCAAACACAGATCTACAATAAATCCCTAAGTTTGGCATGAAGGTAGCAGTATTTCCTTTTCCATCTGCAATGCCTAAATATTTGAATAAAAAGATTTAAGAAGACATCGCTTTTGAACGTGGAAGTTCAGTTTAGTTACCATAGTTCATAACTGTTGAGAAAAACCAGCTCTCCATTATAGTAATGCCTCTAATCTGGCTTTAAAGCCACTTTTCAGCAGCCTGAAAGTTTAATAATTATTTTTTAAAGAAATGTTTATAGTGTGTTTCATCCAAACAATTCTAGAATAATGCATATGAAAAGGTCAAGACCAGAGGTCTTCAAGCTTGGCAACTTTAAGACTTGTGGACTTCAACTCCCAGAATTCTCCAGCCAGCATAGCTGACTGGAGAATTCTGGGAGTTCAAGTCCACAAGTCTTAAAGTTGCCAAGTTTGAGGACCCCTGGTCAGACTATATTATAAAATATGTTTGAACCCATCATATAAAAAAATAACACCAAAAAACACAACACATTATCAAATAATATCTCAAACTGCATTGTAACCAATTACAGATACTGTAGTCCTTCTTAGACTTAAAATTTTCATTGCTAAACAAAGCAATTGTTAAGTGAATCATATCTGTTTTTACAAAGTATTGTACTACGGTTGTTAAGTAAATCACTGCAGTTATTAAGTGAAACATGGTTGTTTAGCAAATCTGACTTTGCTTATCAGAAGACAGCTGGGAAGGTCACAATAGCGATCATCTGATCCCGGATTTTTATTATGTGACTGTGATGTTGCTGCAATGGTCATAAGTGTGGGACTGATTGTAAGATGCTGTTGTAACTTCAAACAATTGCTAAATGAATGGTTGAAAGTTGAAGACTATCTGTAACAATGCCTTAACAAATTAAAATGTCTTAATCTGGTGTTGAAAATTATGACATTTCAGAGCTCTCTTTGAAAATAACATTTCAGAGCTAAAGAAGATCTTTATAACATGTGGTAGCTATATTGATGATGGTTGTATCTTATATGAATATCTTGACAGTTGCCTGATCAAGTATCATCTACAGGTAGTCCTTAACTTAATAATCACAATTGAGACCAAAATTTCCATTGCTAAGCAAGACAGTTGTTAAGTGAGTTTTGCCCCATTTTATGACCTTTCTCGCCACAATTATTAAGTGAACCGCTGTGATTGTTAAGTTAGTAACATGGTTGTTACGGGTAAGTGAATCTGGCTTCCCCGTTGAATTTGCTTGTCAGAAGACCTCAAAAGGTGATGACATGAGCCTAGGACACTACAACTGTCATAAATATGAGTCAGTTGCCAAGTGTCTGAATTTTGATCATGTGACCATGGGGGTGCTGCAGTTGCCGTAGGTGTGAAAAATGGTCATAAGTCACTTTTTTCTGTGCCTTGTAACTGAACTATCAGCAAAAAAAATGTAAATCAAGGAATACCTGTGGATCTAAAACAGTTGAAGGACAATACTTTCAAGAACCTCAGATTGGAAATTTTTCAATTAAGGAGTAGACTAATAAATAGAAAGAATGAAGCTTTTTTATTTTTATTTTTTTCAGCTTTATGCTGGCACTCATAAAAATATGCATTCAAAAAATCCTTTTAAATCTCAAGAGATTGGACTTTATTATCCAGATGTAATTCAAAGAAAGTTAATTTCAGATAGCTAATTTCAAAAATAGGAAAAAATCCTAAAATGTAGAGTGGCAGTTTCATTATAAGAAAAAGCTCATAAACTTGATTGTATAATTAAGCCAAGTTCACAGGAAAAGTCTTCTCAAACTTGATGTTCTCCAAAAGTGTTGGGATTACATCTCCTGGGCTCCTCAACAATTGTGACAGAAATTTCTGAATAGGTGTAGCTCTGGATTATGGAAGACACTAGATTGGGAAAAGTGAAAAAAGCTTTGCTCTTGTAACTACATCATATAAATACATAATATCAGTGGTGGGTTGCTCCAGGTTCGGACTGGTTCTTAGAACTGGTAGCGCCGGTGGTGGGAGGCTCCGCCCACCCACCCGGGATCCTTATGCGTATGTGCAGAAGTGGCGCGTGAGCGAACCGGCAGCAAAATTATTTAGAACCCACCACTGCATAATATGGATGTGAAAACCTTCCAACTCTGGGTGTAATTTATTTATAAAAGGAAAAAAAGGATTCTGATAAGGTGCACTAATGACAAAAGATGCTAACAAAAAAAGTGCAGAGAAGAGCAACTAAAGGCCTGGAGACTAAAATATATGAAGAATGGTTGCAGGAATTGGCTATGGCCAGTCTAGAGAAAAAAAAGGACTAGGAGTGATATGACAGCAGTATTCCAGTATTTGAGGGGCTGCCACAAAGAGGAGGGGGTCAACTTATTTTCCAAAGCATCTGAAGGCAAGACAAGAAACAACAGATGGAAACTAATCGAGGAGAGAAGCAACTTGGAATTAAGGAGAAACTTCCTAACAGTGAAGACAATTAACCAGTGGAACAGCTTGCCTTCAGAAGTTGTGGGTGCTTTATCACTGAAGTTTTTAAAGAAGAGACTGGACAGCCACCTCTCTGAAATGATATAGGATATAGGATCTCTCTTCTGTAAGTTGTAACTAAATGAATTAACCTACGGATGACTACCACCGACACCTATGTTATGGAACATACTTAAAATGTATATACAGATTTCGATACAAAACAAATACTTCAAGAACGCTGTAAAAAAGTACTCGATTTCTTTGTAATGTTGCGTGTAAATATGTGTATTCGTTCGTGCTATATGTGTTATGTCCGTGTGTTGTTGTGTGTTGTTCGTGTTCTTTTTTATTGTAAAATTTCAATAAAGATTTTTTTTTTAAAAAAAGAAATGACATAGGATCTCCTGCTTGAGCAGGGGGTTGGACTAGAAGACCTCCGAAGTCCGTACCAGCTCTATTCTGATAGGATTGAATCTATCAGCTGGAAAATTTGGTATCCACTTAAGCAATTTGAAAAGGACTAAAAGCCGTACAGGGATGAGTAAACACAGAAAGCAGGAAACCTACTTAGAAAATAATAGGTAAAGTTTGAGAGTGGTTATTTCTAAATCACATATTCTGTAACAAAGCTGCTGTTTTATAATGTTTCGATGTGAGGAGTTAATCAAGATGTGGGTCAGTCATCCAGAAATCTGTCCCATTCAATCCCAGAATGGTCCAGCATTCTTTTCAATCGTATACTCTTTTCTGGAATTTTCCAGCAAAGCACAAGTCAGTTGGCTGGATCTTAATATGGAGCAGTTCATCTTAACTGCAACTGACATTTGGATTCCAAACATATAACCTTCTTTCACACTCTTTTATCCTCCATTTTATTGAAAGAGCCTTCCCTCAGCTCTTCCAAAATAAATTTTAGAGGTTACTGACTCAAGACCAGTAAATGTAAAAGTAACATATGGAAGCGCTTAAGGTGCATTGATGTATAAAGAGAAAAGTGCTGAGGTCTTTCCTTGGCTTCACTTTCAGCAGTTCATGTGGTGAGTGGAGGAGATGAGTTGATCAGCTGCACGTCCTAAACCTTTGGAGACTTCTGTACCATTTTAGAACTGCAAAGTAGAGATGGAGAATCTATGGAGTTTCTATTCATTGTATTGGAGAGATATTTTTCTTCCCAATTGAAAAGATTGGTAGGATACAGAATTTTAAACTTTATATTTTATTTTTGTGGGTTTCTTGGTGCTCTTTGAGCTTGGATGCTTTCTTGCAGACATTTCCATCATGCTAGCACTGATGATGGTTTGATAATGTTTTCTAGTAGTAGCAGCAGCAGCAACAATTTTATTAAAAATTATTACAGTAATAAAAACTAATACAAACTTAAGTATAGAAAAACAGAAAGAGTAGAAGATGCAGGAAGGATAAAAAGGGAAAATATGAAGACATATAGAAAAGAAAATAAGTATGTAGTAAAGAAAAGTCATTCTTGATCTTATCAGGTAAAACTTGTCCTCTTTCATATCATATTATAGACATAGTCTCTCCATATATACTAGATGTCTCATATTGTTAATAACCTGAGTCCGTTTTTTTTCAAAAATAACTTTTAATATGTTAGAATATTTTGCTCCATTCTGTAATTGTAAGTCAGCGTTATATGTTCTTCTCTTTAATTATAATTGTTATTTCCTATAAATGTCCAATTTTTAAAAAGCTTTTTTTAAAAAATTCAAAACAAAATATTTTCTCACAGGAATTTTTTTAATAATTAATTCCAAACTACTATTCCAAATTTATCTATTCTAGACCCTTAGTCTATTTGTAATTTTCTAAAACTAAAGTTTTAATAACAGAATAACAGAGTTGGAAGGGACCTTGGAGGTCTTCTAATCCAAACTCCTGGTCATGCAGGAGACCATATATCATTCAGGACAAATGGTTGCCCAATCTCTTCTTAAAAACCTCCAATGCTGGAGGACCCACAACTTCTGGAGGCAAGTCATTTCATGTTAGAAAATTTCTCCCTAGTTCATGATAACCCTTGTACACCAAAGACAAATTCCTTGTGTGTCCAATCACACTTGGCCAATAAAGAATTCTATTCTATTCTATTCTATTCTATTCTATTCTATTCTATTCTATTCTATTCTATTCTATTCTATTCTATTCTATTCTATTAATGATCCAGCAAAAAGCACCTACTTTTAAGAATCCTATCCCCATGGCTTTTCTTTACTGTAAAGCAGGGGTGTCAAACTCACATTGTCACAGCAGTGTCATGTGACGTATTGGGACTTTTCCCCCCTTCACTAAACCGGGTATGGGCATGGCCAGCGCATGACACATCCGGCCCGCGGGCCGGGAATTTTACAGCCCTGTTGTATCCCTGTGGCATTATCCCTGTGGCAAACAGGTATCATGATGCCTTTTATCAAGATATCTTCACAAATCTGGGAAAATATTAGATTTTTATTTCTGTTTGAATTTTTCAATTCTGGTCCCTTTAAATGCTAAGTGCTCTTCATTGTAGTGTATTTGTGTTCTTTTAAGCACTTTCCTGACTCAGGATGCTGAAGCCTGAATCTTTAGCTTGGACCCATTTCCTTCCTCGCCTCCTACCTATCTCAAGAATTTCAAACTTCCTGTTTTATTTAACAGTAAGGCAAGAAATGCTAAAAACAGGGACTGTGATGCAATTGTTGTGCCATCAGCTCTGTAAACTCCCTAATTTCCTAGGCTGTAAGAATACCTATAGAGGCTTTCAAAGCTTCAATATATCACTGGTCCAAAGAGTTGCTTACACTAAATTACAGTTTCTTAAGTAAACATTTTCAGTGAAGTTTATAGTGGCAAAAGGAAACAGTTGAGAATCACTCTGGTTTGCCTCCAGTTTTAAGATAATTTGCTCCGAGAAGCACATTAGTCTCTTGAAAGGATGATTAAGAAAATGCAGCATTATATTTTTATTAGTCTGGAGTATCAGTAAAGCCAGGGAGGTTTAATTAATCAAGGGTTGAGTTTGAACTGGAAGTGTGTGAATTCAGGGTGATATTCTCCTTTGTATTCTCGCCAAGATTTGGTTTAGTTGAATTAACTGAACACAATTAATGAGATTAGACACCATATATTTAATTATTCCATACTACCATCACACTGAAAATTGCAAATTAGATAGACATTAAGCACAATCCAGTTTTAGACCCAGTATATTTTTGTGCTGAGTGCAAGAAATAAAGAGAATGGTTTGGCATTCAAATAAAACTTTTATCAGATGTTACTTCATACAACATAACTTTGAACTTAGAAAGAAGTGATAAGAGAAAATGCAAAATATTTTGGATGAGATAAAAAGAAAAGAAGAATTTAAAAAGGTTCCAGGAAAGCTTCTTCGTTTCTTCCTACAAATTAAGCTTTTACAGTAATAGCTATCCATGTTAACAGTAAGAGAAACAAATAAAAATGAACTACGTAAATTTGTGAATAAACCAGAGTAATGATTGGCATATAAATTGAGAAAAGAAAGAGAAAAGAAAACAATACTGAAACTAAGAGATACTGTATTAATGCATAATGTGGCTGTGCAAAGATTATTTCATCAGTAAAAAATCCCTTTTCGTGTGATGTATCCGCCGAGGCCCTCTCTTCCATTCCTTGCCCTCATTCTGTCCCATAGAATTAATTAGTGGGAGAGTTAAATGAGAAACCCTGTATAGAGAAAGGTCCGAACTCCTTTTAGGAGTTATACAAATGTTAAATGTGACAGGCAGGCAGATGGATATAGCAAAGAAGAAAATAAGAATTTTGAAAGCCAGAGGAAGCCATACAGCTGGAATCCAAAGTCCCTCCGCTCTGTCTCATGATCTGTTATGCTAACCCTTCTCACACTTCCAATTGGTTTGGAACACAATTTTCCATTGGCTAGCAAGACATTTCTCCTCTAGAAAATAGGAACAAGCCTCTGCCAGTGCATCTTAGCAGCTGAACCAAATTGAATTCCTTTTGATCAGTGATGTTTATGAAACTGCCTCGACATGGGGACACACCCTCAAGCGTGGCCTGCGTAGTTAAAGCCCTAACCTTCCAAAGGCTTCCATTGTGCTATTTTGTTTGTACCGTTCCAGGCTGATTTCTTTTATTCTCTCTCTCCCCCCCCCTCCCCTCCCCACTTTTGAAGTTACAAAAATCATTACCATCTGTTTAAAAGCGAGCAGCGAAAACTCAGTGCTAATAAATGCCAACTTGGACCGCAAAGCCAAAGGGAATTGATGCAAACATTTTGGTTGTTAGTACGAAAGATTAAAAGCTATTAGCATACAAAAGTGGATTAGGTGGTTTAGTATTATTTCTAATGATGTTTCCAAAGATACAGCAAGCAAGATCTAGAATGGAAGAAAAACCTCTAGTTTTGTTTGTTCATGATTGCTACCCTTAAAATTAAAAAAATACCCATTTTTTTCCATATACTCAGCTGAGTTTGTGCTTTGGCAGAACTTTACCTACACATCACATTGAAACTTTTTCCTCCCAAGTTAGCCTATGTTACAACAATTCAAATCTGGCTGAGGTTAGGGACAGCTGGACTTGCTATCTCATAAAACAAAGATGGTTTTTCTATAGATCTCCAAGAACACATCATGACATTTCTTTTAACAACTGCAGTTATTTATATATATATGAACGTGATTTTACAACTGAAAGAAAATTCAAATGTTTGAAGCTTGAAATTTGCCACAAAAAAAAGGCTTGGGGGCCCGAAATTCTCATAAATGCAATGAAACAACATTTGGGCTCTTGCATAATACTAAGATGTAATGTTTCTTTATTTAAAGACTGCTTTAGCCCTGTGAACCCAGTCATTGTTGTTTGCAGATCTTGGCTTATGGGATAGTATGTTGCCAGCTATGTGTTTGTTTATGTCAGCCAATTATGGTTTACCCAACAAACTATGTTTATGAAACCATGACTAAGTTTGTCAGCCAGGATTTTGCCTTTACTTATCTCATATGATTGATTATTCTATGTTCCCCTAATGTTTAAGAATATCTGCAACCTTTACTATTCTATTAGTTTACCAAAATGTAACATTTCCTTGACCAATCTTCTTTTGAGGATAGAGAAATGTAGATGGTAAATACAGGAGAAAGAGGCAGAGGAATAATTTGTTAAAAATATACTGTTTTTGGTAGTCTTGCAACATGTAGCCCAGCAGTTAGACTCTTTGTTTTCTGTATAATTATTCTATTGCTTTATTTTTATATTGCACAGAATTATTGCATATAAAGAACAGTAATGGTATTGTGAATTTTTTTCTATCTAATTTGCTAGGAGAAGGCTTACTGAGTCATTCAGGCTAATTCCCTTGGGTCTCATAAATGTAATACAATACTTAATCTCCTTTGATTTTTATTTAGTAAATACTTAAAAGCACTTGGGTCAGAAAAAAGAAAAGAATCAGGAAGTGGGGAAGATAAGATTTTTCTCTAATCCTCTAAAGAAAAAAATGAATACATTGAGATTTGAGGCAATTGACTAGGATTCTGATCAAAGGTGAAATTCTTCTTTGAAGATTTGCTTTATTAACAATCAAAATGGCACAGAAAGTGTACAGATATACAGATTACAGATTAATAGAGTTGGAAGGGATCTTGTAGGTCTTCTAGTCCAACCCCCAGCTCAAACAATAGAACCTATTCCATTCCAGACAAATGGCCGTCCAATCTCTTCTTAAAAGCCTCCAGTGTTGGAGCACCCACAACTTCTGGTGGCAAGCTGTTCCACCGGTTAATTGTCCTCACTGTCAGGAAATTTCTCCTTAGTTCTAGGTTGCTTCTCTCCTTGTTTAGTTTCCACCCATTGCTTCTTGTTCTACCCTCAGGTACTTTGGAGAATAGGTTGACTCCCTCTTCTCTGTGGCAACCCCTGAGATATTGGAACACTGTTATCATGTCTCCCCTGGTCCTTTTCTTCATTAAACTAGACATACCCAGTTCCTGCAACCGTTCTTCGTATGTTTTAGCCTCCAGTCCTCTAATCATCTTGGTTGCTCTTCTCTGCACTCTTTCTAGAGTCTCAACATCTTTTTTAAAGTGTGGTGACCAAAACTGGATGCAGTACTCTAGGTGTGGTCTAACTAAGGCTTTATAGAAAGGGCGTTGACTTACCTGATACACCCATTCTCATCAGTTGGAGCTAGCATTCAGAGAGGGTTGTGCTTAGCCAATCACGTTGAGGACTGAGTCTGTCAATCAAAACTGGATCTCTGACCTCCATGTTGGTCCTAACCCCAGTTTAAATGAAGACGTAAGGACAGACTTGACGTGGGTAACAGCTTAAGGAAGGAAAACACAACAACACGAATGGAATCCAGGAACCACCTAGCTATGATGAACCGTCATAAATTTATTGTTAATCTTAAGTAGAATTACAAACTGAAGAGTAACTGCAACCTGTTCAAGAGAACGAATATGGGTGGGACTGAATGCTAGCTCCAACCAATGAGAATGGGCGTATCAGGTAAGTCAACGCCCTTTCTCCATAGAGGTTGGAGCTATCATTCAGAGAGGGACTTACCAAAGCTACCTTAGTCCCTAGGGTGGGCCAAAGGAATCAGGAGTTGCCAGGTGAGACTGGTGGAGTTACTCAGGAATCCATCACCTGTTGTAAAACCCGCTGGTCAAAACTCGCCTCCTCCTAGGCGAATGAGTCGATTTTATAATGATGGATAAATTGAGTAGGGGACGCCCATGTCATGGCCCTGCAGACCTCCTCCAAGGATGCCTGGGACCTCCAAGCCGCCGAAGTGGCCGCACTGCGTGTGGAATGGACAGTGATCTGCTCAGGCGGTGAACAACCAGCTAGGATATACACCTTAGCAATAGTGGCCCTCAACCACCTGCCTACTGTGGAAGGGGAAACCTTACGACCTATTGAGCGAGGGAGGAACCCTACCAATAATGCCTCTGACTTACGAAGGGATATTGTTCTGTCAATATAGACTTTAAGGGCCCTTCTGACATCTAAGGTGTACCAGACCTGTTCCTGAGAGTGCCTGGGATGGGCACAGAAGGATGGGAGAACTAACTCCTGGGCTCTATGGAATAGGGAGTTCACCTTCAGGAGGAAGAAAGGATCCAATCGAAGTACCACTCTGTCGGAATGGAAAATGCATAAATCAGAACGAACAGAGAGAGCAGCCAGCTCGGAAACATGACAAGCAGACGTGATAGCCAATAAAAAGGCAACTTTATAAGTAAGAAAGCATAAACTAGAGTCTCTTAACGGTTCATAAGGGGGACCAGTCAGAGATTCGAGCACCAGTGGAAGATCCCAGGTAGGGAAGCGGTGGACCACCGGTGGGCTGATGTTAGCCATCCCCTTCAGGAACCGATGTACAGTCTGGTAGTATGCCAAGGACTGGAACTGGTCACAGGAGAGGACCGATGACAAGGCTGTGACCTGTCGTCTAAGGGTGTTTGGAGTGAGGCCTTTGGACAGTCTGTCCCTCAGGAAATGAAGGATGTCCGGAACGGGAACCTGCAGAAGGAAAATGCCCTGCGCAGAACACCAAGAACAGAAGGCCCTCCACGTCGCCTGGTAGATGCGATTTGTGGAGGGTCGCCTAGAGGCCAATATGATCTCAATTATGTCCTCGGCATAGTGCTGGAAGCGTAGAGATTCCCGTTCAACCTCCATGCGGTCAGTTGTAACCAGCGACTGTCTGGGTGGAAAATCTCCCCCTGTCGGAGTAAATCCTGCCTCAGAGGAAGCCGCCAGGTGGGACCTGGGACAGGGCCTGAAGGTCACCAAACCACACCCTCCGAGGCCAGTGAGGAACAACCAGGATGACCTCCACCGAATAATGGATCACCTTCTGAATGACCCGGGAGAGGAGTGGGAGGGGTGGGAAGGCATACAACAGAACACTGGGCCAAGGTGTCCGAAGGGCATTGACTGCCTCTGATCCCCTGGATGGGAAATGGGAGAAGAACCGGTGGAGCTGGGAATTCTGTGGGGTAGCAAACAAGTCTATTAGTGATCGGCCGAATTGGGTTACTATAGCTTCAAAAATCTTGGGGTGCAACTGCCACTCCATCTGATCTAGCTCTGTGAGGCTTAGCCAGTCAGCCTGTCTATTTGCTTCCCCAGATATGTGTTTGGAGGTTAAGGATAGGAGGCACTTTTCAGCCCATAGACCTAACCGCAAGGCCTCCCGCAGTAAGGCTGCAGAGCGAGTGACCCCCTGCTTGTTGATGTGAGCCTTATCCGTCAGTACCAGGACATCCTCTCCCCTGAGCCTGTGGCGAAAATGTTTCAGGGCCAGGAAGATAGCTCTGAGCTCCAGGAGATTAAATCGAATTTGAAGGCTTGTGCCTTCTACTGTCAAATCGGTAGTGCAAGCACTTAAACCAAATTTGAAGTCTTGTGTGAGGCACCTCTGGCAAGCCAAGAAAGCAGGCACTCACTGTGTCCCCAGGCTTTGTAAATTTAGGCTGAAGAGACTTCTGACAATCAGCTGTCTGTCAGTCATGAAATGAGAAAAATTAGCAACATTACAAAAAAACTCACATTAGTTGGAGCAAGCGTTCAGAAATGATAGCTGTCAATTAACCACATGTAACCTCGAGAAGGACTGAGTTTAAAGTGGGGTTAGGACCAACATGGAGGTCAGAGATCCAGTTTTGATTGACAGACTCAGTCCTCAACGTGATTGGCTAAGAACAACCCTCTCTGAATGATAGCTCCAACCTCTATGGAGAATGGTATGAGTACCTCACTTGATCTTGATTGTATCACTCTGTTAATGCAATTTAGGATTGCATTGACTTTTTTGGCTGCCGCTACACACTGCTATTTATTTATTTATTTATTTATTTTGGTATTCTTATATGCCGCCCAACTCCCGGAGGACTCAGGGCGGCGTACAACAGAGAAAAAATACAAGAATAACCAATTAAATAATAATTAAAAACAAGTACAAAATTTAAAAGCACAATATAAAAACAACAACGTCCATTCAACAACCATACATACTTGGGGGGTGAGCTCGAGTGGATTAAGCTCTACCCCCCGCCTGCAGGAAAAGCCATGTCTTAACGGCTTTTTGGAAGGCCAGCAGAGTGGGGATGGTTCGGGTCTCTGGGGGAAGTTGGTTCCAGAGCGCGGGGCCAGCCACAGAGAAGGCTCTCCCCCTAGGGCCCGCCAGCCGGCATTGTTTGGCCGACGGGACCTGGAGGAGGCCAACTCTGTGGGCCCTAACCAGTCGGAGGGAAGTATGAGGCAGAATGCGGTCCCGAAGATAACCTGGTCCCAAGCCATGAAGGGCTTTAAAGATGGTGATCAACACCTTGAATTGGACCCGGAGACCGATGGGCAACCAATGCAGCTGGCGGAGTATTGGTGTCACGTGGGTGTACCTTGGCACACCCACCACAGCATGCGCAGCCGCATTTTGTACCAGCTGAAGTCTCCGGATACTCTTCAAGGGTAGCCCCATGTAGAGCGCATTGCAGTAGTCCAAACGCGAGGTGACAAGGGCATGAGTGACCGTGAGTAGAGCCTCCTTCTCCAAGTATGGCCGCAACTGGTGCACCAGGCGAACCTGTGCAAAGGCCCCCCTAGCCACAGCAGAAAGATGGTGATCCAATTTTAGCTGTGGATCTAGGAGGACCCCCAAGTTGCGGGCCTGGTCTGAGGGAGTCAGTTTCGCTCCCTCAAAGACCAAGGAGGGACAGTTGTCATGGTCCTTAGGAGGCAATATCCAAAGCCACTCAGTCTTGTCGGGATTAAGTCTGAGTCTGTTCCTCCCCATCCAGATCTTAATGTCGTCCAGGCATCGGCACATTACATCAACTGCCTCCCTGAAGTCAGACGGGGTGGTGATGTACAACTGGGTGTCATCAGCGTACTGATGGAAACACACCCCATGTCTGCGAATTATCTCACCCAACGGTTTCATGTAGATGTTAAACAGGATGGGCGAGAGAACCGACCCCTGAGGCACCCCACATGATAGGGGCCTAGGGGACGATCTCTGCCCTCCTGCCAGCACCGACTGCATCCTAACGGCGAGATAAGAGGAGAACCACCGCAAAACGGTGCCTCCCACTCCCAACTCGCCGAGCTGATGCAGAAGGATACCATGGTCGATGGTATCGAAAGCCGCTGAGAGGTCAAGTAGCACCAGGATGGAGGAGTTCCCCCCATCCCGGGCCTGCCAGAGATCATCCATCAGAGCGACCAAGGCAGTTTCAGTATTGTAGCCGCGCCTGAAACCCGACTGGTAAGGATATAGATGATCTGTTTCATCCAGGAGCTGCAGAAGCTGAGTCACCACCACCTTCTCAACAACTTTCCCTAAAAAAGGTAAGTTGGAGACCGGACGATAGTTCTTCAAGTCAGCTGGATCCAGGGAAGGCCTCTTCAGGAGGGGTCGCACTACCGCAGCTTTTAACGACTGCGGTACGGATCCCTCCCTCAAAGAAGCGGTGATCACTGCCTGGATCCAGCCGTGTGCCACCTCCCTGCTGGCCGAGACCAGCCAGGAGGGGCACGGGTCCAATAAACAGTTGGAGGTACCCATCGCTCCCACAGCCCTGTCCACATCCTTGGGAGAAACAGGCCCAAACTCTTCCCATAATGGTGGACTAAGACTTGCCCCTGACAACTCTATGGACTCTGCCCTGCCAGAGTCCAGGTTCGACCGAATCTGAGCGACTTTATCCGACAGAAACTCAGCGAATTCCTCAGCTCTGCCTTGTAAGTGTTCCTCGCTCCCCCCTTTTGCAAGGAGGGAGAGAGTCACCCTAAACAAGGCAGCTGGACGAGAATCTGCGGACGCAATAAGAGCGGAAAAATAGGATCGTTTTGCCGCCCTTATCGCCACTAAATAAGATCTGATGTAAATTCTTAATAGTGTTTGGTCAGACTCGGTTTTTCTGGCCCTCCAGCGGCGCTCTAGACGTCTCTTCTGGCGTTTCATCTCCCGGAGCTCCTCGGTAAACCAGGGAGCTTTCCGGGATCCACTGCCACGGAGAGGTCGCTTAGGCGCAATTCGGTCTAAGGCCCCTGATGCTGCGGTGTTCCAAGCAGCCACCAGGGAGTCAGCCAAATTGTGTACCAGGGTTTCAGGTATTTCCCCAAGTTCCCTCTGGAATCCTTCCGGCTCCATTAGGCGCCTGGGGCAGAACCACCTAGTCGGTCCCGCCTCCCTGCGGGGGAGGAATGGGGCTGCGAAATCCAACCTCAGTAGGAAATGATCTGGCCATGACAGTGGGGTGATGACTATGTCCCTTATCTTCAGATCATCTCTCCACTGCCCCGAGAAAAACACTAGGTCGAGCGTGTGACCACCCTCATGAGCCGGACCCTGGATTACTTGGGTCAGGTCCATGGTTGTCATGGAATCCATGAACTCCTGAGCTGCCCCAGAGGTTTCACCAGCAGATGGCAAGTTGAAGTCCCCCAGCACCATAAGCCTAGGGAACTCAACTGCCAAGTCGGCTACTGCCTCAAGCAGCTCAGGCAGGGCCTTACTTACACAGCTGGGAGGCAGGTACATTAAGAAAAGGCTGAACCCCTAAGTCCACCTGAACCCCTAAGTCCAACTTCAGAAGGAGCGTCTCACACCCAACAATCTCCGGGGCAGGGATCCTACGAGGATGCAGATTTCCGCGCGTTATAATTGCCACTCCTCCCCCCCTTCCCTGGGGTCGAGAATGCTGCACCGAGAAACCAGCTGGGCATATCTCGGAGAGGGCTACTCCCCCCTCTTGCCCTAGCCAGGTCTCGGTAACACACACCAGGTCTGCCCCCTTCTCTGTGATTAAATCACGTATCAGGGGGGCTTTGTTGATAATTGACCTGGCGTTAAGCAGCAGCATCCTGAGCCCAGGGCCCTGAGAACCCTGGTTGCCAGGTATCCGGGTTGAGCAAGATGGAACCGGATCAGAGGGGCCAGAACAAGGGATCGCTTGTAAACAGCGAGGTCTTATTCCCCGAGAGCGGCCCTCCCCTCTGCTCCCGCCATATCTGCCTCTTCCCATTATGACCGAGATGTTCCGGCTTTCGTCCCCTCTAGAGACCCCCTCCCCTCCCCCGCTGGTCCCCCTCCCTTCCTGCAGGCCATCCATACCATTCATACTGAACTGGGTAAAAGAGCTGAGACCCCCTCCGTTTCTGTTTGCACACTCAGCGAAGGGGGAACCAGACCCAATCTCCGGTTCACTCATTCTGTCTAATCATACATCCTATAAAAAAACCTACACACTCCTATTTACCAATAATCATACCTTCATGTTCTCCAATCACAACACATTCATAGCCCAGATCACACATACCCAGCCCCCCCCCAGGGTGTTACAGTAAAAGAGCTAAAAAGGATGCTGTAAACATAGGTATACATACAGAACATATACAAGCAGCCTCCAGCCCAGCCAAGGTAAGTTCTTAATCCTTGGCACCTGCGCCAAGGCTTAAAGTAAATCTTAATGGTTTCACGCTCTCTCAATAGTGATCTACCATTCTCCCCCCCCCCCAAATGTTGGTAATAATAGAGCTCTTCTCAGAAGTGGCACCGGAATGCAAAGTTATCTTTGCTGTCTCATATTTAGCAGGTTGTCCACTAAGACTCCAAGATCCCTTTCACAGTCACTGCTATTAAGCCTGGTTTCACCCAGTTTATATGTGTACTTTTGGTTTTTCTTGTCTAAGTGTAAGACTTTACTTTTCTCTACATTGAATTTCATTTTGTTAGATAGGGCCCAGTGTTCAAGTCTGTCAAGATCCATTGGATCTTGAGCCTATCTTCTAGAGTGTTAGCTATTCCTGCCAGCTTAATATCATCTGCAAATTATTACCTCATCTAAGTCATTTATGAAGATAAATGTATCTACATGTATTCATGTAGAATTCACAGCTTTTTCTTTAAATGCCAATATTTATCAAAACACTATGAACAGAATTGTACTAGCTTAACATATTCCCACTGCCATGCCATTTCTTTACAGTCTTGAGGTGTTGGGGGGGGGGAATCTTCTCTTCCAAACAAGGAAATTGACAATGGGACTGAGTCTATATCCTTAACTACACATGTCATAGAAAGGACTTTGGAGGTTTTCCAGTACAACGTCTTATTCAGGGCAAGAATCCTTAGGCTGTCCTAGACAAATGGGTGCCTGACCATTTTAAAAAGTTATGGTACCCATGAATCCAGGAGGCAGATTGTTCCACTGGTTCTTAGCTCATAGTTAAGAAATTCCTCCTCATTTCAAATGTGGGTTTCTCACTGTAGATCTTCCATCCTCTGGTTCTTGTCCTATTCTTGGGTGCTCTGGATAATAGATCCACAATCTATCCCATGACAGCCTTTCAATGATAGGAAGATTGCCATCACATCTTCCCTTAGCTTTTTCTTCCTTAGGCTAAACATACCCATTTATTTTTACCATTCTATATAGATTTTAGTTTCCAAGGTTCTCACTCTATTTGTTGTTCTTCTCTGCACACTTTTCTTAGCAATTTTCTTATATTACATTTACTAAAACTGGATCCAGTATTCCTGATACAGTTTGTCTGGCGCAGTGTAGAGCAGAATCATCACATTTTGTAATCTTGACAGCTGATGCAGCTCTACCAAGCCACCCATATCTTTGTGACAAATACAACTGTTGAGCAAACTACCATCTATCTTATACCTGTGGCCCTGATTTTTCTCAACTAAATGCAAAACACTTCAGTTTTCAACCCTGAACTGCATTTTCTTGGAAAAGGCTCATTATTCAAGTCGACCAAGAGCCTGTTGAACCTTGAGCATGTCTTCTGAGGTTTTAGCAATCCCTCCCAGCTTTGAGGGTACCATACACTTCAGTAGGTTAAAGAAAATTGAAAAGTAATAGAGCAGAACATGCATTATATGTAACATTTTGTCATAAGTAAGTCAGTGGTGAAATCCAATGTTTTTACTACGGGTTCTGTGGGCGTGGCTTGGTGGGCGTGGTGCGGCTTGGTGGGCGTGGCAGGGGAAGGATACTGCAAAATCCCCATTCCCTCCCCACTCCTGGGGAAGGATACTGCAAAATCCCCATTCCCTCCCCACTCCAGGGGAAGGATACTGCAAAATCCCCATTCCCTCCCCACTCCTGGGGGAGGATACTGCAAAATCCCCATTCCCTCCCCACTCCAGGGGAAGGATACTGCAAAATCCCCATTCCCTCCCCACTCCTGGGGGAGGATACTGCAAAATCCCCATTCCCTCCCCACTCCAGGGGAAGGATACTGCAAAATCTCCATTCCCTCCCCACTCCTGGGGGAGGATACTGCAAAATCCCCATTCCCTCCCCACTCCAGGGGAAGGATACTGCAAAATCCCCATTACCTCCCCACTCCAGGGGAAGGATACTGCAAAATCCCCATTCCCTCCCCACTCCTGGGGGAGGATACTGCAAAATCCCCATTCCCTCCCCACTCCAGGGCCAGCCAGAGGTGGTATTTGCCAGTTCTCCGAACTATTCAAAATTTCCGCTACCGGTTCTCCAGAACCTGTCAGAACCTGCTGGATTTCACCCCTGATAGTAAGTTCTTTCTGTTTGAGACTTAACTGATGGATGGAGAACCGTCATATGATTTTTTTCTGTTCCTTAAAAATTAGTATGATTTGAATTTAGGAAAGGAAAGTGTGGGTCATATTCTAAATGATAACAAAGATGGGACTTAATGGGGAAGATCTGTCCAGACATCATTCATATCTTCAAAGCAGAAAGAAACAGAGGAAAGAATTTGCTTCATAATTGGTTGAACTGTAACTTGAATCTATGTTTAAGGAATAAATGTTTGGATCTTCTTTAGTTCAGAAATTCTTTCTCATTTTAACATTTAAAACAGAGTCAATCCCAGGACAGCTGAAATCTGAAGCTCATCTTGGGAAATTTACAAGTGCTTGTTGAGCTCAAGAATCAGAAGGGAATAGAAGCTACATTATAGGCTTCTTTGATATTGATAGACTTTTGGTGTCCTTCTGCACGTAATGATTTCAAAAATAGTACTTACGGTTTGGGAAATCACTCAGAGTTCTCCAGGATTGGGAAGATGGTATGTCCTATAAAACATATAAAATATATAAAGTAAAATATAAAATAAATACGGTTATGCAATATTCTCTTCCTGTATTTATATGCCATTTTTCTGCTAAAGGATACTTGTAGTTTACAACAGCTGTAAGACTCATGCCACAAAATACTGTTGCATGGCGAGATCACATTTGATCTGGTACAGTGGATGACAGAGAGAGGAACAATCGGCTCATATATCGAAGGCTGCGTTATATGAATTCCACTTAGGAATTTCACTCACCCTTTTCAACCATGGCATCAAGATGTCCTACTAATCATTTAGAGCCGAGTTGGTGAGGTGGTTAAATGCAGCACTGCAGCTACTTCAGTGACTGCTAGTTCAGCAGTTCAGCTGTTCAAATCTCAGCGGCTCAAGGTTGACTCAGCCTTCCATCCTTCCGAGGTGGGTAAAATGAGGACCCAGATTGTTGGGGGCAATATGCTGAACTCTGTAAACCGCTTAGAGAGGGCTGTAAAGCACTATGAAGCGGTATATAAGTCTAAGTGCTATTTGCAAAGGTCTTGACATTTCCTTCATCTATCCCCAGCTCAGCACAAAGGAAAGATCAGATATCTCACTCTTGCCTAAGATAATACTTTGCCTAAGCTCCTAATATACATGGTTCTGTGTTACAAATAATATCTATCTAAACTGGGAGACATTATATTATGTCAAAATGTATGAAGCTAGTTAAGGTCAGTGATTGGTGTTTGTTTTTCTTGCTGGCAGATGATGCTGAATGGGAGGAGAAAAGCACCTGGGGGATCCATTAATCACAGCCCTTCAATTATCCTACCACATAAGTTGTGAGGACAACACTAGTCACCAACCTGTTACTGAGGCAGAGTAGGACTTGGCCATCAGGCATCACAATTTATATTGGCATATCTAGTTGCCAGCGCATGAGTAATAGATAGGCATGTTAGTATGATCATGACAAACCCGAGTGGAACAGATTTTTTAGAGATATCTATGGTTGATTATCACCTTGTTATGGTACACAAGTGAACATCCCCAAACATTTATCATCTTGAAATGTTGCAAGATATGTCATCTGGGCGTTTGTTCTGAAGCTCTTTCCTCCTCAATGAATTGCATTTCCAGTAATTTGGAACTGAATGTTTTAGCAGACTATCTCATGGTTTAAGTTTACATAGGAAAGCAGCCACTGTTGCAAGAAAATATTTCTTTCTCCCTGAACCATAAATTTGTAACATTCTGTCCTGAAGGTGATTTTATTCCTGTGCTAAACCTGTATCCTGTAATGTGATCTCTGATTACACCCAGGATGCTAGATTTATTTCTATCCCTTAATAATCCTTTTATGTGAATAATGCAGTAATTTGCTCCTTCCCCTTTACAGCATTTATATTAATCCCGGTTGCAAGAGGGAAGGAGAAAAAAGGCAGCAGTATCCACATGGGTAAATATTTTTGGGTGGGCTCCAACAAATGGATAGCCGCGTTCCTGTCAAACAGGCAACAAGTAGTCAAAATAGGGAGGGCCCTATCCAATCCGGCACCAGTTAACAGCGGTGTCCCCCAAGGCAGCGTTCTAGGACCCACACTCTTTCTGCTTTACATCAATGACCTATGCAATCATATTAAAAGCAGCTGCATCCTCTTCGCTGATGACGTAAAATTATTTAATACCAATGACAGTGCTGCTGCCCTACAAAGCAACCTTGATCATGTGTCAGAATGGTTGCGCATTTGGCAACTCCAAATCTCAACTAATAAATGCTCTGTCCTACACATTGGCAATAAAAATCAGAACACAAAATACAAGTTGGACAGAAATGACCTTGTAGACAATCCTCACTCTGTCAAGGACCTAGGAGTACTCATCTCAAACGATCTAAGCCCCAGAGCTCACTGTAACAGCATTGCCAAAAAGGCATTAGGAATTGTTAACCTAATTTTGCGAAGCTTCTTTTTCGGTAAGATTGTATTGCTAACTAGGGCATACAAAACCTTTGCCAGACCAATTCTCGAATACAGCTCATCTGCCTGGAATCCACACTGTATATCGGACATTAATACGATTGAGCGGGTCCAGAAGTATTTCACGAGAAGAGTACTCCACTCCTCTACTCACAATAGAATCCCTTATGCCACCAGGCTTGAAATTTTGGGCTTGGACAATCTGGAACTGTGCCGCCTTATCTAATATAATTCCAGCTGACAAGCTCGGCGTCTTTAACTGCTGAGCCATTGTGCTACCCTCCCCAAACCATGCAATGTACACAAAATTGTCCGCTATAATGTCTTACCTGTCAATGACTTCTTCAGTTAATCTCAATAATACACGGGAAAACAATCGATACAAACTCAAGGTAAACCGCTCCAAACTCGATTGCAGAAAATACAACAGAGTAGTCAACGCCTGGAATACTCTTCCCGACTCCGTTTCACAGCTCCCACAGCTTCAACCTTAAACTGTCTACCGTGGACATCACCCCATTCCTAAGAGGTTCATGAAGGGGGCGTGCATAAGCGCACCAGCGTGCCTACCGTCCCCGTCCTACTGTCCCCATTTATTTGTATTCATTTCCTTCGTTCATGTCCATGTTCATATTCATACCTGCTATCTTGTACATGTTTCACAAATTAATAAATAAATAAATAAAAGAAACATACTGGCTCTAGAATTCTGGGAGTTGAAGTCCACCATATTAAAGTTGCTTTAAACACTGGTTCAAAGAAATCTCTTATGTTTAAAAAAAGCCCTGCTTGTTGATCACAAAGCCCACTCTGTGGACATTTTGAGTTATGAAATGGCCAACCAGCTGCATCTGTGGAGCTCACAAGCAAGGAAAGATGAGCAATAAATCTTTCATTGTTTCTTCCAGTAGCTGGTATTTAAGGAAATAGCTTGTTCCTTTAGGCATTTATCTAAGCCTCTTTAAAAACAATCTTGGTTCACGTCCTTCACCACAGCTGAGGGCACCAAAGCTATGGAATGCATACTGTAACAAAATACTTCTTATGGGCCCTAAATTTTCTTACTCATTTACTTGTTTGATTGCTGCTGAAATGCACACAGATCTTTAAGTTAGGGCAGTTGAGTTTCTTGCCTTATTTGTCACATTTTTGGACCAGTAAAGATCAGGAGGGAAATAGAATGAATCATACCAATTACCCACAAGGTTAGAAAGTAAACCCTTCTTCTGTAGTTGGAGGATTATGTTTTGCATATAAATTCAGAGGAGTCATGGCTGAGTTCACTATTGCACTAAGGCATGTTTTTGTGTATTCTATGATTTCCAGATTGTGCCATAATTTATTGATTTGTACATGGTTTAGGAACTGGTTTAGAAACTACGGACTACAGATGTTACACTGAGATGAGCTCAAATAAATGATATAGTTTTTCATACTATGTCAGCTTAAACGTGGCTGGGCACTAGGCTGTCATGGTTTATTAAAATCATCATTAAAATTAGTGTGTGAAGGTAGCCATAGTTTGGACTCATCTGCACTTGGATTCTGGCAAAAAATCTCTCCCCAATGACCTTGCATAGTCTTCCATTTTAACTTTTTTCCCCAACATAAAGACAATAAAGGATAAAGGTCAACCTATGACCTCATGGATATAATTGCTTCATATTCTTACTTTATGATGGTGTAAGCTGCTCATAATCACTTGATAATAAAACACACAGCATATATATTTAACAAACAAACAAACAAATATTAAAGAGTTAACCTTTAATAACCCTTTAACCCTTCCAAAAATCTTTATCTGATTGACAAAATGGGATATTTTATCTTCCAATTAACTTATAAGATGATATCAATCCCATTTTAAAGATTAAAACAAAAGAAAATATGCCACCCCCAATTTTTTTGAAACAGCTGTGATATCAAGTTGGAAGAATCACAGTTACTTGTTTGTTTACTTTATTTCTACACTGCCATATTACATGGATTCTGTTCCATAATTTATCGGCATGTGATGTCCATGTTGTAATCTTACAGTTCATGCAAATTTACACCCCATTGTTTGAAAAAAACCCTTCATTTTCTGAATATTGCTTTGTCCAGCTGAACAAACTTCCTAGCAGATGTTTGGTGTATGATAATTGGATTTAGCTGAAGGCACAGCTCCTGTCTGGATGTCCTACAGTGTGAACTTAAGATACTTTACTATATCCATCTTGCTTATCAAGAAAGTGGCTTGGTATATAGAAACCATTGGAGGAAATTATACACATTCGAGTGCTACATTTTTGTTAGCATAGGGCAGTGATGGCGAACCTGTGGCACAGGTGCCATAGATGGCATGCGGAGCCATATCTGCCGGCATGTGAGCCGTTGCCCTATCTCAGCTGCAGCGTGCATGTGCGCTCCGGCCAGCTGATTTTTGCCTTGTGCGGAGGCCCTGGGAGGGGTTTTCGGCCTCCAAAGGGCCTCTGGGGGGGTGGAAGAGGTTGTTTTCGGGGCCCCCCCCAGGCTCCAAGAAAGCCTCTGGAGCCTGGGGAGGGTAAAAAATGGGCCTACCAAGCCCACCGGAAGTCGGGAAACAGGGGAGTAGGGGAGGGTCATGCGTGCATGCACAGGCGGGCAGGGCAGCATGGGGGAGTCACGCGCGCATGCACGGGGTGGTGGTATTGAATTATGTGTGTGCGCACTCGTGCACATGTGACTATACTATACTATACTATACTATACTATACTATACTATACTATACTATACTATACTATACTATACTATACTATACTATACTATACTATACTTGTGTGTGTTTGTGTGCGTGCGCACACGCGCACACACACACACACACACTTTTTTTGAAAAATCTTTATTTTCCTCCTATAAACAAGCATCAGGAATAAGCTGTCATGACATCGACATGAGAATATATGCATGATGATGCCATCATGAATATATTGCAATTTTTTACATTGCAATGTCTGACACAAGTCCATAAGTCAAAATGTCACCCTGTACATGTTGCTAATTCCCTGCCCCCCTTGCTTCCCCTACTATTCCCAGACTATAAAGGTAAAGATTTCCCCTGTGCAGTCATGCCTGACCTGGGGGGCGGGGGATGCTCATCTCTGTTTCTTAGCCAAGAAAGCCAGTGTTCTCTGAAGACACTTCCGTGGTCATGTGGCCAGCATGACTATACAGTGAGGCTCGTTGAACATTGTTACCTTCTCACTGAAGTGGTACTGTTGTGGCCTGTTGGCTGCTGGCCCCTCCAGCAGCCAAATCAGATGAGGAGGTGTGGGAGTCAGGGTCAGCATCAAGACAACCTGACAGCTCCGAGGGAGAAGAGGGAATGGAGCTTTCAGAGAGAGAGAGAGAGAGAGAGAGAGAGAGAGAGAGAGAGAGAGAGAGAGAGAGAGAGAGAGAGACAGAGACAGAGACAGAGACAGAGACAGAGACAGAGACAGAGACAGAGACAGAGACAGAGACAGAGACAGAGACAGAGTCTGGGCCAGCCGTCAACCCTCAGATGGAGAGTCAACAGCCCCCAGATCTAGAGGTGGCTGATGAGGAAGAGGAAGAATAGTTGGGTCCTAGTGACTGATGCGCAGATGCGCAGAAGGCAGAAGAGAGGAGAGTGGTGGAAATCTGTGGGCCGATCCTTGGGACGGAAGACCCACCGCTGCTAGCGAAGCCCCACCCTAGCTCTGGGGATAGAGATGAATAGATGTGGCAGACAACTATTCATCTCCCTGCCGGACAGTCTTGTTAACCTGCGATGAGAGATAAACTTTTTGCCAGGGCTGCTGGCGCTCCTAATAAAGGAAACATTGATTTAAATACAGAGGGTTTGTCGTGTTTGGGGTGCTAGTACCTATTTATCTACTTTCATTTCTACTTTCCAGAACAGGTACCTATTTATCTACTTTCAATTGGATGCTTTCAAACCGCTAGGTGAGCAGGAGCTGGGGCAAGTATGGGAGCTTCTCACTTTTGCACAGCACTCCAGTCTTGAACCCTGGCTGTCAGCTTTTCAGCTGACAAGCTCGGCGTCTTTATCTGCTGAGCCATTGTACTGCCCTCCCCAAACCATGCAACATTGTAATTCAACAATATCTGGAGGACATTTGGGGATTCTTCATTCCTTAATCCTTACTCTTGTGTAAGCGCTTATATGCAATATATGGTTTTAAGTATCTCAAAGATATTAAAATTGATTAAATGGAGGTGATATGACAAGATCTAGCATCTTACCACTGAAACAAATCCTTATTGGACAATAGGGGATAACAGACTATGAAAAATCAACCAATATCCCTTTTGCAGGATAGTCTGTTTTGTGCCAAGGAATGGTTAAATTGGATATTGTACTTATGATACAGCATGCAGCCATGGCTTGATTTTTGTTTACTGAGTTATAAACATGGACTATCTTAATGACCATGCATGAGCATAATTTCATATTCCCTGATTAGAAAAGGAGTAATCTAATTGTAAGGCTAAGGACTTCGGAAAAATAAATGTTTGGCACCGATAACAAGTACTGCTAAACATGTTTGCTTGGCATTTTTAGCTCGCAATATATAACACCATATTGACATCCCTGCAAACACAATAAGATGCTTTCTTTTCTTTTTTTTCCCTAGAGAAAGGAAATTCAACATAACTGAGCCTTTTCTGCTCTGACATTAGCATTCTTGACAAAGGTTAGTAGCATAGCGGACACAGAAATGACAACTTCCTTGGCAGTTCTGTACAAACGTCCCTTGTTAGGGTGAAAAAGACAGCTGAGTACATCCTGACTGCTGGATCTGTAAGATGTGTGTGTATCCATTGTCTGATAATTAGTCCTTTTGAAATGGCACAGGACTTCTGGTTCCTAAAATATATATCCTGGCCAAGATGCTGGCTACTTTCACTGTCCCCACCCCCCACCCTGTAGAACAGGGCCTGTTAATTGCAGTGATTTGTTTCCTATGCATAAACTATTGAGAGCATGTTATGGACACACTCAAAAACCCCATCCATTGTCAGAAAGATAGTGAGGTTACCCATAACAATAAGATCCCAGCCAATCTCAAGTCTCAATAAGCTACAAATTCCTGTTCTATATTTTCCCCAAGAATGTTTCCGAATTATATAGGGGATATGAAGCATATCAAAAATAAACCATTAAAAATATAAAGAATAGTTTTTAAAATAAAATTAGTTAAGGTATATAGCCTAGCAGAACTGAAGGAGGTAAATGCAGGCACCACTGAGGAGCAGAGGTGGGTTCCTGCCAGAGCTGTCCAGTGCGTAGCTCCGGTAGGAAGCGGCCGATTGAGCAATTTGCGCGCGACCGCTCTGGAGCCCTCTCCGCTGGTCCATCGTGCACGTCGCGATCTTTTTCTGAGAATTTTTGGGCGATTTTGCTTCTGTGCATGCGCGGAAGCAAAATCGCGCTGAAATCTCATGAGGGGACGTGCGCATGTGCGAGATTTCAGCAAGATTTTGCTTTCATGCATGTGCAGAAGCAAAATCGTGCTGAAATCTCTCTGTTGCGCGCGTCCCCTCGCGAGATTTCGGCATGATTTTGCTTCCGCGCATGCATAGAAGCAAAATCCCGCAAGGGGGCACGCATGCATAGCAAGCGCATGCGTGCCTGAAACATTGAGATGCAAGCACAGCGCACCGGCAATAGTAAGCTAGCAACCCGCCCCTGCTGTGGAGATCCAAAATCTAGATGCTAGCCAAGAATTGAGTCCAGAAATTGAAGATAGATCTTGTTGCATGTTGATGCAGTCTCTGGCAACAAATGATAAACTTGACCATTCTTGGTGGGTTCCTCTATTTCTGTCCATGCCCTCTGCTTTTGACTCCTGTCTTTTTGGTTGAACACAGAAATTCAGTTTCACCTGGCAACTTTTTCTCCTTACGCCACCTTACTGCTTATCTGAGAGACCTTCTCTCCCTCAGCTAGAGCCCGGTTGATCTGAGCAAATGTATTATCGTCCTGCGATATGTCTTTCAACGCACTGATATTGTACTCTATATTTATTCCAGCTATACTTAAATGGAAACAGAGAAGACTGCTTGTTCTGTGCTAAGAAAGCGGTGGACATGTACGCACACATCCACATACACTGTCAAATACACTACCACCCCCACCCCACCCCTGCCAAGATTGTTCTTTAGCAGTAACTGTGTTACTTAATATTGTTGACAATAATTTAAGACAGCATGGTAAACATAATTTCTCAAAACCAGCTATGTTCAACCAAATGGTTTAAAATATTTTGGCAGGCCAATTAGCCCAGGTTCACATATATATGAAGACAGAAGTTTGTTAGATGACATATGGTGCCTATTTACTATTTTCTGAGAAAAGACTGTCGTTTCCAGCTTTATTATGAAGGCAAGAATAGAAGAGTTGTTTACTGTATTAAACGGGGGTTCCTGGCTTCTTAATTTGGGAGGAGAAATGGAGAAGCAGGTGGGAGGGGAAAAGACAGCATAGTAGGGAATAACGCAACAAAAGAAGGGATAGATAATAACACAATTGAAAACCGGCAGGGCTCCTCTCTCAGATCTGTTTGACTTCAACCCCAAAATCCCTAGCCAGCAAGGAATCATGGGAATGTCAAGCCCACACATGTGACGGGCATCAGGCTAGAACATTGTCTACTGTTTTTGTGTTTCTTATAGGATTTAGCAATGAATGTTTTCACGAATGAAGGTAAATAAACATGCCCCAGGATAATGTTTCTAGATCCAATCTGGGTTGGTCACTAACTAAACCAACTATATGGCATACCCTGCCATACATCAAAAACCTTTTGGAAGCAGTAGAATACAGCTTTCGAGATTTGCAAGTGGACATCACATACCACCCAGAAGCTATCATACAAGGACAAATGCATTGCAAAGATTGCTTGAAGGTGGGAGATTCTTCTAATGTAATCTACCGGATCAGCTGCATGGATTGCCCCTGTGACTATGTAGGACAAACAGGGAAGAAGCTAACCACCAGATTGCAAGGACACAAGCAAGTGGTCAGACGAGGAGACACGAACTCATTGGTAGCCTAACATTGCAGTGAACAAGGACATACATTCAATTTCATGGCTACTAAGATTGTTGGCCAAGCAGGTACAAAAATAGCCAGGAAAATAATTGAAGCCTGGGAAACGGGCCCCTTGTCAATCAGCAGGAGGACTGATTTACCATCAGATTACCAGGAGTCGAGGAGTTGGCAACACAAGGAAGCAACAGCCATCAACTTAATAACTGGCCATCAACACTCCAATCAACAATTAAAAAAGCCACACACAACCAGGCACCACAGAAATACTGGGCATAGAATAGCCCAAAGCACACATTCTGGTGAGAGGGAAGTTTCCTAAGCACATGTCCGAAAGCTCAGAAGACTAAAACTCTAGTCCTGGTGACCGACCCAGATTGGATCGTGCATGAATATTTTTATATATTTGTTTGTTTTTTTAATTAAACATTGTACACTGCCCGGAGTAAATTTTTTTGTGAGATGTGTGACTGTACAAATCTGATGAATGAATGAATGAATGAATGAATGAATGAATGAATGAATGAATGAATGAATGAATGAAATATATTTAACGGATCCCAACTGTTTTTCATATAAGCTGCTCACATATATTTCTTTACCATTTGGAATTTACTTCCTCTCATTCCATCTGCAGCATAAATCATTTCCCTCTAATAAGAACACATCTCATTGATACCATCATTCCATTTAAATAGTTGACTTCAAATATTGAAAGACTGCTGTATATGTTGTTTGAAAGATCCACCACTGCCTTGCTAGATAACTCCAGACTGTTATCCTCTGTATTCATCATGTATATAGAGACTGTATCTCATTTGAAAAATATTTCTGTTAAAATATTTCAATCTGAATAGGTCTATAGATTATAAGATGCTCCAGACTATAAGATGCACCTAGCTTTTGGGGAGGAAAACAAGAAAAAAAATCTGCCTCTGCCTCTGGTTCCTAGCAATTTGCCTCCTTTCAGCAAACAGCCTGGTCAGCTTCAGCACAGATTGATTTAGCACGAGCAGCTGATTGGCGGTTGGATCTGCCTCCTGGAATACCGCCTATCAGCTGTTCCAGGCTGCGGGGATTGCCACCGCCCATCGCCACCGTCGCTGCCCATTGCTGCTGCTGCCTATCGCCACCTCCATGCCCCATTTTTGGCCTCCCACGCCCCAGTAAACAGGATCCCCGCCGCCTGAAACAGGCCAAAAATGGGGCTCACAGAAGCCAAAAATGGGGCACACAGAGGCCTAAAATGGGACGCAGGAGGCCAAAAATGGGGCACACGGAGGCAGAAGCGGCGATGGGCAGCAATGGTGGCGATGGGCGGTGGTGATCCCCGCAGCCTGGAACAGCTGATAGGCGGTATTTCAGGAGGCAGATCCAACCGTCAATCAGGCTGTGCTGAAGCTGACCAGGCTGTTTGCTGTTTGCTGTTTGCTGAAAGGAGGCAAATCGCTGGGAGGCAGAGGCCGAAGGGTGGGGGCCGGCAGGTGGGCGGGACTTTGGCAACATTCACTGTATAAGACGCACAGACATTTCCACCCAAAAAATACAGTAAATGACAGTAAAATGAATGAAACCAAATGTAATCATAAAAATAATCTACATGAAAACAGTAGTGATTATCCCTGTAGTGAATAAAAAAGTCTTCAAATATCTGTTAAGCGCCAGATGAACCAATGTGTTTTATTTGTTATCAGAGTTTGAGATAAAAAAGCTTCCCAAAGAAAAGACAAATTATCAAACTAGCATATGGTTCGAGAGAATTTGATTCTGTGCAGTAGTTGATATAAATGCCAAACTTCCTTTTCCCCCCCAATATAATTTGTTGAAAGATTTAAAAATAAGAGTAGAAAATCAAAAGGTAAAGGTTTCCCCTATCCAGTCAGAGCCAACTCTAGGGGGCAGTGTTCATCTCCATTTCTTAGCCAATGTTGTCCAAAGATGCTTCTGTGGTCATGTGGCCAGCATGACTATATGCCAAGGTGCACGGAATGCTGTTACCTTCCCACAGAAATGATACATATTTATCTACTCGCATTTGCATGCTTTCGAACTGCTGGTGGGCAGAAGCTGGGGCAAATAACCGGAGCTCACCCCATTGCACAGCATTCTGGTCTCAAACCTGAAGGTAAGAGGGGGAAAAGAAACATGTCAACATTTCCAAAGGCATAGGCTGAAAGCAAATCAGGTAACTGATTTCTGGGCAGTGCAGAATGAACAGGCAGGTAGCTAAACACAACAAGCCTGTCTTGTCTCATTTGGAAATTAATTAATTAATATACAATACCATCTCAAAGAAGTACCATTGTAGGACTATTTTACAAATCAATCAAGACCAAAATGCACCACTGACCAAGATAAAAAACCATTCAGAAATCCTGACTTTGCATAATGCATTGAGCCTCAAATTAACTGTATTTTACCAAGACTGATAGATAATGTGCTTGGTCTATGGTTCAGTGTGTAGTACACATCTTGCCAATTACATTATTAATGAATCATGGTTATATTTGCTAGCTTTCTTGGAGAAATGCAGGATATAAATATATAGGAGAGATAAATACAAAGATAATTATAGAGTTATTTGGAAAGCAATTAACCAGAAACTCTCTTGTGTATTTTAATTCTTCCCAACTTATTCTGAAAAATATTTCAGCACAGGAAAATAATAACTATAATTACTTGGTCCAGCATTCTCCAACCGAGTGTGCTCACTATATTTTGGCATTCCTACTCTCAATTGCCCCATTCTGTATGGAATACTGCTAATTGCTAGAGTATTGCACAAAATGTAAAATATATTTTGTCTTGAACTCAAAAGAAAATATAAGTTTCAGTAAACATATTGGAAACAAAACAAGTACTAAACTAATGTTTAAATTCCCCCCACTTTTTCCTCCTCCTCAGAATTGCCTATGCATTGCTTGCAAGCATTTTTCTTTCTTTCTTTCTTTCTTTCTTTCTTTCTTTCCTTCCTTCCTTCCTTCCTTCCTTCCTTCCTTCCTTCCTTCCTTCCTTCCTTCCTTCCTCCCTCCCTCCCTCCCTCCCTCCCTCCCTCCCTCTCACCCTCCCAAGGTTCCTTCCAATTGTGTTATTCTATGTTCTCAATACATCATTGCACCAAAACCCTTGCTTTTTTCTAACTTTTGTCTTTTCAAATTATTTTCACTCCATAGCTGGGACAAAGCAGTACTACTTTGCTCAATATATAAGTATATATATTAAAGTATTCAAAATATGAATATTTTAGTTTAGATAAACTTGCTGTTCCATATACAGAAAGTTTTAGCTTAGTAACTACTGTATTTTTCGGAGTATAAGACGCACCAGAGTATAAGACGCACCTAGATTTTAGAGGAGGAAAACAAGGAAAAAAGTATTCTGAACCAAATGATGTAGTAATATATTATTTAATAAAATACCAGTGTAGCAGAATACTTTTTACAACCATGTATACTTTTTACAACCATGTACACTTTTTACAAACTTCAAACTTGACAGCTTTAAGACTTGTGGACTTCAACTCCCAGAATTCCTCCTCCAGTCATGCTAGCTCAGGAATGGGAGTTGAAGTCCACAAGTCTTAAAGCTGTCAAGTTTGAAGTTTGTAAAAAGTGTATATGGTTGTAAAAAGTCTTGCCAAGTTTGAAGACCCTTGCACCCCTAACCCCTAACCCAGGAGTCTTCAAACTTGACAGCTTTAAGACTTGTGGACTTCAACTCCAATTCCTGAGCTAGCATGACTGGAGGAGGAATTCTGGGAGTTGAAGTCCACAAGTTTGAAGACCCTTGCACCCCCTTGGTAAGTTTAAGACTTGTGGACTTCAACTCCCAGAATTCCTCCTCCAGTCATCCTAGCTCAGGAATGGGAGTTAAAGTGCAGAAGTCTTAAAGTTGCCAAGTTTGAAGAGCCCTGGGTTAGAGGTGGCAAGGGTCTTCAAACTTGTCAAGTTTAAGACTTGTGGACTTCAACTCCCAGAATTCCTCCTCCAGTCATTCCTGAGCTAGCATGACTGGAGGAGGAATTCTGGGAGTTGAGGTCCACTAGTCTTAAACTTGCCAAGTTTGAAGACCCTTGCACCGCTAACCCAGGGCTCTTCAAACTTGGAAGTTGGTCTTCAAACCTGTCAGGCTGCTCGCTTCGGGCAGCAGCAGCGGTGGCTCCGGCGGCAGCAAGTATCGGTGGTGGTGAGCATCGGCGGTGGCGGGTCCTGCAGCGGTGGTGGGTCCTGCGCCGGGGCGAGGGCTGCAACGGGGGCGGCTGTGGGGGCTGCAATGGGGGTGGCTGCGGCGGCGTGTCCTGCGCCGGGGGCGGGGGCTGCAACGGGGGCGGCTGCGGATTCTGCGGTGGGAGCTGCAACGGGGGCGGCTGTGGGTCCTGCGGCGGGGGCGGGGGCTGCAACGGGGGCGGCAGCGGCTCCCAGCAACAGCGGCTGCAGCTCCGGCCAGCAACGGCGGCAGCAGAGGTGGCCAAACACTTCCTTCCCCATTCCAAAAACAGGGCGTGCAACCGGCGCTGCCTGCCGCCTAAAACGTGATGCTTTTTTTTGTCTCTGCACGCTCTGTTTTTTGAATCGGGGAGGGGATCGCAGCGCTGCCGCCTGAAAACGCTTTCCTCCCCAGGCTAAGTGGCGGCTGGCAGGTGGTTGGGGGCTACATTTGGAGTATAGGATGCACCCACTTTTTGACCCCTTTTTGGGGAGTAAAAAGGTGCGTCTTATACTCCGAAAAATACAGTACATAGTTTGGGGAAACTAATTCAGTACCCAAAGGGCTCAAGTTGGGGAAGTTTGATCTAGATAATATTCAATCACCTTAAATGTTTTTTGCAATATTATGGGGCCAGTAAGACCCAAAGCATATGTTCAAAAATACCATGCTTATTTTTCCTAAATTGCACCATTTTGAATAGCCAAATACTTTAATTCAGTCAGCCTTTTCATGTTAACCAACTCTGTGCATGAAAAAGAAACCTATTACTGTATAGATAAGGATAGTATAGTACAGTGATGGCAAACCTATGGCATGTGTGCCACAGGTGACACATGGAGCCATATCTGAAGGCACGCGAGGCATTGCCCTATGTAAGCTCCAGCCAACTGATTTTTGGCCTTGGGGAATGCCGTTTTGCCCTCCGGAGGCTTCAGGGAAGCTTCCTGAAGCCCTGGAGTGCGAAAAATGGCCCAGAAGGGCAAACCAGAAGTGTATTTTTCCGAAATTCCGTTTGCCCATTTTGCCGTTTTTCACCATCTCAGGCTTCAGTGAGGCCTTTGTGCATGCGTGGGGGTGTGTGTGCACATGCGCAGGGGGCAGCGCGGGGGGGTTGTGCGCATGCATGGGGGGAAGAAATGGGTGTGGGCAAGTGCGCGCATGCTAGAACACACACACACACCCAAAAAAGGTTCGCCATCCCTGGTATAGTATATACTGTATTGGGAAAATGGGCCTCTTACTTATTATCTCAGGAGATTAGAAAGATTTCAATCTTTCTAATTTCAGCCTTTCTTTGCCTTTCTCACTTCTATATGTTTCTCAGTAATTAAAGGTAAACGTAAAGCAGTGGTGGGTTGGTCCCAGTTCGGATTGGTTCTTAGAACCGGTGGCGGCAGCGGGAGGCTCCCCTTTGCGCATGCGCAAACAGGTAGCAAACTAATTCAGAACCCATTGCTGACGTAAAGATATTCCCTTGTCCAGTCATTTCAACTCTAGGGGGTAGCACTCATCTCTGTTTCTTGGGCAAGGAAGGCAGTGTTGTCCAAAGACATTTCTGTGGTCTTATGGTCAGTTGAGGCACATGGAATGCTGTTACCTTCCTACCAAATAGTTTGAATAGGTTTTTTTACTCAGATTATCTACTCCAACCATATTACTGAGGATCTCTTCATCTGATTTATCTCTGCTTGCCTTTGGCCAACTATGGTGAACTTAGCTTGATCAGATATTCCCTTCTATCAGTTTCCTATGCTAATTCAAGGGTCCCCAGGTTTCTTAATGTCTGGGCTAGGAAATGCCTTTTTGACACAAGATCATAAAAGAATTGAGGAAGAAAACAAATGATTGCACAGAGAATGACCATCCCAAAGTCACTCAACTAGCTTTCATGCCTAAAGGAAGGCTAAAACTCACAGACTCCTGGTTTCTAGCCAGCACCTTATCCACAACATTAAACTGGCTGTATAATGACTAGGATCAGTGAAAGCCAAAGTCCTACAAAGTCCACAGTTTTTCCACCATTTAGGTTGGACATTCTTTACACTTTTGTTTTATCTTCATTTATTTGACCAATTGGTTCTTAAAGGTAGGAGAGGACATGACTGCAACAAGGAAGAACCTTAAAACAGTCAGCAAATTTCACTGTTCTTTTAATCTGGGTTGATAGCTAGTTATTTATGAATAGGATCCTTTAAACAAATATATACATTTATTCGGATCCATATGTACCAATTTATGCATTTATTTAGTATTAATACAGTGGCCCAAGACATGTAGCCCTCCTAGCTAATTTATGAAGTAATGGGTTCCAGTAAAGAAACCTTCTTGATCAATTCTATAAAACTGCCTGTATTGTATTTTTCCAGTTGACTGCCTTTGATTAAAATAAATTAAATAAGTACTGATTTTATTACTTTCTTTTAGGGAAACATTCCTCTACCCTCTTGAATGTTTTCTATTTTTAATCTCATTATAGCAAAACAATGTCTAACTTCTGAGATACAGTACAGATTTACCTATGATGAATGATACTCGCCAAGAGAAAAATCAAAGTTAAATCAATGTATTTGGCAGCATCTGTGATGTTCAAAATGACTTAAATAAAACAGCCAGCAAATCCCCTTTGTGAAGTTTTGTTTAAAAGATTATCACATTTTAACAAAGTATTTAACTGAAGTTTTAACACCTCCCAATATCTTGCAGTTAAACCAATTTTTGACATTTACTAGAATAGAATAGAATAGAATAGAATAGAATAGAATAGAATAGAATAGAATAGAATAGAATAGAATTCTTTATTGGCCAAGTGTGATTGGACACACAAGGAATTTGTCTTTGGTGCATATGCTCTCAGTGTACATAAAAGAAAAGATACATTTGTCAAGAATGGTTGTCATAGGGTTCAAGTAGGTAATCAGGAAACAATCAATATGAAAATAAATCGTAAGGATACAAGCAACAAGTTACAGTCATACAGTCATAAGTGGGAGGAGATGGGTGATAGGAACGATGAGAAAAACTAATAGTAATAGTAATGTAGCCTAGTGAATAGTTTGACAGTGGTGAGGGAATTATTTGTTTAGCAGAGTGATGGCGTTCGGGAAAAAACTGTTCTTGTGTCTAGTTGTCTTGGTGTGCAGTGCTCTATAGCGACGATTTGAGGGTAGGAGTTGAAACAATTTATGTCCAGGATGCGAGGGGTCAGTAAATATTTTCACGGCCCTCTTTTTGACTCGTGCAGTATACAGGTCTAGCAGCCATTATGTACCAATTTAAAGGCAATTATATGAAATAGGTATGATGTAAAACTAACAATATTTGATACAGTCACAGGCTTTGTGATGTGTTAATTAACATGTAATCTAGCTAGAAGTTGTACATGGAAGAAATATGAATTTATAGAATTTTTTGTGTGGCTTTGATTTCATAAATTGCTTTAGAAAACAGGTCCAAAGAATTGTATTATCATAGATTCGATACAAGGTATGAAGTAAACCTAGGAAAATACAACATTAAATTTGTAATTGAGAAGTAATATCTGAATTGACAAGAAAACAAGGGATGGTTTTCACATTTGCTTGATGGGCTTAGCTTAGAATATCTTGGCATCCAGCTGTGTCAGGACAGCAGTCTCTAGATTCATCCGCAAGCTGAGTCATTGACAGTGCAGTTCCAGATGTCAACAAGTCTGTGCTGACTCATCCTTTGCTCCTATTGTATAAAGATTCGATCATACATGCACATTGTGTGGACTTAGGCACTTGTGCAGCAAGTACAGTGGTGCTCTGTGCTCTGTATTCATAGCAAGGTAATTATCTTTATTAGGATCAACTAAAATAACACAGCAGGGTGTGTGGGCTTTCTTCAGGTTTCTTTATCAGGCAAGATGCTGTTTAAATGATAGAACAGGAAAAAAAAACAAGTCCAAATCCTTGGTTAATTATTTGAAAACTCCATTTAAACCACCTGGTGTCCTGCTCAGAATAATTCCCAATATGGAGTTATGGCCCTATTTACTGCTGTTTTTAGATTATGTCTAATCTTCAGAAACATAAAAAATAATTATTCCCCCAATTCTAGTAATACGAAGTCATTGTCTCCAGTGGACTGCTTCTAATGACTAAAGGCAGAAGAGTCCATCTCCGATCTCAATCAGTCTTTTCAACAAACCCAGGAAGCTTTTTTGTGTGTGGTAAAAGTAAGTATCAAGTAATCCAATTCTATACAATTGCCTGCATGGTAGAACAGAAATCTGCTAACTCACATATAGTAGCCATTGCATTCCAAGTGTATTCAATGGCCTTAGGAGATCTAAATTATTATTATATATGCATATCAGACATAAATACAATCGAGAGAGTCCAGAAATATTTCACAAGAAGAGTCCTTCACTCCTTCGCTCGCAACAGAATACCTTATTCCACCAGATTTGAAATACTGGGATTAGACAATTTACAACTATGTCGCCTCCGATCTGATCTAAATGTAGTTCATAAAATCATATACCAAAATGTCCTTCCTGTTAATGACTACTTCAGCTTCAACTGCAACAATACACGAGCATGTAATAGATTCAAACTAAATATAAAGCACTCCAAACTCAACTGCAGAAAATATGACTTCAGCAACAGACTGATCAATGCCTGGAATGCACTACCTGACTCTGTGGTTTCTTCCCCAAACCCCAAAAACTTTAACCTTAGACTGTCTACAGTCGACCTCTCCCCGTTTCTAAGAGGTCTGTAAGGGGCATGCATAAGCGCACCACTGTGCCTACCGTCCCTGTCCTACTGTCCTACTGTCCTCTTTTATCATTACTTTTTACTTATGTTTATACAAACTACTACTATCCTGTACATGTTTGACAAATAAATAAATAAAAATAAATAAATAAATTATCATTCCTATTTAAATGTTACCTTTGCAACTTATGGTCCTGCTGTAATACATTATTTCTCACTAATATTGGAGGACAAATATCAGGAATAGAAGTGCTTTGAAATGCCCACCTTCAGAGGCCTTGCTCTGCATCAATATTGCATTTCCCTAGATATTAAAATCAGGTTTTTAGAAGGCATCAGTGATGGGCAAAGTTGATTTGGATCCTTTGCAGTCTATTTTTGCTGATACATTCTACCTTGTGTTTATTACAGAACAGAACAGAATAGAATAAGAATAAGAACTGAATAATAGCCTAGCCTAGCCTAGCCTAGCAGAGAATAGCATAGAATATTTTATAGACCAAGTATGACAAGGAATTTGTCTTCAGTGCTTAAGCTCTCAGTGTACATACAAACAACAAAATGATTAAATCATAAATCATAAGATACTATCATAAATCATAAAATACAACCAACAAAGTGATAGTCATAAAACACCAATAGGAGTAGATAATAGGAAATATGAAAAGGATAATAGTAATTCAGTCCTGCTACATGGATAGATATCCTTAGCTATGGACAGTGCTCTGGAAATTATGTGTTTAGCAGAGTAATAGCATGGGGGGTGGGGGGACTGTCTTATTGTCTAGTTGTTTGATTTATTTAAACTGTTGTAACTTCCATTAAGCTTGTAAAAAAAAGATTATGATTTAACTGTTTAACTAATAAATGTTATAAATGGATGACAATCCTACTGTCTGCCTTAAAAACTTACTAAAAAGATGTGTGTGTGTGGGGAGGGAATGTATCCTTCCTATATCTTCCATGTTTGGATAGAGACTCAGTCATTTTACTTTAATGGTTTTGAACCATGGAATCAGGAACTACGGTAGTTATCTTTTGAAGTCCCTGTGGTCATTGGACATCTTTGTTTTCTTAGACATCAGAGAAAGGATTTTAACAGAATAGATGTCCGGACATTGGTATTAATTATTGATTTACATCTACAGTTGGAAGAAAAATCTACATCTTCTTATAGAATTATACTGAACAGCAAATGTAATAATTTCCACCGTTATCCAGAGAAGATTTATCCATTCATTTGCAGTTGATCTATGTCACCAATGGACTGATAGCCAACAGGAATGCCTTCACTGAGAAACAAAATAACTATGAAATGAGGCAAGGAGAGAAGGATCTGTAATTGTAATTGGCTGAAGCTCAAAACGGAGATCTTTCTTTTTCTTAGCATAGGACTTTCCTACATGAGCACATATCAACTATTAAATCATCAAACATTTTCCAAGCCTTGCTCCAGCTAAAGCCTGTTCGATTGTGTAGCTTCACAAATGTCTGTGGGATTTGGTTGATATGATGGAAGGTAAAGGGGGTTCCCATTAGCCAGTAATTTCCCAGTAGTGCAAGCTATGTCAAGCAGGTGACGATATCTTATCAGGATTTTCCAGAAAATGACATAATTGCTTAATTAACTGCTGGGGCTAATAAAGAAAGGGAAAGGGTTATGAGAGAGGAAGGTCAGTGTTGTATTGGACGAGCACTTCCATAAAATCTACATTCAGAACTATTTATTCTGCATGTGTGTGCTTACAATTTCAAATTCTTCCATGAGTTATGCCATTTTTATTTCTTTGAATAATCATAGAAAATGATAGTTCAAGGACAGGAATCCTCTGCTTGAATTATGTCTCTCCTTCTCTTCTTTTCTCTCTGCCTCTCTCACACACTTACACATCTCACAAAACTTCAGTTATTTAAAGCAAAGGGGATTGCTTGAAAAACCTGTGCTCATCCAAAGAAGTATCAGAATAGATACTTCTGGACCAAAGAAATTTGATGGTCTGCTTCCTAGGAACATATCAAAT